>BQMF02000028.1:1200000-1614698 GCA_027922465.2 Turritopsis dohrnii
CTTTCTTTCATGCTTAGTTCTTTTTGTCTAATTTCTTGTTCTTTTTCATTTTTTCTATCTCAAATACATTATTGTACTATTACCAGTGCTACGTGGATTTTTTCTAGCGGTGACTTCAATAGCTCCCTCCTCAGTTTTTCTCTTCTTAGTCTCAGAATAACGTTCCATATCCAAGTTTCTTACACTTTCTGCAGTTTTCTTATCATTTTCTTTATTAAGGTCGTCCTCCTCTTTTTGTTTTGACTGACACTGCTCATGTTCTTTTTTCTTTCATATATTTATTGCAACAGATCATCTAATTCGTTTGCGTCAACACTAATACCTGATGCTCTTTCAATTTCAATCCTTTTTTAACAAACTGTATTAGAAGCTTTTTAATGCGGTCTCTCAGTGCACGTTGATCAACTTTAAACCATTGAACAGTAGCAGCATTTAGAGCTGTAGCTGTTATCTCCAAACAAGCACCTCGTTCTCTTGATGCAGCTTTAAACTGAAACAAATCATGTGCTACTATTTCTTTACATAACATGATATCATGGTCCAGGGACCAGTCCATTTTTCTACAAAATGCAAATAAAAATGGGCTATTATGTTTTTTTCAAAATGTTGACATGCAGTAAAAAATAGCATATATATATGAGTGATTGAAAATAAAGCAGCATCTATGACGACAACAAGAAATATTATGCCTTTCTCTCAACTTTTATATTTCAAGGCTATATTAATACAAGAGTTTTAGGGAGAATCTATGAGAAAACCCACCTTTTACTGTTGACATCTTCGGCCTCTATGACCACAAGAATTGATCTGAAGACATTCAGGAGTGAAAGTAAACAAAGTTGTCACTATTTTGAACAGCTTTCATTTAGTCAACTTGGAAAAAAAGCTTGAAATACACTCACCTATGACCACGACGGAGAAAACTCTTTTTTTCGATCTCAACGAAGCAGAGACAACACAACGAAGACGAGAAGGAAATCACCCCTTACGCATGCGCATTGCCCCTCGTTCCAGTTTCCTGAGTCGTCGTCGCCGTCGCCGTTCCGCTTTCGTAAGGTCACTATTAGTTTGGATATCGCCAGTACCCATGGCCAATAAATTGACTTTTTACAATAGTGACTAAGGGGGGCCCACCATGGTTGGGGCTGACGGGTCAAATTTTTTTTTGAAATTTAGGACCTTCAGATTGGCTAAAACGCTATCCCAATATCTGAAATTTATAGTATTAAAAACGAGAAAAAGTTATTATATGCGTGTTTATATTATTATAAAAAACTTCTTTTAAAAGCATAACGTTAAGATAAATACAATGTAGGAAACTTAAACTTAACAAAAAACAACAACAAAACAAGTTAAAATTTTCCAAAGTAACTGGTTCTTCCCGAGCCCTCACAAATTCTTTGCAAACTTCAATAACATTGATTTGGTCAGTCAATTCTTTGTGAATAATCAAGATAGCCAAAGCTTTGAATTGTTGACTTTTCATTGTAGACCGAGCCATGTTTTGAGCCGCCTTTTCCGGTGGAAAATGATCGTTTTGATGTGCATGACGTTGATGGATCTAGAGTTTGATAAAATGCTTCAAATTTGGGATTAGGTCACGATCAGTCTTAGAAAAATTGTTAATCTCCTTGAAAATATCTCTAAAACACACAGGTTTTGATTCGATTGTTGCATGAAGAACATTACTTTTTTCAAAATCCGGTGTTTCAACTTCCTGTCTCTTTATTGATAATTTCTGTTTCTATTGTTTTTTTTTATTCTAAAGAACTCAATGCGTGTCGTACGAAGTTACCATATCATCACCCAGTTTTATCGCTTGTGATGTCCCCTAAGGTCCAATACTTGGTGCTGTCTTATTTCTATCGCATTTTAATGACTCTACTTACTCGCTGACTACCTGTAAAATGTTAATGTATGCAGATGACACAGTAGTCTACTTTTTCTGACAGAGATATCAACTGTATCGAAAACAATCTTGGAAAGGATTTTCGGTCGTTCACAAAATGGCTATATGACAACGAACAAATAAACCCGAAAAAAGAGAAAACTGAAATAATGATTTTTGGCACCAAACAAAGTATCAACAAACTTGAGAAGAAAACCATAGATATCGAACTAACACTCATTCGTACAAGTACCTTGGTTTTAAACTGGCCACCACCCTTTATATGACCGAATACCTAAATTCAACCATAAAGAAGGCATCTTCAAGAATTCACCATCTGCGAAAAGTGAGAAGCTATATGGATTCGAAAACTGGCAAATTAATATACCAATCTATGGTAGTACCGACCTTTTCGTACTGTGCAGTAACTTTATATGGTTCGTTCTGTTTAGTAAGGCTTTTTTTTACTGTTCTCCATTTCTCGTTAAGGGGTATTTTTTCTAATTTCTAAATTTAGCTTACTGTATACATACATAATATTCATGTACCTTTATTTTATATCTTTTATTTCACAGGACATCTAAGATAACACTGTATAATATTTGAATATGATACTACTGTAGATTTTTATTCTGTATAAATATTTGCTAAACAAACAAACAAACAAACAAACGCTTGTGGTATACTTGCCAATCACTGGAGGGTTTTTCACAAGTCATTCTTATTGCAACCCAGAAAATTCAAAGTGATAACACATGCAGTTTTGACTTGACACAATTTTCCCCGATTTGAATAAAGCTTAGGTACAATTTACATCCCCTCTTATCTTGTTGATTTTGAACAAACTGGCGCTTGGAGAAATGATGTACCAAGCGATAGCTGGATCGATTTGGAACCACCTGTGAATAGAAATGCGTCAAGACAAACGAAAGAAGTTAGAGAAGAATTCAAATCCTATTTTTACATCTTGTTGCCCATATGCAACAAGATGTATGTAAAATATTTACATGAAAGCTCATTACCTGTATCTATGACTTGGAAAATGCAATGTAATAAAGGGGACAGGGGACAGGGGACCAGTGAAGCTGCATTACACCAACACACAAATGAGTCGTTTTATCTCACTCGAACGAAGGGCAAAGCAAATAATTGGTCGAGATGTTCCAAATATTCTCAACACTCGTCATTGTCAAGCGATCACTGGAAAAGGAAATATGTAGCAATTTTGAAGGATATTTCCAACTTCAACAACACCACAAAGTAACTCGAAACAATGGGCATCTTCTTGTAATTCCAAAGGTTAAACTTGAACTTGGCAAACAAGCATTCAAATATAGTGGAGCAAAGCTATTTAATGACTTACCATTATCTATACGAAAAGCAACTACTATAAATGCGTTTACTAAAGATCTGGAAGTGTTTTTGTTTAACGCCCCAATCAGGGCGTCCCACAAGAATCATACCCAGTGATTGATATGGCTTTTTGTGATCGATACGTTGTCATATTATTTCCCACGTCCTTACAGGTCTTTGCTTTCAATCACAGGGTTTGATTTTTGTTTTTAGGAAAGTATATTTTCACTTTTTATGAAACTTTTTAAACTTTTTATTAAGGTAAAAACAACAATACAACTACCAATGCCAACAACGACAACGAGCTTCCAAGGCCATTGAATTTAATGACTGTGATTAAATCTAATTCATCTCTCCAAAAGAAGAACTGAGATGGTAACAGTAGAAAGAACGTATTGTCTCGAAATTTATACGTACATGTACATGCAAGATTCCTGATTCAATATGGATACAATAAAGATGGAAACGCAAAGGAATACACAAATGATACACAATGAGACATAATATCGAAATATTAACGCCAATGTACGTCCTTTTTTTCGCCCCATCAACAATATTGCCTGTACTCCAAGTAGCTTGAGAGTTAGGTTTCACGGAATCAAATTTGACTAAGTGTGACAATTGTAAATCGTTATTAAGTCATCAATTCGTTTACTTATTACGTCACACAGTGCGTACGGACCGGCTACTATAAATAAATCATGATGCCAAGGAACATAGTGAAATGCTGTAATGGCGGCTGTATTTTGCGAATGTTTTTGGATTATTTTGTAGCAGTGATTCATTGCTTACAAAAAACTAAACTAGTGTATGTTTTTAAAGTCACGAATGAACTATTTTGAAACCTAGGTGTCTATCACTTTACCCTTCGTCTAGCCCACATTTACAAACCAAATGGATGTTCATACTGAAGAATGTTGCAACAAATGGAGGGTGAGTGATTAGAAGAAATACATATGAAAGAAATATTAAGTCTTCCTCTTTTTCAAAAAAAAACTTTCCTAGAAACATAGACTATGTTCACACGTTTTGGATAGCTTTTGTGCGACATCGGAACGAAATCATTTCACTTTTTGCAGCGGAACAGAATCATTTCAATTTTAATAACGGATAACTTCGGAATAATGTGAACGAAACTTCTATCCGGTATGGAAATTGTTCCGAAATGATATCTAGCCGATAAATGTGAACATGGTCATAATTATTAAAATGTAATTTTTACATTAACAAACTACTACTTAAGGTTCTTAGCATATTGGATGAGACAAATTCCAATCAAACTACCAGACTGCAAACACACTGTTTCCAGAATCCCAGGTAGTTGACACTGTACCAAACTTTCTTTATCGAAAGAAGAAGTGTTGGGAAAGAAGGATTGGGAAAACATAATGACAATACAAGTCACGTTATTAAGAGTCATAAACGTTAGATTAAACTAAAAACCATCACTCAGGTATCTTATAATGTTACTGTCACAATTATAACTTTGGAGCAAATTGCCTTTCATTAAAATGCTAGTTTCGTAAATAAATTTTAAGCTAATTTTAGTTTCTTTTCAAGCATCCATAATTAAGAGATTTTGTTGAAAGGTTTGCACAGGTCTTTAGATAATTATTCAAATTACTTGGCGAAATTTTAGGTTTGATTTCAAGTTTAACCCTGTACCCTGATACAACTACATACAAGATACAAGAGTATACAACTGTTTCAACAAAGAAAAAATTTAAGTGCATAAAAGTTTCTTATCTACGATTCCTTTCTGTTCTTACTTTCACTAGCAATGATCTTTCTCCAACTTTTTCAGATAACACTTTTATCTCTGAGATACTGTTAATGACCTGCTTAACTTCCACCATTGATATATTTCTTTCGAGGTAATAAGGTCTTTGAAATGATTTTGTATAGCACGATTATCTTCACTAGAGAACTTGATGCGGTGCTTTGGTTGACAACTACTTTTGTGACTTGTACTGTCGTTACTATCTTCATTATCTGAGTTAGCGGTTGTTTTGAAAGATAATTCGGGACTGAAATCGGTTCGCATGGCTTCTCACAGCCGGTTACTTGTCGAAGATGCTTTTTTTGTTCTGTCAACCAAGTTATGCACAGCTGTGGCAGTTTTTTCGGCGTGACAGAGCAAATCAGCAGTATGCTTTTTCAGCTCCGGTAAATTTCCATGAACTGTAGTTGTGGAAAACTTTCGAATCAATGTGGTTGTCATCCGACTACATTGAAATGGTACAGCTTGCTTCCAAAAGCTGCTGAACTGGGCAAGAACCATTGAAGAGGCCATTTCCTTTCCTGCCCAGCTCACAAAAACCTCATCTGTTGGGTCACAACTAATGCCTGGCAGGTTGTTCCTAATATGGTTTATGCACAGTTGCAAAACTGATTTTGAATTGAAAAGCGTAATGATAAAACTGCCGGACCTTTATACTCTGTTTTGTGTTTTTTTCACTGACACGATAAAGCCATCTTCGTTACGTCTCATCTCGTTGGCTTCTTGAAGAGTCATATTTGCCAATGCTCCACACCTGCTGGCATTATCGAGAATGATAGTGGAGATGAGGTAATCTCTTGTCAGGCAAAAGTCTTTCCTGGTTAAGTTTTCTGGTTCGATCAAAATTATACTCTTAAACAAGTCTTTTGCCTTTGAAACAATCTCAGATTTATCAAAGCAATTCATTGCTTCTGATGTTGGCAAGTTTCTGTTCCACCTCCTGATGATTACGCGCATTCTATGCATATCCTGTGTATTAAGAAGTTTTCCCTTCAGCTCACAAAAATCATAAAAATTCAATATGGAGTAATTATTTGTTCGTAGTGAACCAGCTTTCAGACGTTCTTGACAATCATTTATCCAGGCTTCTAAATAATCTTTCTGTACCAGCTTATCAAACGATCCACTTACATCATTAAATCGTAGAATAAAAGCTATGGTGCTTTTATGCTCTTCTACTCCAATTAACCACGACTTAAACTCATCTTACACTCCGTCCTCTTCTTTTGAAGTCATGAAGAATCTTTCGTCTCGATCTTCATAGTCAATTTCCAACTCGTTTTCATAATCTTTTTCACCTTTTCCGTCATTTAAACCTTCACTAATTTCTCTATTGTAACCTTCACGTTCCTTCGCACCTTTTACAACTGGATTTATAGGGTCAAGCCAGTCTTCATCACTTTCTGCATCATCACTGCAGAGCAAAGGGTTGCGGAAAAGGAGCTCGTTTTTTTTAAGTTGATTAATTTGTTCTTCTTCATCATCAGAGGAAGTACTTGAGGAAGCATCACTTTCTGTACGATCATCTTCTAGCACATTAATCGCTTTTTTCATAAAGTGGGATAGCTTATGAGATTTCAACTGATGTGCCTGTCTTAGATAATTACGCAATCTTTTTCGGGGCGAGTGAACATTGAGCCATTGGACAAATTTGTCTTTTATATTTGCGTGGTTTTGATTTCCTCATTGTTTTAGGCTTTAAAGATCTTTCCATATTCAAGTTAAAATTAACTCGTGCCGCCGACGCATCTTCTTTGGTCCATTGATGTTTTCTGGACATCAAATGTTTCTTCAAATTACTACACATCCTAAATGAACAGTAGTTGTATTCTTTAATACTTTTTGGGAGACTTAATTGTACGGAACAAGTGAAAGAAATACTTATATGAATCCGAACTATTTACTATTTATGGCGCCGTAGTATAGTGGTTATCACTCTCATATTTCATCCGAGAGATCGGGGTTCAATTCCCCTTGGCGGCGATTCACCATGCGCAAGTGAATGTACCATAGCGCCGGGTCGACCCATGCCATGTGAGAGAAATTGGGTAGATGATACATCGGGTGTTGCAGGAAGGTCATCCAGAAGAGCACAGGCCCTTGATTGGGTTTGTGTCACTCATGAGAGTGTCAAATACTTCGGAGCCTCCAACCTAAGCCGTGGCCCCTCCTGGAAAGCAGATGCAATAGCAACTGAGTGAGCGTAGCCACGTAAAACAATACCAAATAAATAAATAAATAAATACATCGCACAAACAGAGCATTTCACTTTTCTTCTTGATATTGTTGCATTCTTTTGGGATTTTTTTCCAAGGTTGATACCGCCTAAGGACAAAAGTTGTAAATAGGTTTTCTCATGATAGCTGTTTTGTGGCAAATATTTAAATTTTTTTCACAAGCAAGATTATTAAATATTTAATCTTACGTCTACTAACTTAAAAAACTGTGCGACGTAATTTGTCTAGAAAATGACATCAGTCTGTCTTACCTTCTTTGCTAATTCTATGTTGCCTGAAGTAAGGGATTGTTCACAAATGACGTCAACCAATTTTTCAAACTTTTTGACCCCCCTCCCCTCTCTGTCAACCTGCGTCAACTTTGCATTGCCCCCCTCCCCCTCAGTTGACGTCATCGTTTGAGAAGAGACTCCCCCTTCCCAAAAAAAAACAAAACAGCCTTCACCCCACTGGTCCTTTTATATCTTAGTTTCTTACGCATTTTTTTTATCAATCTCCACGTGAGCGAAAAACGGTGGAACGGAGCGAAGCCATCAAAAGCAATATGGAAGGACTTTCCCACGCCACTACGGACCACATCAAAGTAAACATTCATTCACATTTTCATAAAAAACTTTTACTTAATTGGAAAAATCAAGGTTCTCAAAATTGTGAAGGTTGACGTCAACAGTAGTAGCACCTCCCCCCCTCCCCCCGTCAACTAGCGTCAACTTTGGCATAACCCCCCTCCCCCCTAACAGTTGACGTCATTTGTGAACAGTCCCTAATAGCATTTATAGCAGTCATTTTCAAACTAGAATGAATTAATAGTTAATGTCATATATAGTCTTCTAAATTGGGAAAAGATTTTTTGTCAAAACTAAGTTTTTACTTTTTACCTATCTGCTGAAGATTGTTCAGGATCTTGAGTGATATTACTAGCAGGGTTAGCAGGTTCTTCATGTGCACTGAAATAAGAAAAACATCAATTTAAGTGGAACTCATAAACTCCAAAGGTCTATGTATTTTCAAAGAAAATTTGAAACCAGAGGTTATAAAATACATCATATTTGCAAACTTCAATGAAAGCGTTTCATTGAAAGCTATGTCAAAGTTATAGCAAGAATTACCTTTTTAATTCACTTGACTGCTTTACACAAGATTGTGGAAGATATTGTTTAACAAAGTCTGTTTCCAGTGAAACATCATTTTGACAATTTTTAGATTCAGGAAATGTTTCTTTAAATGCCCTATCGAAATCTATTCATAGATTTATATTCATTACATGGATATGGTAAAAAATTCTTAAAAACTTCTACCAACCCTATCCAAAGAATGTCATCTGAACTTTCTGTAACATCAACATCAAAAGCACACTTGATTTCATCACTCCTAATGTTAAATTAAAGAATAAAAATGGCAATGCATACAGTTAAAACTATTTCCAGAAACGGATTAATTATTATTTTAAAGAAGTTACGGAAATTGGATTTAAAATTCCCAAATTGGTTTCATAAGTTTCAAGAATGAGTAAACTTAAAATATACCTGTTATCCTCAACGTATGTAGGAATTTTTTCATCCATGTCAAAGGACCAGAAATCAGGAACACTATTATTGTATATAAAAGAATTCAATGAACACTTGTATTTGAAAGTCGTAACTAAAATTAGATACACTGATTTATTACTTCAAGAAAAACAATATGGGTCCTTCACATATCTGTCATAAAGAATAGGTAACAACGTATGTATGGTAGAGAATCAGTTGACGTCAAATTGTGTGGCCAATGACATTGTAATAATGGATAGAAGCTCATAATTACTATCAAAAATGGTTCCTTTTCTTCATCTTCATCTGTACTACTGACATCATCTCCCAACAATAAACGTTCTTCCAGCTAAAATAATTAGAAAAGTAAGAAGAATAACTCAAAGTTATTCTCAATAATTATTACAGTTCATTCGACTTACCATATCTTCATCATTGGTGCCATGAATTTTTCCCATTAACAACTTGATAGTTTCAGGTAAGACTACTCTTAACACATAATCTAATTTCTGAGAAGAAAGAATTCCATTATAATTTATTTTGGAAACAAAAAATTCATTTAACAATTTGTATTACAGTGGTACATACCTTTCTACCTTTCACATTAAAACGCTCCTTAAAAAATACGACGACTTCGTTAACTTTTGCCTCAGACAGATTTCCAAAGCCTGAATGCATATCGAGGCACCCTATAAATAAAGGTCATTGGATTTTTTTTTATTAAATTTTTATAAGTAATATTTTTCATAAATGAGATAGGACCCTCATCTGAAGTATTTTATACAATAGTTAAAATTTTCCCTGATTTTCTAGTCTTCCTATAACAGAGATATAACAATTGATATATATACTTTAATCCAGCTATTCAGAATATTGAGTGAGTGTGGATCATATTATCTATATATTAATAGCCGATTCTCTGTTTGTTTGCTTGTTTGTTTGTTTGTTTGTTCGTTTGTTTGTAAGTCACGCAAAATGGTAGATTTAGTTGTGAGCAAAATTAATTCTTTTTTTGTGTGCGACGTGAGTTCAGAGCAAATACATTGCGATCCCAATTGAACGTGACTTTTTTTGTCTGATGACCTAATAGGAATAACGTTTTGTTTTTATTATTATTGTCAGTTTTATATTCCACATTGACTTGGCTTTGAAAACAATACATCAACTAAATACAAAGAAGCTAACTGATTAAACGTTTTGGACATAAAGCAGCAGTGGCAGAACGTGGCAGCATGTGCAGTTTACCAGTGTATCCTAACGTATCCTTGCCTGACTGTCTGAGACGGCTGAACATTTTCTCGAGCAATCAAAGTGTTTAAAAACCGATAGGTAAAAAAAGAGTATCATGATACAAAATATTTTTTTTGCTTTTGTCATAATAGTTGTCTTAATTTGTTTTAATCGATTTCTTTTAATCTATTTTAATCAGATCGAACGTTTTTTTATTCACTTTATTCATTTAGCACCTGCCTTTTTTTCTCTCCTCCGTGTGAACTTTTTAAGAAGAGAAACCATTTCCTCCTTACGTTTGATAGCACCCATGTTAGAGCGCGTAACAAAAGTTAATAAAAAGTTGAATTTTTCTCTCTAAACGTTTTGAGTGTATTGTTACACTGATTAAAGATTGGTTTTACCAGAGGTTGTGACCTGAATATGCTTCTGGTTGAACACAAGTTGTACACGAGCCGTTTATAAGGAAATTTGGCGTTTATTGATACACTGATACAGAGCAGGTGGACATGGGTGGCGAGCGACGCCGCCTTGGCAGCTAGTTATAATAATAATAACATAATAGAGCCATTTGATTAGCTTGCAGAATATTCCTCTACCAGAAAGTTGAATTTGATTCTACTTTTTGTGTGGATATTTTTGGTGGAATTTATTAAAAGTCAAAAGCAGCTAGACTGAAAGTGGAATATTTGACCAAGCGAAAAACCATCTTTAGCCAAAAGACTATGGCGTAACAAAATTTTGTTTGAGGGAGCATCATTTAAACATTTTTCAGCCTACTTAAATGACTCTGTACCTATTTCTAGAGCTTACAAACTATCTAAAAATATAGATAAAATGTTTGAGTAACTCTTGTACAAATGTGTATGTGAATTTCTTGAAAAAAATAAATATAAAGAAAGAAAGAAAGAAAGAACAATTTTGATTTGGAAAAAATTACTCTGCTGCCTAAACCTTCCTAAACACCTCACAGAAAATATTGATGCAGTTGACCAAGGTAGTTCTGCCTGTTGTGTATTTGTAGACTTATAAAAGGCATGAAAGGAAAATGAATTGAATTGGATTGAATTTACCCTAAAAGAAAAGTATATATATATACCTTTCTTCTTTTGACTTTCATTGAACCAATCATGCCTGAATGTGCGATTCTGAAATACAAAATACATTCAAATACATAATATAATCACATACAAATATCAGACATACGCTACACTCAATATTTATCTCCTCAATACATTAACTTGTGTAACAGCATAGGCCAAAAATATATTTGGTTGTAGTATCATCTTGGCCATAGAAAGTAGTTGGTCAGATATAAAAAACAAATAAAAAAATCAAAATGTCTACAGATAAAGAATGGTGGATACAGCAAATGTAAACTGTTCAAATGAACATTCTTCAAATAGAGTTTAAACAATCTACATCTTCATTAAAAGTACCGTCTTCGTGTCTAATTACGGACAGCCTTTGTAAGTACGGACATCAAAATGTAAACAAACATTCTTGTGAGGAAAATAGACATGCGTTCTTGCCAAGTTCACCACGTATAACTGAATAAAATGTTTTATGAAACACAGCAATCCAATAGAGAGCAATTAGCACTAACACTTGAAGAATAAAAGACCGTGAAAATCATAATGGCCTATATTTCAATACTCAGTAAAAAGTGTCCTCCCCCACTGTGATTGACGTACAAAAACTTTATTTATTTGACGTTTTTTATGATAATTAACTTTCTAAAAGCATGATCAAAAAGCATTTTCATTCCTCATTTCATTTTTAAACATAAATTTTCGACCTGTCGATATTTCATGACGGAGGTGGCCATCATTATTTTTCATCCGTAAATATGGCTACCATAGTACACACGGAGCTCATAAAAATACGCATGATTCTCAAGAGGGCGCAGTCTATTTTAAATCTTTATAGTTTAGAAAAATAAATTCTAAATGGCATATTGGTAATTTTCTCTAGCGTTCAAATAAACTTTATCATCTTTCTCTGAAGTTTGTTTTATTACAGTTTGGTTGACAGTACGTGATGTGCCGTGTTTTTAGTTTGCAGACAGTTGGAATTATGTTTTGATCATGTCCGTAATTACCAAGGGTAAAGATCACGTGAAGTAGCAAAAAACACCCAACGACGGAATAGCAGAACAGTTATTGTGACCCAAAGACCTATACGCTTTGCCGACTTACCGACTCAGTAATTCAATTTCATAAGTCAGTCAGCTGATACTAACCAAACATAATTTAGGAGGATGGCTGTCATATTAGAATAGAACTTAGCTATTTCATTCAGTAACAGAAAAACTGAGGTAGAAACTTTGTAAAGGGGCTTGCCAAGTAATCCCAAAATATATAATTTGTAAGGAATTGGCCAAAATATTAAATAATTGTATACAGCTAGGTCAATAACTCTTCCATCCACAATTCAATAAACATCCATTAATCATAAATTACCGTCATGTAAAAAAAATGATAAATATATAAAGTGAAGTTAGTATTGCATAAGTTGAACGCTGTATCTACTAGTAGCTAGGTAGTTTCTTTTTTCTTTAATGAAGTGAAAAACATTTGGATGGTACACTGCCGGACACGAAACATTTCCGTGTATAAAAAACACTTTATTTTAATTCTTATCTTGCCATAAAATATGAGATCTATATCTCCTTTCAAAGTAAAAAATTAAACATAAATTTTCGACCTGTCGATATTTCATGACGGAGGTGGCCATCATTATTTTTCATCCGTAAATATGGCTACCATAGTACACACGGAGCTCATAAAAATACGCATGATTCTCAAGAGGGCGCAGTCTATTTTAAATCTTTATAGTTTAGAAAAATAAATTCTAAATGGCATATTGGTAATTTTCTCTAGCGTTCAAATAAACTTTATCATCTTTCTCTGAAGTTTGTTTTATTACAGTTTGGTTGACAGTACGTGATGTGCCGTGTTTTTAGTTTGCAGACAGTTGGAATTATGTTTTGATCATGTCCGTAATTACCAAGGGTAAAGATCACGTGAAGTAGCAAAAAACACCCAACGACGGAATAGCAGAACAGTTATTGTGACCCAAAGACCTATACGCTTTGCCGACTTACCGACTCAGTAATTCAATTTCATAAGTCAGTCAGCTGATACTAACCAAACATAATTTAGGAGGATGGCTGTCATATTAGAATAGAACTTAGCTATTTCATTCAGTAACAGAAAAACTGAGGTAGAAACTTTGTAAAGGGGCTTGCCAAGTAATCCCAAAATATATAATTTGTAAGGAATTGGCCAAAATATTAAATAATTGTATACAGCTAGGTCAATAACTCTTCCATCCACAATTCAATAAACATCCATTAATCATAAATTACCGTCATGTAAAAAAAATGATAAATATATAAAGTGAAGTTAGTATTGCATAAGTTGAACGCTGTATCTACTAGTAGCTAGGTAGTTTCTTTTTTCTTTAATGAAGTGAAAAACATTTGGATGGTACACTGCCGGACACGAAACATTTCCGTGTATAAAAAACACTTTATTTTAATTCTTATCTTGCCATAAAATATGAGATCTATATCTCCTTTCAAAGTAAAAAACACTTTATTTAGTGCACACAGTTTTAATGGTTTGCACATGGCTATGGGTTAACCAACACATATGATCGCAGTCAGGCTGTCATTATTGTTTACGGCATTGAGCACGGTTTACTTTGAAAAGTTCATTGGGCGACAATTGAAAACATTATATGATCGTTATTACCAAATGTTTCACGACAAACAGCTTCAAAATCGTACCACACCAACAAACCTAAATTTTATATTAACAAAAGAGGAAATAAAAGTAGCAGATTCCATAGTAAAAGATCATTTATCAAAAAGATCATAGTAAAAGATCATTTATCATTGGGCGACAATTGAAAACATTATATGATCGTTATTACCAAATGTTTCACGACAAACAACTTCAAAATCGTACCACACCAACAAACCTAAATTTTATATTAACAAAAGAGGAAATAAAAGTAGCAGATTCCATAGTAAAAGATCATTTATCATCGATTGAAAATGTTTCCCTTTGGGATATAAACTGTTCTCTCTACTCAATTGCACTAGCTTGTAAAGAGAAAAACAATGATATCAGAGAGCCCGAAAACCGTAAACAAAACCCGAACGAACCGAAGTGGATCGTAAACCTACAAAATAGCATTGAGAGAATAAGGAAATTAATCGCACACACTAATGTAATTATACAATGTAAGAAAGAAAACAAATTCACAAAACATCAAACATTTTTAAAAATCACCCTCTAAAAGAAATTTGGAAACCCTAAAACCGTAACATTGACCACAAAACTGACAGTACTAAGACAAGAATTAAAAAGCAAAACAGAACGACTACGATACGAAAAGAGATTAAACGAACGAAAACGAATTAATAAACAATTCTCGAACAACCCAAAACTGGTATACCGATCATTTAAAAGAAAAATTATTGAAACAAATAATATCTCAAAAACGGAACAGATTGAAAAGTTTTGGAAAGAAATCTGGCAAAGTAAAGCCATATTTAATGAGGAACCTGAGTGGCGGAAAGACCTAGATCTAACATACTGTACCAATACCACCCCAAAAAGCTACCATATCAACACGACTAAACTCGATAAAGCAATAAATAAGCTCCAGCTAAAGAAATCTCCCGGTGATGACAAAATAACACCATTCTGGTTTAAAAAACTAAAAAGTTATCGTCATATACTAGCGTCTCAATTTGAAAAGCTGCTGTATGACAACAAGCCACTCCCGCAATGGCTCAGCACTGCCCGTACGACACTTCAACCCAAAACAGAGGAAACACACATAGCCAAAAATTATAGACCTATCGCATGTCTAAACATCCAATACAAATTATATACAAGCTGTCTGAACTCCTTTCTAACTGACCACGTAACGAAAAACCACGTTATTGCGAACGAACAAGCAGCTGGAAAGAAGGGTATCTGGGGTACGACAGAGCAATTGCTAATCAATAAAACAATCTTAGAAGAAGTCAAGTCATCAAGGTATTATGTACCAGTACGACATGATGCATTAGGTAGATATACCTTGAAAATCATTATACAGAAGAATCATCCAGAATACAAATATAACGAAACAAAAGATCCGGAATACGTGAAAAAAGTCGGAGACTACGAATACTGGTGGAACCTACCTATAAAAACAGTAACCAAGCGACCACACAACAGACATGACCTACTAGTTTGGAGCAACAACGACAAGACGTGTAACATCATCGAATTTAGTTGTCCAGAAGATGTCAACATCACTAATAAAGTTAACGAAAAACTGAATACGTACGGTCCGCTAATACGAAACTTACAAATTATGTATCCCCACTACAAATTTCAAATGACACCAATTGTCGTAGGTGCACTCGGTTATGTACCGAAAAATCTTAAAGAATACATGGAGGAACTAGGGTTCGATAAACAAGCAATAAAAATTGTCATTAATAAAATTCAAGCCATCGTTACAGCTGGAACTGTAAAAATCTGTAAAACTTTCTTAAATTTTAAATGCTAATATTCTGATAGGATTATATTTGATGTTAAGTATCTGATTACACTAAATGTTTCGGATCTGCTAGACTCTACCGTTTTTAGTTTTTTTTTAACGTAAGCGAATGCCAAAGTGTCTCTTATAAGCTATGATGGAAGGAAGGGGGAAAGACCTTATAGCAGTATCTGCCAATGTTTCAACAATCCTATACACTGTTATCGGGGTTTTCTCATTCCTCTCATAGCCTGATTATCAACTTTCAATTCTCTCGTGTAATAACGGTGGATTGGTTTTGTGGTGGTTTAGCTCACTGTAGGCCAGATGAGCTAAATGCCACTGATAAAACTTACCTACCCTTAAGCATTACTTTCGCCTTAACTCGTAATACCCTGAAGTGAAACCTTAACGCGATGTCATACATTTATTACTTCTTCATAAGAATATTTCAGTTTTAATAGTAATAATTCTCACTGTAGGCCAGTTGTGCTAGTATTGCCGTTGAAACTTAACTATTCGTCCATTTTAAATCTTGTAAGTAGAGGAGAATGAACTCTTCTGAGAACCTTTGTTTTGTTATATACTATTCTCTATATTGTTGTATCGTTTAGATTCTAACATTGTAAGAAGTTACTAAACTAAGTACAAATGGTTAAGACCTATCTATGTTAGAATCTTTCACGTGGTGACGAATTTTATCAACTATACGACACGATGCCTATTGTTCAATGCCCAATCGATGGGTGTACGTACAGCACTCCGGACTTGGATGCTACGATCGTTGCTGCTCTGATCACAGCACATGCCACCTCTCACACTGCCGCCTCCTCCTCTACAGGAGCACTCAAAATGGAACGAGTCAAACGACCGACGATTACTCCTGCCGGCACGACGTCAGATTGGCAATACTTCCTGACACGCTGGGACGAATACGTTGCTGCTACGACAGTCCAAGGGAAAGACAGGGTGCTTCAACGTCTTGAGTGCTGTGATGAGACACTCAGGAGAGACCTGACCAGATCCACAGTCGGACTGTCCAACAAGACCGAGCGGGAAGTGTTAAACGCAATCAAGTCCCTCGCTGTTCGAGATGAAAACGTGATGGTCTCGCGCGTTGCGCTGAATGACATGAGACAGGACAGGGAAGAGACAGTACGTTCTTTCTGTGCCAGACTTCGTGGCCAGGCGAGCGTATGCCAATACACTATCGAATGCCCAAATTGTCATCATGATGTTGACTATACGGAACCCATTCTCAGAGACGCTATCTGTAGAGGCATAGAGGACACTGAAATCCAACTAAATCTATTGGGGCACACCAACCAAGATATGACCCTCAATGAGGTTGTCCACTTTGTCGACGCCAAAGAGGCAGGGAAGCGCTCTGCCACTAAACTTTTAGATAACCAGACCACGGGCAACTCGATTCGAAGCTCATATCGCCGGGGTCGTACAAATGCTATTCCGAAACCTACGGATCATGACCAAAGCAGTCACCTCTTCTCCTATTGTGGCAAGAAAGGTCATGGAGAGAAGTCATCGGCACAACGACGCAAAACAACTTGCCCAGCCTACAACCACCAATGCACCTATTGCAAGCGCCTCCACCACTTCGAGGACGTCTGCAGAAGCAAAGACAAATCCAAGACCAATAAGGAAGACCAGAACTCTGCAAACCATCAAGGCGCCATCTACGACGCACTCTGTTCTGCAACCGTAAACGCCATATCTGCAGATCATCACGTCCATCAGAAGTCAACAGATCAATAGATGCGACAGCCATCCAGTCCACAACCCTTTATCAAGCTCTCGGTCAGAGTCGCTGATCAAGACTACACAGACCTAGGCTTTGAACCGATCGTCAACAACCCTGGAAAGGTTATCTCCGTACCAGCCATGGCTGACACTGGCTGCCAGAGTTGCCTTGCGAGCTTCAAAAGCGTTCAACAACTTGGCCTTTTAAAAGATGACCTCATACCATACAAGATAAAGATGCACGCTGCCAACGACAAGCCCATCAACATTCTCGGGGCTATCATCTTTCGTATCTCTGGTGTCGACCATAACAATGATTTCACCGGAACCAGACAGATGACCTATGTCACGGAGGACTCGAACAACATCTTCCTCAGCAAAGCCGCCTGCATTGACCTTGCCATGATATCCGACAACTTCCCTACCATCGGAGGAACATCAAACAACCCCATCAAAGACACACAACAATCGTGTGACTGCCCACGTCGAGAGCTTCCACCGCCTTTACCAACAAAGCTACCTTTTCCAGCAACTACGAAAAACCGTGAGAAGCTCCAAGATTATCTGCTCGAATACTACAAGTCTAGCACATTCAACACCTGTGAGCACCAACCTCTTCCACTGATGAGCGGTCCACCATTGAAACTTCGCATTGACCCATCCGCTGAACCCGTCGCCCATCACTCACCAATACCAGTTCCTGTTCATTGGCAGGAGAAGGGGAAGGCGGGCATCGACAGAGACGTTCGCCTTGGCGTCATCGAGACAGTTCTTGTTGGAGAACCAGTCACTTGGTGCCATCGGATGGTTGTTTGTTCCAAGAAGAACGGGGAACCGAGACGTACTGTCGACCTACAGCCCTTAAATGCCCATGCTACTCGAGAGACCCATCACACTTCCTCTCCTTTTCACCAAGTCCGTACTGTTCCCGGACGAGTCAAGAAGACCGTATCCGACGCATGGAATGGCTATCATAGCGTTCCCCTCCAACCAGAAGATAGACATTTCACGACTTTCATCACGCCTTGGGGACGTTACCGCTACTGCACAACCCCTCAAGGTTATGTCTCCTCAGGTGATGCCTACACAAGACGCTTTGATGAGATAGCTGCCGACTTTCCAAACAAGATCAAGGTGATCGACGACGCACTTCTCTGGCACGATTCCCTGGAAGAGAGCTTCTTTCAAGCTGCCCAATGGCTCGACCTTTGTGGTAAGAACGGTATCATCCAAAATCCCAGCAAATTTGTCCTTGGTGCCAACACTGTCGAATTCTCCGGCTTCAAAATCACCCCAACGGAAGTCCAACCAAGCAACGACATCTTAAGAGCCATTAGAGATTTTCCTACTCCAATAAGCATTACGTACATTCGCTCCTGGTTCGGACTCGTGAACCAAGTAGCTTATACATTTAGTATGGCGTCGCAGATGCAACCGTTTCGTGACCTTCTCAAACCAAAATCAACGTTTATTTGGGACGAGAACCTACAAAGACTGTTCGAAGAATCCAAGCAAACAATCATTGACGAAATCCGGAATGGCGTCCGCATCTTTGACAAATCTAAACCCACTTGCCTTGCCACAGACTGGTCAAGACTTGGAACCGGTTATTGGCTATTCCAAAAACACTGTAAATGTGAAGGCGTCAAACCGTTCTGCTGCCCGACAGGATGGAAGGTTGTGCTGGTCGTGAGCCGCTTTACCACATCTGCCGAATCTAATTATGCACCTATCGAGGGAGAAGCCTTTACTGTTACCTATGGCTTGGACGAGTCGAGACACTTTGTTCTTGGTTGTGACGATCTCACACTAGCTGTCGACCACAAACCACTTCTCGGATTGTTCTCTAACAGATCTCTGCAGGACATCCCAAATGGTCGTTTGCGAAATTTGAAAGAAAAAACTCTACGGTACCGCTTCAAGATGCATCACATACCAGGGAGAAAACACCGCGCACCTGACTGCACATCCCGCCATCCCAGTGGCCCCAGAGACCCTGACGTGTTGACCCCCTTCCTGACGATACATCAACAATCTTCACAGATGAGGGATTCGGCCCACCATCTGCTTACGAAGTCCTTTCAACTGTGACTCATAGAATCGCTGCTTCCGACCTCGCTTTCGAAGAAGATATCACGTCATCCATCACCGCCGCAGCCTCGTAAACCCTTTCCATCACTTGGGACATGGTGAAGGTTGCATGTTCCAGTGACGATAGCATTCGATTATTAGTCTCGAGCATCCAAGATGGATTCCCAGATGAAGCAAGGCATCTACCTCCTAGCATCCAACGCTACCACCAATACCGGAACAACCTATGGGCCATGGAAGGGGTGCCAATCTACAAAGAGCGGATCATCATTCCAACTTCTCTACGAACACAGATCCTCGACAACCTTCATGCCGCCCATCAAGGAGTTACCTCAATGACAGCTCACCCAGAAGCATCTGTTTTCTGGCCAGGCATAACCAATGACATCAAAGACAGACGCACTCGTTGTCATCATTGCAACACTATGGCTCCGTCACCACCGCACCTCCCACCTACGCCGCCTTCTCGGCCTGAGTACCCATTCCAACTCATCTGCTCAGATTTCTTCCATCACAAGGCCAACCTTTACTTCATTTCCGTTGACCGTTACTCCAACTGGCCGGTCGTTGAAAGATCCAATGACGGCAGCAACGGACTCGTCACCAGCCTTCGCCGTACCTTCGTCACATATGGCATCCCGGAAGAACTTTCTTCAGACGGAGGTCCAGAAGTTGTCGCCAAGAATACTGAGAACTTCCTTCGATCCTGGGGTGTCCAACATCGACTATCATCAGTAGCCTTTCCACATAGCAACTGCCGTGCCGAGGTAGGAGTCAATACCGTGAAGAGGATGATTGTCCGCAGCACTGGCCCGAACGGTGGGCTCGACACAGACGCCTTTCAGCGTGCAATGCTAACCTATCGCAACACACCGGACGCCGAAACCGGCATCTCACCTGCCATATGCATATTTGGTCGACCAACCAGAAGCACCATCCCAATCCTTCCTGGCAAGTACCATCCCCACCCTACGTGGGAGGACACTCTTCAAAAGAGAGAAGACGCCCTGAGGACCCGCCACTTCAAGATCGCCAAGCGACTGGCAATGGGTACTCGATACATCCCTCCCCTTCGCGTTGGTGATCATGTTCGTATTCAGAACCAAGTTGGACCCAACCCAAGGAAATGGGACAAGACTGGTCGTGTTATCGAGGTCAAACAACACGACCAATACGTCGTTAGAGTCGACGGTTCTGGGAGAGCCACCCTGCGAAATAGGAAGTTCCTACGTCAATTCATCCCTGTCATTCCAAACGTCATCCGCGACCCTCCTATTGTCTACCCACCTCATCAATATCTAACACGCCCAACAGCAAGATCACCACAGCAAGCCAACGCCCCGACTGCGGACCGCGAGGCAGATCAAGAAGACTCATCCCCTAAGTCTTTCGTCGTTGATGCACCATCTGAGGACATTCATGTTACCAACCCACCAGGAATCCTTACTGCGCCTCCGCTCGATAAAAGCTGCACACCTACGACTCCTCCGAACAACTCCATTCCCGAAACCTCAAAGACCAGCCCGACTGTCCGTAAATCTACACGCCCACACAAGGCTCCTTCATATCTTGCTGACTATGATCATTGAACTTCATTTTTATCGTCATTACTTCCCCTGTGAGGTCCTTGTGACTTGGGGGGAGATAGAGGATAATGAACTCTTCTGACAACCTTTGTTTTGCTATATACTATTCTCTATATTGTTGTATCGTTTAGATTCTAACATTGTAAGAAGTTACTAAACTAAGTAAGCTGGAACAATTTTTTTAAATGTTCTTTTATTATCTCTTTTTTAGTTAGTTAGTTAGTTAGTTAGTTAGTTAAATGTTTTAAGAAGAATTCAGAACAAAAGACCACGCCCTATTATTAAAAGTTTAATTTCATTTTCGGGAGCAGGATTCCCAAAAATGAAACTCCAAAAGTACCTATTATTTGAACTACCTCTGTTTCCTTTTTTTACTTTAAGTGAAGGCAGTCGATTAGCTATCACCATTTTCCCGTCATGCACATGTGGTTGTGAGATTTTAATTTGTTAACTCTATTCACGAATTGTTTTCATTTTTTTCTGCGTAAGTGCGATTGTCTCAAGGGAAAGAAATAACAATTTTCCGTTGCCGGCTGTATAGCGAGGATTACATGAAAAAAGAAGCTTTGCTTTCAATATTCATTTTTTCTTATGGCTTATAACTGAGCTTCAGATCAGTCAATGGTTTCAAACGGACTGAGTACGTTTCTTTTAAAGCACAAGGGGTGGTATTGGGGTGGCAGTTCCAGTTTACTCATCTACACTGGTCAAAAACAAACTTGAAAAGGAGCTAAAACATTAGACCATATAAAAACTTTGAGCCATATTGGAATATCTTCATTTCAACCATTGGATACGTCATAAAACCAGTTTTATTTGATTTCAAGGAATGAAAGACCATGAAAGCTGTTTTAAAGTATGAAACTAAGATTTCACATGAAGTAAGCAGGCACTTCCTTAATTTCCGTTCAAACACAGCAGTGTCGCTTGTCTTTAAATTTTACTCCTTTCTGACAATTTTTCGATGGAAAATTTTCGCATTTCGCTGAAGTTTTTTTTAAGTGGAAACGAGCCTTAAGGCCCCTATTTTCTTCCGAACGACAACGCTTTAAATTAACAAATGATAACAACTTTGAAAAAAGTTATTTTTCTCATCATACGGACTTGAGCATGTACTTGAAGTATGAATAGTATGAAGCATGAAGTTTGCATTTAATAACTTTGCTTATAAGAGAAATGTAAGTGAGCAGAATCAACCAAAGGAATGAAATAGAATGATTATCGAAATGCTAAAAAAGAAGATCCACATTGCATTCTCCATACTTTTTGCAAAGGTACTATAAGAATAAGTTGTAGTACATCCAAATTTATTAATGGTGCTTATTGCAGAAACAAACATTGTTGAAGAGTCTCCCACAATAATTCCAAAGCAGCGTTAATTATAACTCAGCCACAGTTTGTAGAAAACCCAGGAAAAGTGTATCGAACAATTAATGAAATATGAACATAACCTAACATAACATGACATATCACATATTAATGTTGCTGCAAATATCGTTTGTGTTCTGTGCGCACTTTGGATAATAAGGTTGTCTTTCCATATTTAAGTAATAGCGCTTTCATCTCCTTCCCGTTGACAATCCTTTCAAATTCATTAATACAAATTTTGTTTTCTCTTCAACCTTTGATGAGCCCTTTAAATTGCTTTGATATGTGCGTAATTTCGGACCTTGAAAATATAAATCTTTCTTTTTCTTGGCCAGCTTTCTGTTTCAGAATGGTCTGAACCACTTGCGTCACTTTTTTGATCTACAAATAGAAGTAGATTAAACAGATTTTAAGAACCATAAAATTCACATAACAATACCAATCGCAAATTTCAAATACCTTCTGTGATCAAAGGACTTGTTGTGATGAGATATCGTATTTTATCTCGGAAAACTAAATCCGAGACTTTCGCGAGGGCAGGTACTGAAGGTTTTTTTTCTCTCTTATCGTTGCAAGAGTGATTTTTTTTCGCAGCAATTTCTGCCGAAAAATGCTCTTCAATAATTTTATTTAGGTCAGCATCTGTTTCTTCGGAGTCTTCTTCTTGACGTAAAATATCTCCAGCTGATGAAAACGTAGCTTTTTCCGTCCCAATTATTATCTATGCCCTGTAGTTTATTCCTCATTTCGTGCACGTACACAGACATGTCCTTGTAGAGTTCCCCAGTCAGTAGCAACGATGCAAGCTGGCCCTGAGGTAGCCGAAGTCTTGTGATCCACTACATTGATCTTATAAGAGCCGTTAAGTATTGTAGCTCTGCTGAATTCTTGTAAAGTCGTATTGGCCAAGGCACCGGTGCGTGATGCATTATCCAAGTAGAGGTACATGCAAAGATAATCTCTTACGTTCGTAAATTGTCGTTGTGTGAGGGCAACTTCCTGCGTCGCTAGAGTCTTTACTGTTTTTTTACAGTAAGCAACTAAGTCCGAATTATCCAATTGTTTAATATCTGATGCTTTGAATAACTGTGTTAGCTGATCCACATCCTTTCACCAGCGCTCCTTTTTCATTTTTTTGGAATAAAGTGCAACCCAATTCGTACAAGTAACGACTAGAGCCTGACACTTTTCTTTGAATTTTTTACATTCTTCTGGTTCGTCAGCAATGACAAAAAAAAGAAATACCGCATAGAGCTAACATAACTTTTGATGGTCCCTGGTTTCCTCTGATTCTCAAAGATAACGAGCCGTGAATCTCTGAGGACCTTTCGGTCAAATAGGGATGATAAGGCATACGATTCTTCACTGCAGTCAAAAAGTATGGAAATAACTTGCTTGACATGTTGTTGTGCTACACGTAAAGGTTTTGATTTAGCATCAAGGCTTGTCAACCACATTTGAAAGTTTTCCAGTAAAGGATGGTCCTTCCATGGTGTCATAACGATTTCCATGTTTTCATCTTCCTCGGCTTCATCCACCATGTCTTCTTCTTCATTGGAAGACTCGTTACTCGAGTTGTCTGAAAAACATAAGCTTCATTGAACTTCATCAAATTTCTTAAAGTTTCTAATTGTCATTCATAGTAGGAATCAAAACAACCATACACACGACAAAACCCTAACTTACTTTCTGCATCACATGTGGGACAGTCTAAAAAATTAATATCTTAATGTACACTTTCGTTAAGATATCAATCTACTGTGTAACTTGTTCACTAAAATACCTTTTTCTATGTCAGGTAAAACATCCCCATAATCTTCATCAGTTTCTTTTCTGGAGATAGTACCCAGCAATTGAATGTTCTGGATATCTAAAATACATGCAATCAAAAGTGTACTTTTTGTTAAATCGAAATTCAAGTACCACTTTCTTTCTTTATTTTCCGTTTCACTTGTGCAATTTGACGCAAACCAGTCAGGATCGTCACTCGTATCTGAGTCATAACATCTATTCTTATTATTCAAATATTTTGATTCACCCTTTTTGAAAACATCTTTTACGAGTTTATACTCATCTTCACTTTCACTATTCTCAGACTAGTCTCTGATTCCGTTTCATCATTCTCCTTTAATATTTAGGCTTTTTTAAGCAGTTTTCTGTAAACCTTAAGGCCTTTTATTTTGTGCGTGTCTTTCAAATGATTATGTATGCGCTTCACAGTTTTGGCACAAGTTGAAATTGGACACACCCTGCTTTGATGGGATCTTTTGTTTGGTTTCGGTGCCAAATGTTGCTGTCCTGTTTGACTTACCAAAGCTCTAGCATTCATTTTATTCACGTTATGAACACGCATTACATGATCTTTCAAATTGGTTTTCGATTGACCACAAAATGGACAAACACATGTATTTGACTTAAGTTCTTTCTTCTTCAACCATTCAGTAAAAATCTGCCAATATAAATAATAGCTGAATGATAAACCAGATGCTTAGGTAAAGGTTTAAATCCGTTTAAATTCATTCACTTGCCATTTTAGCTTTTTTGGTACAGTTCTTACTTCTCGCTAATTTTCAGTATTCACCGGCTGTAATGAGTTGTTCTAAAAGATTAAATAAATAATATATAGATGGTGGACAGGAGACCTTAAGACAATTTATGAACGGAATACTATCAACAGAAGCTCCTTGTGCGATCATCCCTCTGGACAAATAAGAATAAAAACGAATAATGAAATTCAAGGAGTAGCTTTTGAAACAGATGTAGCTCAAGTGTATTAACTTTCGTGGTATCAAAAATTTCGCGTGCATTAAATTTCGTGATTTTTTTTACTAAAAATCGCGAAATTTAGTACAGTTTAAGTTTTTCAAAAATCAAAAATTGCGAAATTTAATACACGCGAAAAGTTCTAAAATTTCAAAAATCGCAAAAATTTGTGAAAGATTTTTTTAATTTTTACAGTGGAACCTCCTTTTAAAGCGGAAACCTCCTCATGACGGACACAAAAATTTTGTCCCGGACGAATCCTTAATAAACTCTTATGAAGAAACCTCCCCAAAGCGAACAGTCTTAAGCGGACACCTCCTTAAAGTGGACATTTTTTCCAGGTCCCGCACTACAATTCCACCTAAAATTTACCTCTATAAAGCGGACACCGAAAAATTTCGACAAGAATATCAAAATTCAGTATTTTATTTCTATAACAACATTTTTGGACAGCACAATTTGGAGTTTCCCAGAGTTGTGTAGCTTTGAAATCATTTTCAGTCCTAACAGTACGCCGGACAAATGTTTATTTTTAGGTCAAACTTCATTGTATGAATGTTTTTTGCCTGACTGGGCAATAGCAAAGGGTAATATCGGGACGCTTAATGGGTTCCCAATTTAGGAGTAGAATTTCTTCCACGTTTCTGGCTAAAATATGTAAAACCTCTCCAGGCGGACACCTTTCTAAAGCGTACAAAAGCGGACAAAAAAGGTTTCACTACTTCTTTTAATGAACATGGTGTATTCCAAGCATAACCAGTGTGCTATTTCATGTTTCAACCCTTTAGAAAAAAAAATTGATTTTGGTTTAATTCGCGAAATTTAATACACACAAAAATCTCATAAAATAAAAATCGCGAAATTTAATACACCGCGAAATTAAAAACACTTAAGTTAGTCGATTTTCTAATGATCCCTTCGCGCTAAGATTTGCTTCAACAATAAATTTACGAAAAGTTGTTACCTGAAACGTTTTTTATAATAGAAGCAGTTTTAAAATGTGATTTATGAAATTTGGATTTTTGTGTGTAGTTTAACATAAAAATCTTAAGGACAGTTACAACTAGGACAGTTATCTTTATAGCCTAAAATGCTACAGCTCTTCATAGACCTATTGAAGCTTTAGGTTAAAGACCGTTAACAAAGGACGACTAATACAAAATATGTGGGAAAAGCGAAGAGAGTTTGAAAATGGCACTGGCAGACCATCAACACCTTCCCAAAAATGATTACAAAGCTTGCAAAGCTTGTAACCGCTTGTAACACCTTAGCCTATCTAGTAACGCCTTGTAACACCATTTCAGAAAAGAAAAGTTCTTGGCTATATTAAAGTTTGATACAGTTCGTTTCCAGTCCATTCTGTTAGGGTCCAGTCTCTGCAAAAGCTATTGGAAAGTTTGCCGTGCTTGTAACACCTTGTAATCCCTTGTAACACCTTAGCCTATCTAGTAACGCTGTGTAACACAATTTCAGAAAAGAAAACTGTTTAGCAATATTATAGTTTGATACAGTTCGTTCCCAATATATTCTGCTAGATTCCAGTCTTTCATAAGAGATTAGAAATTTTGCCGTGCTTGTAACCCCTTGTAACACCTTAGCGTATCTAGTAACGCCTTGTAACACCATTTCAGAAAAGAAAAATTCTTGGCTATATTAGAGTTTGATACAGTTTTTTCCCAGTCCATTCTGTTAGGGTCCAGTCTCTTCAAATGAGATTGCAAAGTTTGCCGCGTTTAGTGCCGGGGAATATTTTTATTTTCAGAAATGTGTTACAAGAAGTTACTAGATAGGCTAAGGTGTTACAAGCGGTTACAAGCACGGTAAAATTTCCACTCTCCTTTTGGAGACTGGAATCTATGGAAAAGGACTGGAAACGAACTGTATGAAACTGCAATACTGCAAAACTTCGCAATCCCTTATGAAAATGTGCCGTGCTTGTAACCGCTTGTAACACCTTAGCCTATCTAGCAACGCCTTGTAACACCATTTCAGAAAAGAAAAATTCTTGGCTATATTATAGTTTGATACAGTTCGTTCCCAATCTTTTCTGCTAGAGTTCAGTCTCCACCAAAGAGTTTCGAATGTTTGCCGTGCTTGTAACCCCTTGTAACACCTTAGCCTATCTAGTAACGCTTTGTAACACGATTTCACAAAAGAAAAATCTTTATCAATATTATAGTTTGATGCAATTCGTACCCAATCTATTCTGCTAGAGTCCAGTCTATCATAAGAGATTAGAAATTTTGTTGTGCTTGTAACAGCTTGTAACACCTTAGCCTATCTAGTAACGCATTGTAGCACGATTTCAGAAAAGAAAAAGGCTTAGCAATATTATATTTTGATACAGTTCGTTTCCCGTCTATTTTGCTAGAGTCCAGTCTTTCGAAAAAGGATGGCGAACCATCCTATCCTTTTCTGAAGAGACTGGACTGGACGCAGTTTGGACAGCGAACGATATACATCAAACTATAATATTAAACTATATATATAGCATTTTTCTTTTTTGAAATCGTGTTACAAAGAATTACAAGATAGGTTAAGGTGTTACAATGTGTTACAAGCACGGCAAACTTTCCAATCGCTTTTGCAGAGACTGTACTCTAACAAAATGGACTGGAAACGAACTGCATCAAACTAAAATTCATAAAATAAAGTTTTTATCAATATTATTTTTCCGTACAGGTCGTTCTCAGTACTTTCTGCTAGATTCCAATCTTTTAAAAGGAGATACACATTTTCCCGTGCATGTAACAGCTTGTAACACCTTAGCCTATCTAGTAACGCATTGTAACACGATTTTACAAAAAAGTATTTACCTGCACTATTTTATTGCTCTGCAGAAGCATAACGGGAATGGTAGGGTAAATTATGGTCGCTACTGACGACGCAAACTACTTAGAAAAGGTATACGATCTAGCCACCTATCAGCCAGATGCGCGGCAGAATCTTGAAGTGACTGAGGAAGCTGTAATCATTTTTGAGATGCGTCAAAGAACGGACTAGCAAGGTCCAGATAGTGTTTATTGCACCTAGCTTCTTTGAAACAAATATTGAAGATTTTTTTTTCGATCAGTTCTTCAAAAGATATCCAAACTACGAATCAATTCGGAAACAAATGCGTGAACAGATACACGGTACCGACGATCCTGAGGAAGATCAAGTGTGCAGTACTTGTGGTGGGGAGGATGTGGATCTGTTCAATTCTATCAGTGATTCAGAGGATGTGAAACCTGACTTCCAGCTATTCGTTGTTAAAAGCATACCTACATATACCATAGATTTTAGCAGCGATAGTGAATAATTATTAATGAAAGAACATTGTATTGAACCTACCACACAGTGCATTTTCTTATTCATCAATATTTTTTTGTCTTTGCAAATGTGTTACAAGAAGTTACTAGATAGGCTAAGGTGTTACAAGCGGTTACAAGCACGGCAAAATTTCCAATCTCCTTTTGGAGGGACTGGAATCTATGAGAAAGAACTGGGAACAAACTGCATCAAACTACAACACTGCCAAACTTTGCAATCCCTTTTGAAAATGTGCTGTGCTTGTAACCACTTGCAACATCTTAGCCTATCTAGTAACGCCTTGTAACACTGTTTCAGAAAAGAAAAATGTTTAGCAATGCTATGGCTTCATACATTTCGTTCCCAGTCCAGTCCAAACAGTCCAGTCTTTCTAGAAGAGATTGCAAAGTTTTAAAATATTGTAGTCTCATACAGATAGTTCCCAGTCCAATCTGCTAGAGCCCAGTCTCTCTAAAAGAGATTTGAAAGATTAGAAAGCTTGTAACCCCTTCTAACACCTTAGCCTATCTTGTAACGCCTTGTAACACGATCGCAAAAAAGAAAAATGCTTGGCTATATTATAGTTTGATACAGTTTGTTTCCAGTCCATTCTGTTAGGGTCCAGCCTCTTCAAATAAGATTGCAAAGTTTGCCGTGCTTATTGCCGCGGAATATTTCTTATTTTCGGAAATGTGTTACAAGAAGTTACTAGATAGGCTAAGGTGTTACAATGTGTTACAAGCACAGCAAACTTTCTAATCTCTTGTGTAGAGACTGGACTCTAGCAGAATGGACTGGGAATGAACTGTATCAAACTATAGTATTGCCAAACACTTTTCTTTTTTGAAATCGCGTTACAAAGCGTTACAAGATAGGATAAGGTGTTACAAGCGGTTACAAGAACGGCCAAATTGGCAATCTCCTTTTAAAGAGACTGGACCCTATTAGAATGGACTGGGAACGAGCTGTATCAAACTACAATACTGCGGAATGCCGCAACCCCTTTTGAAAATGTCCCGAGCTTGTAACCCCTTGTAACATCTTAGCCTATCCAGTAACGCTTTGTAACACGATTTCAAAAAAGAAAACTGCTTGGCAATATTATATTGTGATACAGTTCGTTTCCAGTCTATTTTGCTAGAGTCCAGTCTCTACCAAAGACTTTCGAATGTCTGTTGTGCTTGTAACCCCTTGTAACACCTTAGCCTATCTAGTAACGCCTTGTAACACGATTTCAGAAAAGAAAAATGTTTGGCAATACTATAGTTTGATACAGTTCATTCCCAGTCCAATCTGCTAGAGTCCAGTCTCTTCAAATGAGATTACAAAGTGTGCATTGCTTATTGCTGCTGAATATTTTTTGTCTTCAGAAATGTGTTACAAGAAGTTACTAGATAGGCTAAGGTGTTACAATGTGTTACAAGCACGGCAGTTTTTCTAATTTCTTGTGAAGAGACTGGACTCTAGCAGAACGGACTGGGAATGAACTGTATCAAATTATAGTGTTGCCAAGCATTTTTCTTTTTTGAAATCAGGTTACAAGGCATTACTAGATAGGCTAAGATGTTACAAGGTGTTACAAGGAAAAAATTCTGAAAGTACTGCTTAGCCTGTCCTTAACCATCACCTGAAAACCATACTAGTCTAAAAGGAGTCTGAACATTTGCAGAATAGACAAGGGACTAGCTGGATGTATCATCAAGAATATATTTTATCTTCCAAAACGTGTTACAAGAAGTTACTAGATAGGCTAAGGTGTTACAAGCTGTTACAAGGACGGTAAAATTGGCAATCTCTTTTTAAGAGACGGACTCTAGCAGAGTGAACTGGGAAAGATCTGCATCAAACTATAATTCTGCTTAACATATTTCTTTTGTGAAATTGTGTTACAAGGTGTTACTAGATACGCTAGAGTGTTACTAGGTGTTACAAAGAAAAAAGTTCTATTATTACTGCTTAGCCTGAACTTAACCATCACCTCAAAACCATACTAGTCTAAAAAGGGTCTGAGCATTTGCAAAATGGACTAGGTACTAGCTAGATGCATCATCAAAAGATATTTTATCTTCAAAAATATGTTACAAGAAGTTACTAGATAGGCTAAGGTGTTACAAGCTGTTACAAGGATCAAATGGATCACTGTAAAAGCGAGATCGTTTTATTAATCCACCTTTTCTATGTGTGCATTTCAAGATCATGGCCGATGAGCTAACTGATACACAGTTGCTGCAGCATTTGGACAGTCCAATTTCCATTTTTGATGAAGAAGACATTCTGGGTCAAATATTACGTAGTGATTCTGCAACTCTCCAGGAGCCGTTTGAGCGGATCAAAAACCAATGGCCTTATTCTGATGAAGAAGGCGTATTTTCCTCTCAGGCGGAGGTTGCTGACAATGACATAAAAAGTAAGATCGCGATGGAAATCCATTTAATTTTTAGAATAAAATAAAAATAATTTTTTTTATTTTTGTAATCATATTATTTGTTTGTTCAGATTGTCTTTTAAACCCTTTCGATCGCTTTCTTTTAGATTCAAATAGAAACGAACCTGACAGTTTAAATGAAAAGCAAGACAAAGATTGGAATAATATAGTTTTTATAGAACCCAACGAAATGGTCGAAAATTACATTGTAAGTTATGAGAAATCTGAAGAGGAACATAGTAAATAGATATGATAACCATTTTGTTTTGGTAAGGGAGGAATTGAAGGTTGATCAAAAGTTAAGGATCGCTAAGATTTATAATATAAAGTCATTTTCAACTAAAGTATACATGTGCTTCATACAGCCGAACTACTTTTCAAATATTCTTCTGCGTTACGTTTATATGCCTGAGATTCTGAGCGCATTCTCAGCGTGTCCTTGTTACGACACGAATGAAACAAGTATTCAGGATCTTTTAGTATTAATGTCCAAAATCCCTTGCCATATTTTGCAATACCTTTACACAAACAAACGTCTTCTTCCTTTGTGAATTTTACCCGCGTTTTGGTTTGTTCATTTACAACTTCTCTCTTCAAATTCACGTCAGAACTTATAAGTGGTACAAGCGCTCGATCTACATGCAAGTCAGTAGTGGCAGTTTCGTTAGCTGGAATGGTATTCGTTATTGTTATATCGTCGTCGTCGTTACCATTGCCAACAGCTTGTTCAGATGAACTACTGCAGGGCTGTGACATTATCGTTTCTGCTTGATCGAGTACTTGCTGATCGAATGTACGCGCCGTATTGTTGATTGATCTTAAAACGTCCATCATGCCTGCACTCACTTCCTTTCGTTTATCACCAATCAGTTTCTCCATGCATTGCTTGCTGCGTGAAGCAACATCTCTTGACAAACTCTTTTGATAAGCCACTTTGGCCACGTGAGAACTGTGCTTTTGGTCACGTGAAACTATTTCTCTTTCCGATTGGCTGAGTCTCTCAGCACTTTCCGTCTCCACAATTTGCCGATAGCGAGTCGGGTGTATGTATTTCCCAATAGCCTCGTGAACGAGGACGCTCATGGCTGACGAGAAGGCGGTGTATTGTTTCCCCTTGTTTGTAACGAGCAAATAGTCACAGTTTGGATTTAGTTTCGGTCGCACTAACTGGATATAGAAATCGAGAATCTCCATAGTTTCAGAATCGAGAATTACAGTGTCAAATAGATATCTTTCGGCAGTTTTAAATTCTTTTTGGTCGATGTAACCTCCATTGGTCTTTGCTTTATCAATCATTTCTATGGTTAAGTATTGATAGGTCATCGGTCTGGAGCACTTAACACGAACAAATAAATACGTAGCAATGAATCTCGTTGCAAACGCCAGTTGAGATGCCGACACGTTTCGTTGGTCTCTGCATTCTTGTAGGATGTCTCGAAAACGATTGATGTGGTATGGGATGACGTTTTCCATTTCCTCCAAGCTCGCCCAACTGTTTCGAGCAATGAGTGTCTCCAAATCCAGGTTCCGAGAATACTCGAGTCTCTTTCTCTTTCCGAGATTTTCTTTACCACGTCGTATGTAAACTTCGGTCACGGCAAAACAACGTAAAGTGCTGTCGGAGACACCGTTCGCTTTTCGAAAGTCCAGTATGTCTGATATTGATTTTAAGTAATTTAACGACGCCGAACAACTTAGTTTCCAGTCTTCTTCAAGTATTTTAAGGAAGTCCATAATGATGGAGGGTGTACCCAAGCAACAATCGACGAATTCTTCGGTTAAACACGATTCCGATTCCAGGTCGTCTACACTAGCCATTAAAAACTTCATACATCGTTGTGCACTTTGCTTTGCTTCTTTTTCAGGCTTCCCTCCTCCGCATGGTGTACGCAGCCAGTTCAAAAACGTCTTTCCAATACCATCGTTTATAGAAAAGGAAGGCTTGTGTGCCGTACACACTTTCTTTCTGATTGGCTGTTGTGCCTCGACTTCTTCCCGTTTGATATCTGGAGCTTCGTCAAAATAGTAATACCAACAATGCTTGGCATCGATATGCTTGCGTAAACCTCGACTGCTTTTAAAACCAATGTGTAGGCAATTTTGCACAGGGCAGATGTAAATATTTCTATCGTTTGGACGTAGTACCAACTTTCTCTTGTGTTTAGCAGCGCCATTGATTCCAACCCAGTTCACAACTAATGTTCTCTTCGACATTTTTAAAACTTTTTTATTTTATTTGAAAACATTTTTTATAACTTTAAACATATGACATTTAACTTAAAGATTTACACAAATAAAAAACGATAACTTAGTTCTTTCAACTTGAATGACATATTTATACCGTAGTGCGTTTCACAGGAGAGTCATTTATTCATTCCTTTTGACAAAGGAACAATGTATTCCTTTTTAGTAGTATACACGAACTGTTCCATTACAAAAAGAATAGTTCGTGCCTTACGTAGTGAACAATTAAGACTTAATGAAAAGGAAACATTTTGGAGTGCGCGATGGAAGAAAACGATCCTGTTAAGACACTCCATATCGATCTCCACAGTAGTGAACAAACTTTTCATTCACAAAAGAACAAGAGTGCACGATTTGTATAACAATGAAACACGGAGAACGTTATAGACTATTAAGGAACAATTAAGCGTGTCAAACTCTGTTCATTGACAGTTCACTGTCAAAATATTCTCAAGGGCCTTTCAACAAGAGCTTGAATGGGACAAACAACCCGAGTAAAAATTATAGAGCTACAATAAGGTATTTTATCTTTATTTTGCTGGACGTGTTCTTATGACCACTGTATATGAAAATGGCGAGTTTGACACAATTTCCACCATCCAAATCGATCAGAATCTTGATAAAGATGAGTTCTCAAATGCTAATGTGAAGTTAGCAGAACAAAAGAAGGATTGAAAATACGACCTTGTAAAGCAGAAAGTGACAGGAGAAAATATTATGAAGGCAATGATAGATAGTAGAAGATTAGGGAGCAGAAAAGTACCTTAAAGGAGAAATTTTGGCAGGAAGAAATTTTGGCGGATTGGTTCAGAAACCCCCAAAATCCAGCTATATTTCTTGACGCCAAATATAATTATTTTTGGGATCCGCCAAATTTGATTATTTTCGTAAACCGCCAATCAAAAGGAATCAAAAGGTATAAAATGCTTGAATTTCAGTATTGCATATCATTATTTCATTTTGCATCAATCAGCACTAACGATTGCTGGTCTCTTCTGACCCTTGTTTTATTAGCTGACTCTCTGTGAACCGGTGAGATAAAGGTTCTGATGTCGCAAAAGCGAGTATTGATGGATTGGATAACAAAAGTTGTGAAACGCATTCTCTCCCAAGGAAACGTTCTTTGTGCGTTCTCAATTGGTTGCTCAATCTCAAAAGAAATTGTGACATTGTCTTTGCTTCGTCTTCTTTCTCCGTAGGAAACTTTATTATGTTCTGGTGCGAAGTCCTTGGAAATTATTCCGCTTATTTCATATACTACTTTACCCACGGTACACCTGGCTTTACAATAATCTTCACAGAACCTTGTATCTCTGAACTTTTGACGATATTTTCTTTGTGGAAGGGCAAATAAGTGAAACCAACTATAAATTTTAATTCCATTCTTATTTCTTCATTTTCCCATCATTTGTCTGTTCTATACCAGGCTGAACACAAACGGAACAAGTCCCTAAATGTAAGGTTTATAATATACTTAAAATCGTGTCACATGGTCGACTCCCTTCAATCTCAAAACGTCATTATTACATTATTATTGCAAGTTATGGTTGTACTAGATAAGATAATATAATAATAACTAGTTCAATTTCATTTGTTGACATCTTGTTATGGCTGTATTCCTATCACTCTAAACCTCAAGCTGCATTGTTTCTAATCACCTCCGTTGCATGTGATATTTTTCAACAAATTTACACTAAGGTTAACGATAAATTGACTGCTACACTTGGTTATAAGACAAAATTATGATATTCTGATCTTCTCAGGTTGCATTGATAGAAAACCTTTAAGTTACAGATGGTTTCAGTCTATTTTGAGAGTACAAAACCAGCGGATGTATTTACAAGATTTCAAAGAATTGCGTCCGTAAGATGAGATGAGATGAGTAGGTGTGTTATCATAATCTTTCGAACAATCAACAACCTGAACCCATTTTTAAGTACAGAGTTATACAGTTAAACATTTTATATAGCCCTGTGGTTGTCTTATCTGCAGAAGCAAAGGTATAAGAAAAGGGATTAAACTGTTATTATGAACACTAAATTCCATAAACTTTTGTTATTAGCATCACTTTTGATGAGTGTGAAATTAGTTAGCGGAAAGAAGAACAAGAGGAATCATCACCCAGAGATGATGTTTACGAATTACAATTATAATGAGAAAGTTACTATATTTTTTACTTACTTTTTCATCCATTGTAAACGACAAAGAAGGAAACTTATGTATTACACCATGCATCCACCATATCCTAATCACCATGCTACTATTGCACGAACTTTAGTGAAGTGAACGCGTTCCCGAAAATGAAATTTTCAAATTCGGGAACAAAATGGAACAACATATTTTAATTTCGGGAACATGTTCCCGAAAATGAAGTTTCTATTTTTAAATTCAGGAACAAAGGGAACAACAAGTTTCAATTTCGGGAACATGTTCCCGAAAATGAAAAATTAATTTCAATATCGGGAACAAAATTTAAAAACGGGAACATCGAATTTCATTTTCGGGAACATGCATATTGTTATTTATTTATTTATTTGTTTATTTATTTATTTATTTATTTATTTATTTATTTATTTATTTGAACTAATAATTTCTCACGTTAATGAGTATCGATATCAAACGGAGAAAATTTGATACTCTTGATAAATTTCGAGTGACCTTTGGCAGGAACATGAAGTGCTGTCTTGCCCAGACATATTAACGAAGTTGTAAGTGCCAATTTTCATTTCTGGATCAACTGTTGTGATCAATAGGCTAATAATTACTCTTGATGTAATGTTTTGGAAGTAACAATTAAATTGATTTGCTCAGTCCATTATACTTTATCTTAATAGTGCCAGCTGGATTATTATAATAAGATATAATGAACTGTTAGATTATTTTGACCCCCTGGGGTTTACGCTTATGACCTAACCCTAACCCAACAATAACAAAGAAAATCTAACAAGTCATAACTCACAGTTTGCAGTTTGTAAATGTTTTTTAGAATAGATATCTTTTGTCAATCTGTTATCTTTATTTTAGTTTAATTGTCACATAAAAGTTTAGATCTTTTGCAATAAATAAGTCAAATTAGGACTTTCTATATGCGTATTGAATGTTGATTGTGATTGTATTTTAGTTTATACTAATACTCAACGGCATGCGCAAGCGTACTTTAATCTTCGCAGCCAAATCACGTCAACCTACCATTTTCTTTCTGCTTCAATTCCATTATGCTTAAATTCATTATTCTAAGCCTCTCTCTCTGTTCAGCTCACATCGATTAAAACCTGTAAAAAAATTTTTACACGGGTTACTAGTTCTTATATAAACAGTAACACATAAACTATCCCGGTTTAGCAGCTTATAATCACTCCCTGACAAAAAGTGCTCCCCCAGTACTTACTTCCTAGTAAAAAACTACTCCCTCAGTACTTTTTTCCTAGTAAATAAGTACTCCCTTTAGGAAATAAGTACTCCCCAAAGGGATTACTTATTTCCTAGGCCAAAGTAACTCCTTTTTCAAAGATGTCATTACATTGCATTGCATTGTGAAATGATTTATTCGAACTTCATTCGAACTTGATGCTGTGAAAACCCACGTTTTGGAAAGGGATTGACTTTTAAAACTACGAAGATCACGGAAACAATGGCACATCATGTTGATTTTGATGCTATCGAAAAATATTTGCGTGAAAAAACGTTTCCATGTGAGGTGGCCGGAGATAAAGGGAAAAAAGCAAACTTTCGAAAAGCATGCAAGGCATTTAGCATTGTAAACGGCCAGCTAATGTACAAAGATTCAAGACTTGTAATTTCTTCAAAGGAGACTCAACAAACGATAATCTATGATAATCATTTTGGATTAGGGGAAGACTCTAAAGCAAAAGCAATGGCTGCTCATCGTGGAAGGGATTCAACACATCAGAAAATCGTGGCTAGATTTTTCTGGCACAATGTCAAAAGTGATGTGGAAGAGTTTATCAAGAAATGTGACCAGTGCCAAAAACATGGTAAAATAAAAAAAGTATCTTCTGAGCTCCATAGTATTCCTGTAAAAAACGAAGTTATGCAGCAAGTTGGTGTCGATGTTTGTAATCTGCCTCAAGTCGACGAATTTAAGCATCTAATTGTGTGCATAGACTATTTTACGAAATGGTCTGAAGCAAAGCCCACCAAAGACAAAACAGCTGCTACAATTGCGCAGTTTTTGTATGAAATCATTTGCCGTCATGGATGCATCAAAGTGCAAATCAATGATCAAGGAAGAGAGTTTGTCAACGAAGTGATCGAACATCTGCACAGAATGACTGGCACCGCACAACGCGTAACATCTGCGTACCATCCCCAATCCAATGGACTTTGTGAGCAGCAAAACCGAACTATCAAGGACTCATTGGTGAAGGTTCTTGATGAAAACGCCACCGAATGGCCATATATCATCGAAGGAATTTTGTTTGCGCATAGGGTTAGTAGACACACATCGACAAAATATTTACCCTTTTTTCTTCTGTACAACCGAGAGCCAACATTACCCATCGACATTAAACATAATTTATTCCATAATGTTGATGACAGCACTGACGAACCATTCGATAAAAAAACGTTCCATGCGGTTCTTTCAAATGCAATTTCTATGAGAGAAAAAGTTCATAAACACGTAGGTGAAAACATTCAATCAGCGCAGAAGAAACAACAACGTGATTATAATCGACGCCACCAAGTGCCAAACGTTGTCAAGGTTGGTCAGAAGGTGCTTCTAAAGAACCAAAAGAGGGAGGACAGAAAAGGCGGCAAATTTTCATTCAAGTGGCTCGGTCCATACACAGTTCAAGCGATATCAAAGAAGAACCTATACTCTTTGACTAACAAGAATGGAAAGGAAATCAAAAAGAAGTACAGTATCTCTCTGTTGAAACCATACGTGGATCCAACTCCTATCGTTGTGAATGATGAAAAGCCTCCTGTTGACACAAAAATTGCTTCTTCTGCTTCAATGGACCAGCGGTGCCTGTTCATGAAAAGATCAATTCTTCCGCTCCAGGCAACCAGCAACTTCCAAATTTATGGCCCAAACTACCAAATGAAATCATTGAAAAGATTTTGATTGACTCTGTGAAGTCCTCCGATAACGTAGTAGAAACATATAGAGCTGTATCACGCACCTGTTTAAAATTCAAAGAGATCGTACAAAGAAAACAAGAATCACTTCTTCCTCGGTTATACATCAAATTTCAAGATCGCATGCTTGATACATTACCTCGATGGAACGGCATGATTAAAGTGAGTGTACGGAAAGTTGTGAAAATATTTGGCCCTTTTAGTGGGGTTGGAGTTAATTTAGCTGACATGATTAACAATTAAAAATGGAAATCCGCATGGCTTATTATTCGTCCTGAAAAGCATTCCTGGTTTACAGTCGAAAGAATCTTCTGGAAATCATCTGGAAAACCTACAGATCAAACGAAAGAAATTTCAAGAGCCAATGAGAGTCATGTCATTTTCTGGCTAAAGAATGATCTTTATAACCTCCAGATTGAAGACGAACAAATCCTTCGCTCTCAAAATTCATGGTTGAATGATCGGATCATGGACGCTGCCCAGAAGCTTATTTGTAAAGAGCTGGGAGCTGATTACCAATCTGTCTTGAACGTGCAAAAACGTGGCAATGCACCATATCGACCAGTTAGCAATGACCACATTCAGCTACTGCATGATGGCTCTAACCACTAGTTGCTCACATTTTCCTCTAATGGTAGGGTTCAGATCTGTGACAGCTTGAAGACATCCCTCACCCGATCTACAAAGAAATGTGTAAGTAAGTAAGTAAGTAAGTAACGGGAGTTTTTAGTCCTTGGGCTTCCATCCGTAATGGTTGGTTCTTCCGCCCGCCGACTTGCAACTATTAGTTGACTTACCGCCAGAGATACGTATAGCATTGCTCTAACTTGCCCGAAGGCCAGTGTGCAGTCAGTCGATGGCTCCTAATGGGCTGATACGCTGCTTTTAAAGCGCATCGGAGTGGTGTATTCTAGATGCGTTGTACAAGAACATTGTTAACGAGAGTGAGAAATTGGTTATCAACTTCCTTCCCGTGCAAAAACAGCCTGATGGCTTCAATTGTGGCCCATTCGCTGTGGCCTTTGCAGCAGAAATTTTGAATGGGTCATCGCCCATGGAGGCCCATTTTGATGTTGGAAAAATGCGAGGCCATCTTATCTTGTGTTTGATAAAGAAGAACTTGTCGCCATTCCCTGAAGTCAAAATTCCCTAATCAAAACTTATAATGAGGCTAGCTGCCGAAAAATAACTGGCACTTCTATAACTATTATAAGCTACCTGTATGCAAGTATTAATGCTGATAGTGTGCTGAAGACACAGGAATGTAGGATATGTCAAAATGTTTTATTTTTCTTTTTGTTATGTGCGTTTGTTTTCATTCCCCTCAGTTATTTCAAGCACCGTCCTTTCCATTAAACAGAAAATCAGTAATCCTTTTACAGAAATTCGCATATTCATGGGACGATTTGGTGTGTAGTTTACCGAAACGGCTCAAGGGCATAAAAAGGGGAGTACTTATTTCCAAGGGGAAGTACAAATTTACTAGGAAATAAGGAATCCCGAGAGTACTTATTTCTTAGGAAAAAGGTACTGGGGAGTATTTATTTCCTAGGAAATAAGTACTGGGGAGTACTCATTGAGGGGAGTACTTTTAGGCGGTGACACCGGGATGATTTTCACCGTATGATCACAATTATCTCGTCTTGCGGGAACGGGATGGTATTTCACGCGTGCACATTAATAAAAACTTTATATAAACAATGACAAAAAACTAGCCCGAGACGATTTTCATCCCGCTCTGCGTGAATGAAAAACTCCATATGATTAGCCTCTTAAAAATACTCTAAGGTCAATCTTGCAAGAGACGCATGCGTGAAAAGCGAGTATGTTAATCATGATAAAATCAAAAATAAATTAAGATTTCAATTCATAAATTTTCAAATCATTAACTTCAGTAAAAATATCTTCATTTTCCATGTAATCTTACTATCAAAATTCCCAATCTGCTATGCTGACAGAGAGAATAAAAGCATAAACTTGCTGATGATTTACACTTCCTACATTTGCTATATTAGGCAATAAACATTAATCGGATTTAAGTGTCACTGTTGTTAGTACAAAAAGCCTTGTGAGAATGTTATTGTTTTATCGGAAATTTGTCTTTATTATTCAGTAATTATGCTCTATATCAAAACTCTGAAAAGAAAGTTCAATCCTGACGTATAAAGGTTAATTTACACGGTACGATTTTTCATACGATTTTTGTCGTACAGGTCGTATCGCATTGTGTAAACATAAAAAATCGTACGAAATTGTGTTGTATTATGGTGTCGTGCACGACAAAAAAAAGTTAAACATGTTTAACATTCAAACGACATCGTACGAAAATTAACCAATCATATCGAAGCAGGCAATACTTCAAGTGAGGGAAAAGAGAAAAAGACAAAATATTTTTATCTCTATCCTTTTTAGCAATATCTTTTTGAATTAGAGAGAGCAAAAAATCGACATCTTCTGGTCTCATTCTCAAATAATTGGCATATATGGCAACTTCTTCATTTCGAAGTTCCAAATTAGTATAGAGACCTTTTAAATCTCTTCTTTTCAACCATTACTTGGTCCACTCTGAACGTGTTTTACGTTTCTTCTTTGCTTTTGTGTTATCTTCAATTTAAAAAATGCGGATATTTTGATATCGCGCAGTACAGCTTCATAACTCTCCATTTTATTCATTAAAAATCATTTCTCTCTTCTGAGTGTCGTAACGTGTAAACACACTGTGTACGACAAAAATCGTACGACAAAAATCGTACCATGTAAATTGCCCTTAAGTGAAAAAGCGAGTATGATTTTCATGATGAAATCGAAAATAAATTAACATGTCATTCCATAAGTGTTCAAATCACTGCCCACGTCTGTTTCCTAAGCGGCGTTTATTGTGAGCATGTGCAGTTCGATAGTTCAAAATTCGCGAGTTTTCATGATGGCGGAAAGTCATTTTCAACGCCTGCAAAAAATCATTAAAAGGCGCTTTTTCAGATGGCAAAAATCAATCAATAAATAACCTGAGGGAAATGGAAACTGGTTAGAAAGATTCTACGACACATGGTGCTGTTCCATTCCAGAACATTTCACTTTGGGAAGTTGCTGTGTGTGCTGCTGCGTTGCATTTCAAGCAAGTGCACTTGATTTGGACCAATTTTGACGCCAAATTATTAATGGGGAATTCAGTGATTGCTAGGTTTTTTTGAAAGCTAAAAGGCCAAATTTCAACATGAAAAAAAAATTATACGTGTATCTATTTTTGTTTGGAAGTAAAACAGAGCAGAATATTCAACACATAATTTTCACACATCGAACGTAAGTTAATTTTTTTGTTCAACTTCCAAGTCTTAAAATAAGAAAATTCAGTTCATAAGGGAAGGAACTTTAAAAAACTTATGGTTCATGTTCCTCTACACTTCTTTTTCTTTTCCCAGGTATAATTTTTCGTATTGAAGGATTTGTACTAGTAGTGTGTTCTTCCAGCATACTGTGGAGTCTTCTCGTGGCAGGGATCATTGTTTGAAATGTGCGCAGAAGTTTATTGAAGATAGGATGGATGCTTTCAATGCCCTGTTCCACATAAACTCCGAACCCCACTCTCCATTTCTTTACGAAAGGTTCAACATGATCCTCCAAAAGATGTAATTTTGGAGTGACGCTTTCTTCTGGAAATGTTTCTCGAAAGAACTTCATGAACTTGTCGATTCCTTTTTCTATCGAATATATTGAATGTTATAACATGACAAAATAAAAGCAAAATAAGATAATAACAAATATCACGTAATTCAGCAATCCTCTGGTCAGTAAAAATTTCCTTTCCATTCATCTCGGTGTGACAAAAAGAATATAAAGTGAAAAGTTTCTTGAGGTTTTCTGAGATGTTGATTGCTTCCTTGTGGATTTTATCACCAACAAATCCTAGACGATGAACTGTCAGTGGTATGCTGTTACATAGATCCATTATGCTTTGGAACTAAGAATAGAATGAAATATTTATCTAAACTACTACGGTGGGTATGATATAAACATACAATTACTCATGTCACTGGTGTTTACTGATTTTCGTTTAGATTTGAATGGGAATGTATGTAATTACCTTCAGCATCTTATCCACATGGTTTCCAACAAAACTTCGGCCATGGTATGCTTGTCTACAAACATTATGTTTTTTAAGGGTTTCGTCCAGCATTTTTACACATGGGCCTTGACAGTGGACCACTTCTTTCTCCCTTATGTATTTCAGCTTCTCCATCTGAAATTAATATGAAACTTTTTGACTACAAGCATAGCCTTGAAAATATGTCTTGAAAATATTTTAACCGAGGCTCATAAATTTTTTGGATGTCTGATTCATTCTCCGGTTTCTGACAAATGTTTATCTTCACTGCTTCATGAATCATTGTGAGCTTTTCCTCGCACAAAGTTATGCCTTCTTCCAGCTCTCTGACTCTTTTCAGGACATCGGTAGCATTCAGCAGTTGGGTAGCCGTACCATTGTGCGCTGCAATTTTCGTGTCCAGCAAATAGCATCTATCCTCAAGCATATTAAAAAATTTGAGGTATGTGCCGAGTGAAATATGAAGTCCAGGAATTGAAACCTTCGTAGTAAATGAATTAACAATTATCAGTCTATTATAGCAGTTTATTGTTTTTAGGCAAAATTCTTAATTGATCTAATGGCACATCCAAGAGAGGTAAGTTTATGACATTACTGAAAAAATTGGCATGTTTAATGCCTCCACCACGTTGGAATCTGGTGTAATCTGCTTTAATTGTTTCCAGGCGTCTACTCTGGATTTCTCTTTCTTTTCTTGGGATTTTCAGTTGATCTTTTGTAATCAAGCAAAATAAACATATGTGACGTCCTAAATAAAACCATGGGAAGATGTTGGCTCAGTATATAATTTACCTTATTTTTCACGGTTGAGATAAACTTACCATTTGCTCCACTTAGTACGGTGGCCCACAAGTGTCACAGCAAGAAAGAAAGCCTCGCGGCAAAAAACAAAACTTCACGGCAAGAAGCAAAACTTTGCGGCTTAAAAGAAAACCTCGCGGCTTAAAAGAAAACCTCGTGGCAAAAAAGAAAACCTTGCGGCAAAACTAAAGAGAAATCAGAGAAAGTTGATGAGGCAGCTTCTTCTGATTCGTCTATAAAGTGGAACAGATATGCTCTATCATGTGGATTTTGACGTTGTATTAAGAAGATAATCTGTTGAAATTTCAAATTGTGTTTTCGCTTATGTATGGTATCAAAGTGGAAGTTCTGCTATGGGTAATGGATAACTTTGCTTGTATTTTTATGTATAGAAAATAATTTATATATACGAAGAAAGGAAGAGGAAAGCTTTTTATCTTATATTATTATTATTATTTTTTTCTTACTTACACTAACATAAGATTTAATTTCATTACTGTTATACTGAATGTTCATTGTAGATAATGACTGCAGTGAATCCGACGATGAATTTGATGAAAAACAGTGGATTACATATTACTTTGACCATGGATACGAATATAAAGAAATTTTGGATTTTTTGAAATATTGTCACAAGAATGAAATATTGCGCCGTTTGAAGACATACGGTCTTTTTCGGAGACCAAGTACTGATCTACCCATACAATCATTGCAAAGAGCACGTGCGATGATTCGTGATCATGTATCAGTTCCAGGATCATCTGATGGTTATAAAACGGTCTGGCATTCATTACAAATCAACGGGCTACATGTTCCTCGTTTTTGTTCAAAATCTACTTAAAGAAATTGATCCACTTGGATGTGAAACTAGACGCAAGCATCGACTTCGTCGCAGAATTTACAGCAATCCAGGCCCAAATTATGCATGGCATATGGACGGCCATGATAAATTGAAGCCATTCGGTTTTCCTATACATGCCGCTATAGATGGGTATAGTAGAAAACTTCTTTGGCTAGTCGTTTTACGCTCAAATAATTGCCCTCACAAGATCGCGAACCAGTTTCTAAACGCCGTAAAAGAATTCGATGGTTGCCCAGTAAAATTGATAACTGACTTGGGAACAGAAAATAGCCTGGCTGCTTCAATACATTCCTTTTTTTGGAATGATACAGATGCACATAAGTATGTATCATCGCCTAGAAATCAGCGAATTGAGAATTGGTGGTCTCATTTTATGAGATCAAGAGGCAGCTGGTGGAGAAATTTTTTTCTTGACTTGGAGTCGAATGAGATTATTGATTTGAGTGTACAATTTGAAAAAGAATGCCTATGGTATTGTTTTTCTAATATTATACAAAAAGATTTGGATGCCATTATCAGTATATATAAGGTTTGCGGAGTGGGTGCGTGGAATCACCCGTTCGCCAGCGAAAATATCGATATTCATTCACAATAATGTTTTTTCAGAGTCATCTTCGAAGAGTAAATTTAGATACATCATTTTACGGAAAAATACTCTATCGTTTTAAGTTTTCAGCAATATTTCGAAGGGCTGTTGATACCTTCGTCGACGACAACAAAGTCCGAAGAGCGAGTTGAATACATGAATACGCATCCATGACTGAAAAGGGCGCTATTATCCATAACTGAAAGGGCGCTATTTCCTTTTTGGGATAAGGAATATGCAAGAATATTATGTAATTTTTTGTTAGTTTTCTTGAAATGTATCCTATCAATATTAGTTATATTGCGATTCAAAGAACTTATTACTTTAAATGTCCAAATACCAAACTGTGCTCCTTTGCCTCGTTTTGATGTGGTAATTTGTTGAAAATTATCAAAAATTGGCCCATTAGCAATTTTCAGTTATGAAAAACTTAATATCAAGTAATGTCACAATATAAAATCTCAAGTCAGGTTTGATAGCAGCGATGGTGTAGTGGTTAGTACCTTTGAGTGCGACCGCTGCGACCCGTGTTCGAGTCCAGTCATGTCGTATCTCAATACACCACTCCGATGCGCTTTAAAAGCAGTGTGTCAGCCCATTAGGAGCCATCGACTGACTGCACACTGGCCTTCGGGCAAGTTAGAGCAATGCTATACGTATCTCTGGCGGTAAGTCAACTAATAGTTGCAAGTCGGCGGGCGGAAGAACCATTACGGATGGAAGCCCAAGGACTGAAAACTCCCGTTACTTACCTACTTACTAGTCTGATAATGTGTATTCAAGGATTTGGTCAATGTTGGGATGGAGATAGAAAAGAGAAGGAAAACAAAATGCTTTATGAATCAATAATTTCCAGTTCTTTTATGCATAAGTACAGATTTAAAAAATTTATGTCACTCATAGTGACAAGATGAGCATGAATAAAGATGGCCTATTCTTAAGTAAATAGCTTTTTCAAAGCATAAAGAAGCACTAGGAAGTAAAACCAACAAGAAATACATAAGGCACCTTCTAAACTTTGGTAAAATGTTCAGGTAACTTAACCCAGATAATCAGCAACATCCGGTTTTATGTTGCAATGTCAATCAACAAAATTCAATTTACATAAAAGATTCTTGAATCCATCACATGTTCCTTTCAAATGAACGATAAAAAACATTTTGAATGTCTCTAACTACATGCTGGAAATGCCAGACACGTCGCATTTGTTACTTCTGTCTTGGCTCAGCAGTTCCATTGTTTCAAGTACATATACCAGATGTTCCACGACCATATAATAGTGATTCGTCTTGATTCATAAATTGATATCAATTACTCTTGATAATGCCTTATAATACACCTGAAATAGTAAAACCAACCAACAAATTATTAAGAGCATAAATTTTCCATTCGCAATACTGAAAGTAAGTAAAATCATTTACATTTCACATATATTTAATTATATATATATGTTATTATGATTATTACGTGACTATAATTATATTTTTAACATGTATATATAACTGATTTGTTTCTTAGCTCTTCTTCATTGTCGTTTATTTTTAATTATCTTATCCAATCAAAGAATTTGTAAGCTGTATATATAACTATTTTACCTTCAGTTATTTTTCTCAAAGTTATAAAGTTTCACCCAGACATACGTACTAAATGTAAATACTACAACAGAGTTGACTAGAATTCAAAATCATAGAATATTTTTCAGTATAGATGGATAAAATATTGTCTATATACATTTTTTGTTGTTAAGCAGTCTAATTTGATAACACTGTACTATTTTAAATAGACAAATTCCATGATGATGTTTACTATTTTGATGTCTCATTAATTCAGACATTAGAAATTATCAAAGCCACTTTTTTCTTCACACACTTACCACTACTACATTCTCTCTCTTCAGCATGAAGTTACATACGAAACATGCAAATCATTTCCCATGGACAATAATAAGCTTGCAATAAGAATTCAAAATGGGTAAATCTCTTAAAGGACCTATTATGAATAAAATTTTGTGGGGCAACAAATGGTGTCACTGCGCAATAAGAAGCGAGCAAACAAAAACATCATACATTAAATTTTAGCATCATCATTTGGACTTTTGTCTTGTTATGTTTATGTGTTGTGTGTGGTAATAAAAACAGTTAAGTGGTGTTGTCTAAAGGGGGCTTACGCAGACTATCACCAAAACGGTTTATTGTTGTAACATAATGTTCAATCTGAAACACATACAAAGACTTCATAAATAATATATAATAAATACAATAAACAACAAATAGTATGAGAAACAACCTACCAGAATGGCCGGATGTGATAGCTGGAAAGCTGTCCAAAATGGTGTACAAAAGTACAAAAATGAAAAGGTTGAAATTTGATTCCTTACTCATGGAAGTTATATGAGTGAATGAACTGTGTGAAAATGTCTCAATATTTATAAAAAAATAAAGTGATAATTGCTCCCAATTGAATATAATATGTTACAAAGAAAAGCTAAACAAAGGAAATGTTTGATATATATTAAAAAACTAATTACCTAGTGTATATGATGTCATGCAATGTAGCAAAAAATGGTAGACAAAATGGTAGACAAAATGTAAACAAATAATAAGAAATTTAAAAGTAAAATGATATTTTTGTATTTTTAAAAAAGTTATAAAGTTTTTATTTGATTATTCAACACTCCCCCAGGGAGGTTTTAAATTTCTTGAGCAAAATAATACATATCGACCAACAAAACGTATCAACCAACATGTCGACCAATAAAATGTATTACCAACATATCGACCAATAAAACATATCGACCAACAAAACATATCGACCAACAAAACGTATCGACCAACAAAGCATATTGACCAACATGTCGTTTTGACCAACATTAGATTAGTTGACTTAGGATTTATCGTGTAATTCATCCATAAAGTCCATTTCATCAATAGAACGTATCAGGACAAGATTTCTGACTGAGCGAAACGTTTCACGATTTAAAGATTCATTTGAGTTTCTGTACTTTACACGTACTTTTCGTACTGTACCATCTTTTGTTGGTTCTACTTCTGAAATAATGCCATACTGGTAAGTGGATGAGATTGCTGTGTCTGTTTTTGTGAACAGCACGATGTCTCCAACTTGGAGGTTCTTGTCTCCATCGAACCATTTACGTTGCTCCATAAGTTTTGGGACATGATTCAACAACCAACTTTCAAACCAGCAATTGTAGATTTTGGTATTTAATTTTAATAGCTTCAATGGGTTGCTACATACAATCATCTCACCAGTTGAGCTGCGTTCATTACTTCTGCCAAGAAGTAGCCTGTTGGGTGTGATTAAATCCAGGTTTTCAACATCTGTCTTTTGTCAATTGTAATTGGCAATTGGCAAATCATTGATGCTATTTGCAATAATTGAAACTAACGTCTCCCATTGAAGTAATGATAAACGTTCATTCTGAGCACTCTTCTCAATTGACTTGTTTATCTCTTGAATCTTTCTTTCTGCTTTTCCATTCATATTATGTCCGCCAACCGGACAAACAGTGAATTCAACAGCAACACGTTTGTGTATTTGATGTTGGATGTCGCTGAAAATCAGACGCATATCATCACATCCTTTAACTAGTTGACTCCCACTGTCACAGAACAATCTTTTTGGGAAACCATAGTTGCTGGAAAATCGGATGAATGCCATGATGAATGCTTCACTTGAATAATCATCCATTATCTTGATGGATGTAGTTGTTGTTGTGCAGCAACAAAATACTGCAAGCCAAATCTTGATGGTTGTACGTTTGTGGAGTGGAGAATAAGCAAGGTATGGTCCTGAAAGATCGACTTGTGTGCCATAAAAAGGTGGTGCAATAGTGATGCAACATTCAGGAATTGGTCCCATTGTTGCTTCGATGGTCTTCTTCATGAGATAACGACATCTTAAACACTGCTTTCGAATACATTTGACCAGTTGTCGGCCTTCTATGATGTAGACGGTCTTTAGGATGCATCTCAATGTTGATTCAACACCAGAATGCTTGTACACAGGATGATTCCAATGTACGTCTAATACCACGCTGTATGCAATGGGGCTGTCCTTGTCCAAAAATGGAACACAAAACGTTGTGCTGGCAAGATCTCGCATTGTAGTTGTGTATCTTCCAACGATGGTGACTTCATCTTTTGGCAGAATTCTCCCAGTATAAATTAGAAGATTGCCTTTTCGAGAGGTGAATTTTTCATATTTCTTTGGTTGCACAAATTGAATGACTTCACATGTACCCATACGAAAGAAATAGTCTGCAGAAGTTTTAAGTTCAGCTTCTGTGAGTTGTGTTGACTGTTGTTGTCCTCTCTTCAGTAAGTGGTTGCAAAATCGTATAACATATGCAAGAATTCTTACAACTTTGCTAAATGCGTGACGATTCGGATCTATTAGGTAGCCAGAAAATGCATACCTATCTTTGAGAATGTCTGGTATATGTTTGACGAAATGTGCATTAACTTCCTTCTCGGCTTCTAATACTTCATTTTCATTCAGCTTGATTTCATCTGACGATAACATAGGAAATGATGTAGATTGTAGTGTCATCCATGGAAATCCATTTATCCACGTTGAATCTTGATTGACGTCATGTATAGTCACGCCCTTTCTCGTACCAATGTCGGCTGCCATATCTTTGGACTGAACGTAATGCCATTGTTGTCTTGATGTGAATCGTAATGTCTCGATGACTCTGTTTCGGGTCCAGAGTTTCAGTGGCTTTTCATCGTTTGATAACCAATGAAGGCAAATTTGGCTGTCTGTGAACTTGATTGAGCTTTTGTGGAAATCTTTGAACGATCTTCGCACTATTTCGCCAGTGTAAGCATTGGTCAAAGCAGCATATAATTCTGCTCTTGGTTGACTCATATCCTTTGGGATGACACGTGTGCGTGCAAATACAAGTTGACATGAGAATGAGCCATTTCGTCTTTTGAATCTTGCATATACACACGAACAAAGCATGGACTTGCTTGCATCTCCAAAGTCAAGTGTATTGATGTTGAGGTCAACTGCATCCTCGGGAACGATTGCACGGTTGAAGCGAAGAGTTCCAATGCTCTTGATAAGGTCGAAATTTGATTCCCATAGTGGACGTAAGTCATCAGGTATAACATCATCTCAGTCAAGTTTGCGTGAGACAAGTGCTTGCAAATCCATCTTCAGTGATGCAACAATAGGGGCAACTTTGCTTGTCAAGTCAAATACCTCTGAAACTTTTGATGAGCAGTGTCTTCTTGTGAGTTTTTTTGGAATTACATTTGTCATGTTTGAAGGTTTCTTGCCACGTTGCTTCTTGGCAAAGTTGAGATCGCTAATGTTAATTGATAGTGTGTCTTCTTTAACGAACCACTTCATCCCTCCAACAAAGATAGTCTCTCCATCGTTTGTGAGGTTGCAGGTGGGTCTTCTCCGGAAAACGTAACACCTTTCAATCGGATTCCTTCCCGATTCAGGACCAATTCAAGTTCGTCGGCTCGCCGATGTGCAACTTCTCTCGTATCTTCACCAGATATGCAGTCATCTACATAAACATCATCTTGGATCGTTTCATTGACTTCAGGATATTCAGATGCTGATAGTTCAGCGACTTTGCGTAATCCAAAAACGGCTTGGTTCCCACTAGGACGAACTCCATAAATCAGGGTTTTGATAACCTTTTCATCTGGGATGTTGTCTGGATTTAGATCCTCGTTCCAAATGTATCTCTGGTAACACCAATCGGATTCTTTCAACCGCACAGTATTGTACATCTTGCTAATATCGCTATGTAGAGCCACACGATGCATTGACCAACGAATGAGGATTTCCTGCAATTTGTTGAGTTCGTTGCGTCCTTTTGCAAGTACATCATTGAGACTGTTTCCAGATGATGTGGCTTGTGACGCGTCAAAGACGATTTGGCAAGGGGTACTGATGGAATTCCCCTTCCAGACGGCCCGCCAAGGGATGTAATTTTGGATTGGATTTTCTTGTAACATGAGTTGAACGTCTTGAGGTAGGTTTTTAGTGTACTCGACAAATCCCATTTGTTGCAGTTTATTCTCTGAGTTGAGTACGTCCTCCTTATCTTGGGCGTTGGCTGGATGATTCAGTTTCCGGAGTTGTTGACGATAAACCTTCATTGCCAGATCTTTGTTTGGAGAAAGCTTCGATTGTGGATTATCAATGAATGGAAGTGTTGCAGATGTTGTAGAAGATTCAAGATCAACATAGACTGAAGATTCAATGAGGCTTTGCTCAACCTCCTCTTTAATGCTGATTGCTTTGATTGCTTCGTGGTTCTTGCAGGATTGACAGTTCCGGCAAGTTGGGCATTTGTAGCTGATCTCGCTTCCGGTTGACTCCACTTCTTCGAACACTCGTTGTAGCTTTGATAGATGAACTTGGGTTGGGCAAATAGTTGAAAAAGGATCCCCTCCATATCCAAGAAGAGGAACGTCTATTCTGGTTTGTTGATACTGATAGGTGACAAAACTTGCTGGAAAGTTCTTGTGGACTTGTGTGAATGATTTGTGTGGTCCACCAACGACACCACGTTCTCCATTCGGACATGCAAATGAAGATTGGAATATCGTTAACCCAGATGGCAATTGATGAATTGGTTTTGGATGATATCTCAAGTACTTTACTCCGATCATGAGATGGATCTCCCCTCCAACAGACGGCTGAAATTTTGGAAGTTTCTCGGTGCCACCAGTTGATTTGTAGTGACGATGGATGTCCTCTTCAACTTCCTTCAATTGGTAGATTGGAAATTTGGACGTAATTTTTTTGAGACAAACTCCTGATAGTGTAACGGGGCTTCCATCGTGTAATGAAAGATTGACATGATACGTTCCGGATGACTTCATTGACATGTTGCCGACGCCACCAAGTGAAATTGGTTCACTGCTCTTTATTTGGGCATATGATCCGAGTAGCTGGACTGCCTTCTCAGATACAATAAAATCGCTACAGCCAGAGTCGTAGAAAATGTTGAGTTGATTGCCATTGACTTTAATGGGCTGTAACAGATAGATACCTCTGTTTTGGATGGAATCCTTTGATGATGGTTCGGACACATGACCATGTTGGATATGAAAAGACAGTTGGATTTCCCTTGAGAATGTTGGGAGGTTAGATGACTTCATACATCTCATCTTGAATTTCTCGAGTACTTCTTGGTTGGCAGCATCTTCTTTGTGCTTTTCACAAACGAGCACATGATTTTTGATTGGATACTTGCTGTGACTTGGATGTGGGCAGATGAACTGGCGTTGACATCGTCCTTCTTGGTGTTTCCCTTCATTTACGTTTGCACCAGGTAGTAGACATTGGTGGCAGAGTCCTTTGTCACGGATGATCTTGAGACGTGCAGCAGGTGTTTTCTCTGCAAATTTTCTGCATGTGAAGTACTGTACGATCTTCTCATTGTTGGGACCATAGGTTGCAATGTGGTCGGATGATCCAGATGATTCCCCGCAGATGTGACAGATTGGAGATTCGGTAGAGCCAAAGTATGAAGATTCTTTAACAGGTCTTCTGTTTGTCTTGAATGACCCTTCCTTGTGATCGTTTTTGTCTTTGAGGCTGTTGATTATTGACTTCTGTTGTTGAAGACTTTCTTCTCGTTCTAGAAACTTGAGTAAACGTTCTCAAGTCTCTTTTTCGTCCGGTTTATCATCTGTAATGCTTGACAGGAAACGTGTAAGTCGTCCATCTCCGAGATGTGCATAGATACTTGTAAGTGCGTCACCATAGTACAGGTTGTGTTCAATAATCTGTTGTTTGGCCATTGACATAACCTCTCGTAGCATGTTGGTAAGTGAGCTGATTGCAACCATTAACTTCTCAGGATCCCTGATTTTTGACAGATCAGGTTTGGTTAGCGTTTGTAATTTCTTCGACAACATAATCTTGGTGTCACCATAGGCAACTTTCAATCTTCTCCATATGTCATCAATGTCGTTGATGCTCCTCACCAGAGTTAAAGCTGGCTCAGCAAGGAAATTATTCTTTAGCAGATCAGGCAAAAGCTTGGTTGGCGTGGATTGAAGATACAGTTTTTCAAAATTGTCTTTAAAAGTGTAATAATCAACAGATGATTCATACCCATGGAATTGATTGAGTTTGATGTTGAGGTGCTCTTTGTTGTAATGAAGATCTTTGTCAAGTTTTCGTTTTGAGATTTCGTCGTTTACTAATTTAACAAAATCATGTTTACGAGAGTCTAATTTCGCATATCTATCTCCGATATCTTTGACCACAATAAGTGTCTCTGCCTTTGTAATTGGTGATTGCAATATCTCCTCGTACTTTTCGGACATTTTCTCAAATCTTCTGATGATGGAGCTGTTTTCATTCTTCAGTTGTACAAGTTCAACATCACTGCTTTGTTCAAGGTTTTGTTCGAATTGTTTTTCAAGCTGTTCTACAGAGCGTTTCAAATTCTCGAGGACAAAGACAGCTGCAACTTCCTTTGATCCACTCGCATCGATGGATTGTTTGATTTGAGTTCTGATAACAAGTTTTGATTTGTAATCGATGGCTTCCTTGATCGAGGTTGAGATTGATTCATATATGTTGTCAACGGATATACGTAAAACATCATCTGGCGTTACCTCACGTAGCTTTTGGCGAATTTTCTTCCTACTTTGCTTGTGTTCTTCGATTAGGTTGTCAACTTCTTGTGTTGAAGCACATGCACAGAGCGGACTTTCATCGATCAGTTCTTTTGCTTCTTCTATCAGGTCCATAATGTCTGCAACAATTGTCTCAGGCTGCGTCATGATTGACTCTTCTGATTCGAGGTTTAATGGTTGGTCGGACAAGGTGACTTCAGGTTCAGGTTTCTGACAGACTTGTCCAGTTGAATGAAGTTTACTGTAGTCGAGTACCTGTTGGTTACGTAGGTTATATCTCGACATATAAGTTGGATATTGATGACTGATATTGATACCACGTCAGTTGGAATTGGTTGAACTTGGTGTGATTGAGCGATAACTTTTAATTGATGGTTGAATTGGAATGATCCTTCTGATTGAATGTTGTCTAATGGGGGCTTACGCAGACTATCACCAAAACGGTTTATTGTTGTAACATAATGTTCAATCTGAAACACATACAAAGACTTCATAAATAATATATAATAAATACAATAAACAATAAATAGTATGAGAAACAACCTACCAGAATGGCCGGATGTGATAGCTGGAAAGCTGTCCAAAATGGTGTACAAAAGTACAAAAATGAAAAGGTTGAAATTTGATTCCTTACTCATGGAAGTTATATGAGTGAATGAACTGTGTGAAAATGTCTCACTACTTATAAAAAAATAAAGTGATAATTGCTCCCAATTGAATATAATATGTTACAAAGAAAAGCTAAACAAAGGAAATGTGTGATATATAATAAAAAACTAATTACCTAGTGTATATGATGTCATGCAATGTAGCAAAAAATGGTAGACAAAATGGTAGACAAAATGTAAACAAATAATAAGAAATTTAAAAGTAAAATGATATTTTTGTATTTTTAAAAAAGTTATAAAGTTTTTATTTGATTATTCAACAAGTGGATCAAAATACAACATCAAGTTGAATAAACATTGATTAAAGATAGTAGTAAAAGGAATGGAGAAGAAATAACAGTTTTTTCTTTTTCCTCCATCCCTCTATCAAGTCTCCTCAGAGCTCAGATTACACAGCTTGTGAGATAGATGCACAACATTCAGAAGTTTTGCTCTGAATTTAAATTTTCAAAAGTATTAACAAGCAATATTCTCATCTATAAATGTTCAACTTACAATGAATGTTATCGTAAAGGATAGGAGGTATATTCCCAGTTTCCCAATTTGAATTTCATAACAAACCTCAGAGCATTCAGAGCAGCATTCCCGGGGAAAAAATGTCTACTTGACTCTAAATGCAACCACTTTGGCCTGCCCGCTACCGTATAGATCGACAATTTTGACCTAAGGCAATATACTGAACACTTTTGGACTTGATCAATCATATAAATATCTATATCACAATATGCGAAAATTAAAGGTAAGCGAGAAAATTTTGGTATGCACTGTAAGAAATTTCAGCGATTGACGGCAGCCTAACGCATCTCTCTGTTAGTATTTTGATGACAATATTTGATCTTGCCAAATGAGCTCCGTTCCGCTAAAAAGCTACACTCCGCTAAAAACTTGTGGAACACTCACGAAATACGCAAATCCCGCTTTGGCACTATTTCCGGAAGGCCTGATACTCTTTTTTCTTGCCTGATCGCAGTGGTGGTGAAGAAAACTTGAAATTAAAGGTTCCTCAACATGAACTTAATAGGGTTGGCTCGTATATTTCTGTCGATGCAGAAGAAAATATATATCAAGAGTATTTCAAATATGTTCAGGATACCTTAGGGTTAGAAGACGCATCGAATTATGAAGATTCTTTATCAATGTTTAATCGTTTGAAAGAGGCATCTTGTAACGGAATATGAAACATTTCTTTTAATGTAGAAGAAAAATGCAGCAGTGTTAGGTAAAAAAATATCTGATGTTTCTTTCTACTATATATGTTCCATGTTATTTATTTTCAACTTACTGTGTTACACGATTTCTGCATAAACGTCGAGATTAACCTCTTTCTTTTTTCGAAAGCATAAATATAGTCAAGTAAAAATATTTTCAAGTAAAAATATAGTCAAGTAAAAATAAAGTCAAGTAAAAATACAAACATCTACAATGAAACCTAAGAGAGTAACCAAAAATCCTGATGGCAGTCGCTTTTAAATGACCAATCTCAGAAAGTGTTTTTCTAACATTTTTAGACCACCAAACCTCTCAGTAAAAATCCTTATAAAAGCGTTTTAAAAGACTGCATGATCTTGGATCAATTGCTCATTAAGTCCAATTAATTTATCAGGATTTTGACCATAAAGTTTTCATGGTCTGAAAGTGTTTTCATAAACTATATATTTGGAGTTTCACTGTAATATAAAACTCAAACAATGTGTAACAGAAGTTATTAACAGAAGACTAATGAAAAGTGAAAACAAAGAAACAAACTTTTCTAACCAATTAACTAATCAACTAACGATTGAAGAAATAAAACAAAACTAGCTCTTAACAGTTCAACTTCATGGTACACCTTCATGGCATATACTCTTTTTTCACAAAATAAACAAAAACACAAAATGTAAAAAATGTAAATAGATAGACACTGGATAAAAAACTAGTTCTTAACATTTTCCAAAGCCAGCACTCTCCAATAAAGATGTAACAAGTAACTCTGAAAGCTCTTTTTCATCTTTCACTTGTCGAGGTAGCCAATGAGCAAGTGGAAGCGTATGGTAGTCGTTTCATACCATCTTCAAAATCATAAAAGCAAATCTTTATTGGTTCTGGAAATCCAAGCGCTGGTACCTGATCTGCACCAGTAATAAAAGTGAGCAGGTCCTTGCAAGTGATATTGGGCAACTGTCCTTCAAAAATGTCTAGCAAAATCATTTCAAAGTAGTGTACGTTATTTTCTAATAATCTTCTGTTGGTTCCATCTTCTGAATAGTTCACCTGACAAATGGATTTGAAATATGTAAATGTTAATAGGTTATTTGATTTACCAAGAATAATTTTAAATAGCTCAGTATGTGTTTTAGTCATATCACCTAACTTTCTAATTTCATTCATCCCATCAAAAAATTGCTGAATTTCAGCATAAACCTTATAGACAAATTCTTGTTTGAGTATGACCTTCAAAACAACATCTTTATCTTGGAAGTTAGCAGTGTATATTCCAGGGTAACCACTATCAGCTATAGAGTCACCATAATTTTCCTTGAATTTTTCAAAATGTTCATTTGACTTGCAATCATAAAGTGCAGACAAAAGAACTTGAAACTGTGGTTCTGCAACTGAAATAATACTTTGAACATCGAAGGGTGTATCAGTCAATAAAGCAAACAGGTCAACACTCAATTTACCAAGGCCAGGTCCACCCTGCAAAATGCTCCAAGCAGTGATCCTGCCAGCAAGTTCATAATCACTACTTTGAAGGGCGGCTGTATCATGCGAAAACCAACAAGATGTAAATAACTGACTTTCACTGATTTCTCTCATGAGCAGCCTAAAATATTCTCTGCATGGTCCACCTTGATCTAAAGCTTCTTCACCACAGAAGTGGATGTTCAAAGGTTTAAAGTACGAAAACGAATCTCTCTTCATTGCCCGTAAACTTGATTTATTCAAGGCCTGTCGGTTTATAATGACATTCAATGGCTCTTCATGCCCAAGCATATTTTCGTTATTAAAACGCTGTAGTAAAATAGTGAGGTTTTCATTTTGCTGATGATTGAGTTCCTTTAAGCTTTTTTCGATAGCTTGGTTTAAATCATCATCTGCATCAATGATCTCATTATTGTACAATGACAAATATGTGTCATATGAATTTTGTGTACCACCTGCAACAAAAACATGGAGAAATTCTTCAAGCATATAACAAAGAATATTTTTGAAAGAGCATTAGGGAAAAAATTGTTATATAAATACTTGATGTTGATGGTATTTCTTGATTACAAATACTTGAGAAAAGTTCTGTATCTGACCAGTTGGTGATATCATCATATTGAAATAAATCATTATCTTCAAGTTTTAGCAATTGGTTTAGGAGAACTAGAACCAGTAAACATTTCCAATGTTTTGATATCAGATTTTCTACACAAATATAAAACTATGCGTTTATAGTCTTTTCCAATTTCCTCTCGATATTCGTGAAGTACGAAAGTTTCATTTGAACCAGGCATAGTATTAGCTTCAACACCACTTTCATATAAAAGACAGTATTCATCATTGTCATCGTATAAATCTGGGTGATATTGCCTCCATTTATTTTCAGCGTTTATTAGTACCGCTGCTCTTGTGTCTGTATTGAGGACTTTCAAGGCAATGCGCTTTCCTCTTCTAACTTTCAACTGACCATCCTGCTCTCTCCATTCCATCAAACCAATATTAATTGAAACATCCTCTTGCTTAACAGTGTTCTTAGCAACTTTTCCTTTTTTCTTCACTCTTTCAGTCCACTGGTGCCCCTTTTCCTTCCTGGACGTTTCAAAAGACTTGACAGAGGAAGTAGCACGATGAGAACTTTCACATTTCTGCAAATCTACAAACAAAAAATAAAAAACTGATGAATGCTGCTTCAACGAATACAAAATATCAACTCTTCTATTTTAAATGTTCTTCTAACTAACCTTTTCCACATTTGAAGCAAAAGTTAGCTCCTTCAGGAGAATTACATCCACATTGCATACAAAACATGTCCAGAAATCTTAACCAGTGCACGTGTTATCGCAATTGAAGTTACCATTATATTGCAATGATGAGGTGCCATTTTGATTAAAAAGGTCGTGATTGCGGTGCGCGGTTTTTTTAGCCGTGAGGTTTTCCTTCTTGCCGTGAAGTTTTGTTTTTTGCCGCAAGGTTTTCTTTCTTGCCGTGACACTTGTGGGCCACCGTAACTTAGACCATAAACTTTGCAAAGAAATTCATAGTCTCCACAGACAAATATGCGAAATAATCGTTCCCTATAATGTACATAAATATTCTAATTCTTGTTCTGATGAAATAAAATCTGCCGTTTTGAAATTTAATCCAACTTACCTGAAAAGAGAATTTTGAAGTGAAGTGTATTTAATGTGTCCTTAAATTTTTGGCTTGTTATATAAAGATTTGAATGGTAATCTTTGGCCTCAAATACGCTAAATGCTGTTGTGTAATGGACACTGTTTGGTTTGGTTGTGTTAGCTATTTGGTATATGTATTTACATGACTTTCCACCATGGTCACCTCCAATCTTCAGATGTATCTCATTAGCCATTTTGGGTGTATAATCAATGTAATTTCCAGACCTGAAACAGAAAATATTTATATTTTCTAAGGTTTACTTTAAAGATGAATACAAAATTAGAAGCATACCGATCCTACATCAGGAGGGATTCTGTGTAAGATTTAATATGGTTTTCTAGATTTTCAATAAAACTCCAAGGAGCTGTCGCAATTGTATGTTCTCCAGGCTTCTTGGAGAAGGTGAAAGGGACCTCAATGCTTTTGATAACAGCTCCATTCCATTTTGCGATCATGTTCCTCCGTTTCTTTTCACTATCTAGTTTGAGGTGAAATTCGCGTAACCATCTGGAAAGACAAAAGTAAGTATAATTCAATAAAAATCTTTCAATGAATGAATCGATATAACATTATGTACTTGTTAGAATGCAAAAAAGATTGGTCTTACAACCTTGACACAGCACGCATTTTTTCCCATGGCAATCCTAAATCACATTTCATTGCAACCAGTTGCTGAGCTGTCACGGTGGGAAGGATATTCGCCTTCTCGAGAATGTTCAGATTATCGCCTTTATCAAGTTCCTGAACTAAATGCTGTGTATACAGTGGTATTGATGAAGTGCTTCCAGGCATAGTTACGATGTCCTTATTTAAGGTTGCTTGCTTTTTCTGGATGGTCCTTGGATGGGCATTTTCTGTTGGTGTAACAGAATTCACTATTTTTTAAAAACATTGGCTGAAATAAATTTTAAATTTTATTTAGTTTTTGAAGAAGAGGCATATAATTTGTATAGATAAAATTTTGTAGTAAATTTATTTTTACTTACGCGTGGTCCACTACTCTGAAATTTTATTACAGAATCTTTCGCCATTTTTTGTTTCAGTACATGAAGGGTTGCGTCTTCTATATCTCGGGGAATGACACTGTCCTTTCCCAGCTGAAACACCTCATTCAAAGCGCGGTTAATATGTTGAACTGGTGGACCCCGACATAATTTTTCATGTTCAATCAACACAGATGCCTCATGAAATTCACACTGGAAACTGCAGTTGTATTTTCATGTTACCATTGTGTGGAGTAGTGCTGTGTAAACTGTTTTTGAAAACTGAAGTGTGCTTGGCTTAATACAGTCTCACATGCAAAACAGTTGCAGTTAATTAGTGAATTTCCAAGAATTTTTGGGAAAACACAGGAATAACAGTAAGCATGTTCACATTTAGAATTCATGATAGGTTCCAACATAGTCATGCTGCAGATGCCATATTTGATGACACAATTAATCTCTCTAGACTTGTACAGTAACTTCATGTCTTCGGTGCACTTTATAACATTTTTGTATAATGTGTCTGCAATAGATCAATTTTGTGTTTTGACTTAGGTAATGCAGCTTGGATATTGAAATATCTTAAAAAGAATCTAATAACTAAGCGGGTTCTTCTAATTTAACGCTGATTTTCAGGAGCACTTTTTGAATTCTAATTAAAAAGCATCATTCGACAAAAATTTTTTTTTTGGCCCTTACTAAATTAAAAGAATTACGTTAGGTTGGGTTAATCCTGATTAAAATTTTAGAAGTGATATGTGTTTGTAAAACTCTCACAGTATAACTTTTTTATCATTTTGTGTGTATGTTCTATGTGTTCTCTGGCTCACGTGGTTTGTTTTAAATTTTCTTTTCTCCGTCATTGTCTTCTTATGAGCAGGCGTGTGTTATTGTTACTGTAATTATAATATTTACACCTATCTTTCATTTCATAGCACTTCCTTTGATTACTTTTTAACACATTTGACCTTTATTTCTTAAGGATACTCACTACACTACAACGTCAAAAAAACACAAAAAACTTTCTTTGCATATTTTTATGCAACTTGTAACGTAGAATAAGTTTCTAGAATAAGTCAGAATAAAAAAAATTGGATTATTTTCGCTATAAAGTAGGAATTAGTAATTTTATCAAAGTTTATTTCACTTGATCGCATTGTTAAAAATGTGTAAACAAATTTCCACTTTTCCACTTATCATGAGATTTAATTTTATCTTCTCATTTTTGTCATTTTTTTTCCTATTCAATATATTATGAAACAGTGTATATTTAATTATTGTTTACAGGTCACACTATTTATTCCTCTAATAAAAAGTGTAAACACGATGATCTTTTACTTGATGCATTAAAATCTTTAAAACGAAATATTTCAGTTTTATTTTTTCGTTGTTGTACGAACTATGGCGAGTAATAAGTCCCCTGGGTTTACTTGAAATTCGTCGGAATGAATTTTATATTAACCAATGAAATCTTACGAAAAAAAGTTTGCCACATTTTTTAAAAATCATTCCGCGTTCACGAGCACTTGTCGTTTTTGTGTTGCTAGGCATCGAAAATAACCGTTTTTTAAAGAAAAATATGCTTATTAAACGATTATTCGAGTTTGAAAGCTTTATTTAAAAAACTGTGGCAACCTTTTTTGACGAATGATGTCGGGAACACGTGGATGTAAAAAAATTTATAAACGGATGATTTGTAGGGGACTTATCACTCAAAAACCATTTAAATTTAAACCTTTTTTATTCCTTAACATTAGATGCTGTGAAATATAAACCCAAATTGAAATGTAAGAAATTTAATAAGATTTCAGAAAATGTATACTTTTACGATGGAAAAATGAATATAAATTGAGGTATAACAAAAAAACGTGAGGTAATTGTAGTGTAGTGAGTATCCTTAACATTTATAAAAACATCGCTATTACTAACTACAATCCCGGACAAAAATTGTGGCAAAACTGTTGTTTTTCATGAAGAATTCAAATACCCCCTCCCCCAGCATCAATGTTTTTAGTTGTGTCCAGCCAGAGGTTCCAACAAACATTGATAACATTGATGGTGGGGGAAGGGGGGCCTCATGACGTGAATTTCATGCTTTTGCCACAATATTTTGTCCGGGATATCCCGGACAAAAATTGTGGCAAAACTGTTGTTTTTCATGAAGAATTCAAATACCCTCTCACCCAGCATCAATGTTTTTAGTTGTGTCCAGCCAGAGGTTCCAACAAACATTGATAACATTGATGGTGGGGGAAGCGGGGCCTAATGACGTGAATTTCATGCTTTTGCCACAATATTTTGTCCGGGATTGTAGTTTATATACTTACGATTAAGATGGTAGTTTCTTTTAAAGTGGCAAGCGGAAAGTGCCAATTATCAAAGACGGATTCACGTAAATTAATAATACTAGCCGCCAAGGCGGCGTCGCTCACCGCCTATGTCCACCTTCAGTATGCGTTGGGTTCACGAAAAATGAAATTAAGGATTTACAAATAATAAGTGTGCCCATGTTGCAGAGCTCGAAAAACTGATCAAAAAATGTATGGGATCCTTTTCCTATGGTCAACCGTTAGAGAGATATCTTCGTTCAAACATATTGATGACGTCACAGACCCGTCCCCAAAAAAATTTGGCCTAAATTTGAATTCACCGAAAATAAAATTAAGGAATTTGGAATTTGCTCGAAAAACTGATCAAACAAATGTATGGGATCGTTTTCCTACGATCAACCGTTTCGGAGATGTCGTCGATCAAAATTTTGATGACGTCATAGACCCGTCCCCCAAAAAAATTAGACCCAAATTTTTCGTCACTCTATCGCCTGTATCACGGACCCCGAAAAACGTCAGTTATCCCTATTGGTTACCGAGATAATTTTCCCTAAACGTCGCATTCGATTAGGGTCTCAATACAATAGCTTCACACTGACGTCGCACAAAATAAAATTAAATAATCACTCTCACAACTCAATCTACCATTTTGCGTGACTTACAAACAAACAAACGCACAAACAAACAAACAAACGGAGAATCGGCTATTAATATATAGACTAGCCGCCAAGGCGACCTCGCTCGCCGCCCATGTTCAGCATGCGTTGACTTCACGAAAAATAAAATTAAGGAATTGGCAACCGAAAGTGTTACCACGTTGTAGAGCTCGAAAAACTGACTAAAAAAATGTATGGGATCGTTCCGCTACGATCAACCGTTACAGAGATATCATTCCTCAAAGATTTTGATCACGTCACAGACCCCTCCCAAAAAAATTAGACCCAAATTTTTTGTCACCCCATCGCCCGTATCGCGGACCCGAAAAAACGTTAGTTATCCTAGAGGCAGATTCAAAATCAAATATCAAATATCAGTTTGAACAATGGTTCCAAAAAAACCCAAATTTCATGTGTTACTTATTTTTTAAAACAATCGTTGATCAGTACAACAATGCACTCAAAACGTAGAGAGAAAAAAACTTTTTATTAGCTTTTGTTTTAAAAACGTTACGCGCTCTAACATGGGTGCTATCAAACAGGGGGAAAATGGTTTCCCTTCTTAAAAAGTTCACACGGAGGAGAGAAAAAACGCACGTGCTAAATGAATAAATACAGTGTGTCCCAGAGAATTTCGGTCTGAGATTTTAACAGCCTATAACTTTTCACACATATATCAGATTTCAGCGATTTTTATACCATTCGATAGGATCTTCTTCAAAAATTTTAAAAACAGATATTTTGTTCTCCAAAATGTTATATTTTGGAAGCAATTAAGGATTTTGCCATGAAAAAATCTAATTATCTTCTTAATGGTTAATTAACACATTTAGCAAAAAGAACTATCAAAGGTCATTACCAAAAACAATAAATAGTAAAGCAGTTGTTAAACACACAAATAATTAAAAATAAAAATTTTAAGCTGCCTCGACATGTCCCCCGTTTCTTTGAAGACAGCGATGTGCTCTTACTGTCATTTCGTGAAAAGAACGAAAAATAAAATTTTGGTTTTGTCGAAGATCATTTGTTGTGTCAACAATTTTTCTTCTTAACTCTGGTAAATTCTGGATCTCAGTGGAGAAAACTTTTTGTTTTAAGTAGCCCCACAGAAAAGAATCACAAGGGGTTAAGTCTGGAGATCTGGGAGGCCACTCGATGCCATGATGCAACGCCACAGCTCGATCTTCAAACTTTTGCTCCAAAAGCCGTCGTACCAACAAAGTTCTATGGGCGGGTGCACCATCTTGAATCCACCAGACACCGTCAAACGTTAACCCAAACTGATGATAAATTCTTGCTATAGCAGGGAAGACAAACCGTAACAACATTTCACCGTAGATACAACCATTAACATTCCGATTGAAAAAATATGGTCCAATCATTTCTCCATTTCCACAAAGCCCAATCCAAACGTGAAGCTTATCCCGTGAATGATGCCTTTCAAACTTGAAATCTGGAGGGTTACCTTTCGGTGCATAGCATTGAACATTTTGCGTGCTGACATGGCCATTCAAAGAAAACATGACTTCATCCCCGAGCTTGCTCAGAAATCTATTGTTGCGTGCATGATGTACAAACCAACGACAGAATGTAAACCGTCGACCATAATCTGCTGCTTCCAGCTTTTGCACTTCTTGGATCCTGTACGGATGCCACTGCAAATCATTTTTTATGATGCGATTAAAACTTGATTTTGACAAGCCAAGAGTGTTTCTCCTACATGATAGTTGACGTTGGCCAAGTAACCCTTGAACTCTTTGAATATTTTGATTCGTACGTACTGTCTTCCTCCTACCACCTCTTCCCTGATTTACATTCAAACTTGTTCCATCAATGTGATATTTTCGGATGTTGCGCTGAATTGTGCTCTTTGCCGGTGGATTTCTTCCAGGAAAAGCTTGGCGAAATTGCTCCTGGACAGCAACATAACTCCCTGTTTCGTGGTATTTTTTTACAACAAAAATACGTTGTTCTTTCGTAAGCTGAGTCATGATATTTTATCTCGTGAAAAATACTTTTAGAGCCAAATTTAGTTCTTCTAAAGCCAAATTAATTCCCTAGCCATTGTTCATACGATTTAACCCCCGTATCACAATTTTTAATTTTGTGATGAGATATTAATTTTAGTGTGTTCGATAACACCGCGACAAGTTTTTAATAAACAAAAGAATAATTGCACGTGAAAACATATTTTTATTAACCATTAAGGAATTAATGACCGTAACGGTTTAAAGAAAACTTATTTACTCCGAAGGTTTTGGACTAAATTATTTGTAATATACATTTTTGGAATCCTTGGATAAAATCCTATCGAAAGATATAAAAATCGCTGAAATTTGATATATGTGTGAAAAGTTATAGGCTGTTAAAATCTCAGACCGAAATTCTCTGGGACACACTGTAGAATAAAAAAACTTTCGATCAGAACGCTTAACAACTAAAAGAAGAAATTAATTTATTAAAAGAAAAGCAAAAAAAAAAAGAAAACATTTTGTTTTGATATGATACTCTTTTTTTACCTATCGGTTTTTAAACATTTTGATTGCTCAAAAAAAAAAGTTCACCCGTCTCAGACAGTCAGGCAAGAGTTAGTGGCAAACCGAACATATGCTGCCACGTTCTGCCACTGCTGCTTTATGTTTAATCAGTTAGTTTCTTTGTATCTAGTTGATGTATTGTTTTTAAAGCCAAGTCAACGGTGGTCCTTGGAATGTAAAACTAACAATAATAATAAAAACAAAACGTTATCTCTATTGGTTCACCAGCCAAAAAAAGTCACGTTCGATTGGGGTTGCAGTGTACTTGTTTCGAATTCACGTCGCACACACAAAAAAGAAATAATTTCATTCACAACTCAATCTACCATTTTGCGTGACAGACAAACAAACAAACAAACAGACGGAGAATCGGCTGTTAATATATAGACTTAATATTTTATCATTCTGTGAATCTTAATAAAAACCAATAAATGAACTTACTGTTTTTTATTTTCATTTAGAAAGTAAATCGGCGTAGAAAAATATCCACACAGAAGAAAAAAACAATAATATAACAGTAGCTGTTCCTGAAATAGTATGTTCGTTGTAAATGGAGACAGATACTTCAAGGTCAGAAAATCAAATTGGGCGACAAAAAGATATGGCAAAATGCTATTGAAAAAGAATGCAAGAAATCGTGTCTAAAGTGTAGTTTACACGGTCGAACTTTTGGCTTGTCTAATGTAAATCTTATGACCTACACTTATGAAAACTCTTGCATTCGTAAGTAAAAGTATTGACAATGTGCATTCCATATAATGTCTAATCGCAGGTCAATTGATTTACATTAGACAAGGCGAAAATTCGACCGTATAAACTACCTCTAAAAGATCGAAAAAATAAAACGAAGAGAAGAGAATGAAGGGAACTGAACTTCTATTTGATAAAAGTGGTATTTAAAAAAAGAATAACAACTGAAAACAGACAATCAGGAAAAAGAAAGGCTTGTGTTAGTAGTTAGCATCATTTTTATGAAATGTGGAATGTACATAGTTTTAGCCTAGAAACTTGTATCATATTTTATATTAAAATGTAAATAAAAATTTCATTCCGACTTATATTTTCATGTTTTCAGGATTCGGAAACATGAAGTATTCAAAAGGTTCTCGTTTGTTCTGAAGCCCAACAGCAAAATATTTTCATATTTACGGGTTTGGCAAACCTAAGTTTACTGAAGTTGTCGACAAAATCAACTGTTCATGTTGTCAAGTTTTCTGTCAAACAACAACATCTGGTCAAAAGAAGACGTTTTTGTGTTTTCAGCAATAGAAAATCCTCAAGTTGCAATGTTTTTGTTCAACGGAAACATCACTTTTTTGGATGAAATCGTTTACGGAAAATATGCGCTAATCCGCCGGAAAACACCAGACAACATGTGATGTTTTCCATCCAAGAAAACCTCAGTAAAATATGAAAAACATGATGTTTATCTGGGGTATTCATGGTCTTATTTTCATAGGAAAACATCATTTTTTCGCGCAGTCACTACGTAACTTTTTCAGTACTAACAGGTGGCCGCGTAATAAGCCTGGAATTTGCACATGCGCAGTAAGAGACTGAAAATACAAGCAAAAAGGGTCATAATTAGACGAAACACATGAACGCCTTCATAAATTAGCTTTGTAAGGGCTGTCAAGTAGCCATAAAATGAAATTTCAAAGGCTATCAGGTAGCTATATAATAAAGCTCAAAATTGCGCATACGCAATACTAAATACAAGCTAAATTAGCCTCACTTACTGGATGTGCTAGAAAACAGTTACCGGCTTTGATTCGATATTGCAGGCGACAGAAAAAAAATTTCAAATATTTTCCCTGAATCGTTTAGAGGAAAGCCTAACTTAACATTTGGTGTATTACTTTTACGACCAAACAAACTAAAACATCAATTTTGAAAAATGTCAAAAAGGCGAAAAACGGGGGTATCAAATCATCTTGAATTCGAAGGTGTGGCTGCGCCTACTGAGGTGCTTATCAAGATACGTAACGAAGTTCTTAACACCTGGACTAGAGTAAATCCATTTTCTGTGGAGTTTCAGGAAGGGGTCGATTTCGAGAGATATGAAACGGGATGGAAAGATAACAAACTCTGTCTTACTGGCATTTAGGGTAATTTAGCAATGTGAATCAAATAATTTCCTACGCTAATGCGCGCGGAAATTGTAAAAGTAGTTAAGGAGAAAAACAGAATTTTCCAATTATTTCAAGATGAGAACATTCAGTATAGAACAATGAAGCCACTCTAAAAATTTGCGACGAAAATCTTGAGTAGATCTTGAGAAATGCTTGTTGAAAGTTGCAAATTTCCGGAAAATTGCATTTTGAGAAAGAGACACATAACGAAAAAACAAATAAAACGCTTCCCTAGCATATGTTACACCCATATTTGCAGTGTTTTTGTCCCGGAAACTTTTCCTGGTGGCTCGAAGTTTCTTTCTTTGGTTCTTACACTTGTCACGGCTTTCATCTTGGTTACAAACACCTTGCGTAGTGAAATAGGAAAAGAAAAACGCTTCCAAATACGTCAAATATACCTTCATTGCCATTGTTGAAATCAATAACTGCCGAGCGTCTCTAAAACGCTTTTATCAATGTATACACGTTTATGACAACGGGTCCATATGAGATTGTTGAGTGACTTATTGACAAACACTTTCGTAGTAAATTTTCATTTCCCAAGTCAGTGTTAGAAAGCATTGGCTTCATCTCTGAAGCTAAAGCTTCTGTTTATATTTGTTGACCAATTACTTCAAAATCCTCATACGTTTTGGAAGATATGATAGTGATAACATCCACTTAAGGAGGCAAAAGTATTTTTATTTCCCGAACATTTGAAGTACGCCTACTAAATCCAAAGATATCATGTAAAATGCGTTCCTAAGGGCGTTTGTATGGACTTTGGATAAAATTTAGTTAGCAAAAAGGGGAAAATTACAGCTTTGTGACAATTCTTTCTTTAGTAAACGTGATATCATCATTTAGAGCACATAAAAACTACCAATACTATAAGGTTCAATATTTTCAAAAAGACAGCAAAAGAAACAGGCCGAGTTACAGGGTTACTCGAGCCAGAATAAAAATCAATGAACTCTTTCATTAAGCAAATCTCAAATTTTTGCAAAATGATTTATTTTCGAACAGATTAAGATAGCTTGTCTGCAGCATGATATCTATCAAGGAGCGTTAAGCACATAGTTGGATTATTCTTTCCACTAATAGCGAGTTTGCCTCCAGTTTTTAGTTTAGAGAGTGAATGTTTGGGTTCGTTTTTGCGGTCATTCTTCATAATAGTGCGTCAAACTAAGGAAAAAGCAACTTTTTAACGATTAATATAAGGAATAACCCTCACAGTGCATTTGTTTTGGTTGTTTTAAATGTTTTGATTGGTTTACGAGATCAAGAAACGACAGCAACGTTCGTTTGCCAGAAACATTACATACGTACATAATGTCAATTGCTTGTGCTTTGTAAATTAAGTTACTGCAGCGGAGTATACATTTACATCTTTGCACCATTCCTTAGCCGTTCTTCACACTGTTTAATCAATCTTTAATTTAATTCAACATCATCAATTTATAATGGCTCTGTCATACGGATTCCATACAGCGTATGGCGAAACACCACCACACTCAAAAGCAGCATTTTTGTTAACATCCAAGGACTAGTATATCGGTTCCTCCACCTTTTCTTGCATTTGAGTGTATCGATCTTCATAATTGTTTTCCTCCAATGATCGCATGGCATATCTTGGCTCAGATCGTTGATTTTCACGTCTTTGGTTCGCCCTTCGAAAGCACATGCATATGAAACAGGAAATAGCTATAAAAACTACTACGCCACCAGCAACTCCTCCACCTATGTACAACAGTGTTTCCAATGATTCTAAATAGATTGCAACGATTCACTTGGCATATAATTTGGTACAGAAAGAAATGTAAGCTTCTGCGTTTCTATCTAATATTGGTACTCTTAACATCTCTTTTTTGGAATTCTTGATATGAAATCTGAGCGTTCCAGACTCGATTTTCCGTGTCTTTAAGCATTTTGTTACTAATACAATGGAACCTCTCTAAATCAGGCAGTATTTTTTGTCCCAGAGGAATTCTATAGGAAATCTTCTTATTGACCCTCTTCAAGGCAGACATCTTCATAAAGCAGACTGCTTTTTGCTGTTCTGCACGAACAATTGCACATGAAAGTACATAGCCGAGTATAAAGTATAAAGTCTTTGTTTTACAAAAACAATAAATAATTTTCAATATCTTTTCGCTCTTTAAAAATGTTGTTGTTCTTTCTTTTGGCCAAACAAAGTGAAACAACCGATACATATTATGTATACTGTGACCTACTACATGTTTTCTCTCACTCTCTTTGGTTCTCTATTCCTAAAAGAAATCCAACCCTTTATTAGGCAACAAATCCTTAAAGCGGACAAAAATCACAGATCAGTTATATCGAAGCTTTATGGAGGTTCCGCCCTAGTTTGACACAATAAATGCTCCCTTCAGTTTCAAGAAATTTGTGGAAAGTGATTTATACTATCAACTGGTGTGACCGGAAAAAGTCGAAAATGTGCTTTTGTTAAGGAATATAAATCCTGATTATATAGCAAAGGTCTGCTTGAAAATGTTACATATTTCATCTTAACCATTGAAATCAATTTAGTATACCTGGCTGGCATGAACTTCCACTACAAGTTCATGACAAGAACTTTTGTCACCAGCACATTCACCATTTATATTCATGCACGTCCGCAATCGTATTTGTGTGCCATTTCCGCAAGTGGTTGAGCAGACTGAATACTTTCCCCATGCACTCCAATAGGAAACTGAAAAAAGAGGAATTTTTGTTACCTTACATTATCTCATTTAATACCAAAGATGATTAAGCTTCCTAATTTGTTAGTTTCTACTTAAAACATACCTGGACAATCTCTGATGAAGCAGGATGGATACGTTGTGTTCGTACCAACACAATCTGCTCCACAGTTAATGGGTGCAGGATTAGTGCACTGCCTTGTACGTTTTATTGTTCCTTTACCACACGTTTTTGAGCATGGTTCAATTGCCCATTCGCTCCATCCCCCATCAACTAAAAGTGCATACATACATATAGCGGTAATTATGCCTTACAGTCGTTATAAATTTACTTGATTTACATATTTTGAATACAAGGATGTTGAGTATAAGATATTGATATAGTGTATATTATGTCTATGTATTGTATAACATTACAATTACGAAGAAAGAAAAAAATAGTTGGAGAGGTAGTCACAATGTAATGTTTTGATAATCAAATCTCCGTCATAAACGGTGTGCAGCATATGGGCAAATTGGATTCTTGATATTGCCAAAAACGTTGTATGAGGCCAACAATAACACTGAAGGACAGTAATTTTGTCCGTTGGCAAAGTATGAAAGTTGAATTTTTACCTTTGCATAGGCAGATATCACATGGTTCACTTTCAACATCAACAGATTCATATCTGCCTATACTATGCGGACACAAATATGTCGTATTGCATTGAGTTTTTATACAACCCTTTGAGTAAAATCTCTTGTATGGGTTCTCACAGAAACGCTTTCTTTCCTTGTGTCCAGTGCAATCAACAGCACAAGATTTCGTTGATACCCATGACGACCACTCCCCAATGTCTAAAGGTTAAAGACAACCATTTTGCCAAGCAAACTGAAATTATTAAATTATTTGTTATAATTGCAGTAATAGAGAAAAAATTATGATCAGTAGACGTGGAGGAAATCACAACGCTGTTGATATTGCTGACGACAAATTGACAAAACAAAAAATAGACCAAGAAAATTACAATTTGAGATTCCAAAATTTATAACCGTGCCCAAACTATAATTTCAATCATAAAAGTTACCTTCTTTCATCTCACCAAAATAATCGATGCCCAATGGTCTGTTTTGTAACTGTTTGTAAATTGAATGCGTTCCATCTTTGATGTTTGTTTTGTATATTCTTTTTAATGTCCAATCTGTCCAATAAAGTTCGCCATACAAGAACAGCAGCGCAAATGGATGAGTGTTAGTCAATTCTGAAAACATTAAATATGAACTTGTTATGGTTATAGAAGAAACAAGAGATACAGTTCCCTATTAGAAATCTGTTATCTCAGTTTGACTGGATTATCATTATGTCAGGTGATTTCAAAATAACGAATAATTTTTTATATAAACAACATAAATCCTGTTTATGCTAAAAAATTGATTAAATTCAAATATAATAACTGGGTTCAATAAATCAATATTAATTTTCACGAGAGCAAGTAATACCGACTGTGATTGTCGAGGTCTTACTTAATAATTTGAAGGCTGTGTTTCTTCATGAGAACTTGTGTAGCACTATCAGAAAGAGTAAAAACTGCCGTTTCTGCCATAGTAGGAGTGGAAGTTTATTAACTGCAGTCACACCTTTTAACCTTATTCATTGCGTTTAGCATCAACCGTTTTTTTTCTGGTTTTTTTTTCTACAACATTTTCTCAAATAGCAGCAGTACTGGCAGGATCATGCAAGGAAAATGTTTAAGTTTTTAATGATTAAGTTTTCAGAAATCTGCTTGGGTCAATAATGTTTTCTCAGATATGCAAACCAATGAGATTATAGAAAATGAATGCGTCTCTACGTCTCTATATTTTCAAACAAAACAGTAGAAGCATCTTAAGACAAACTCGCCAATAGATTTAAACTTGTTCGTGATAAATGTGATAAATAAGTTATAATTGTTGCAGTGTTAAAATCACCGGAGTAAACACATGATCAACACACACACCGCAGCTTACATTAAGAACCAAAAATTTCGGTCAATTGTTTTTGGCGGAAAGACTACGGAGGAAATAATTTCGGCGAGATTTTGATCACTGCGTCGGAAAAAAATTTCGGCAAGATTTCATCTATAACTTATTTTCAGAATATCCACATTTAAAGCCTTTTTTCGCGACACTTTTCGCCGAAATTTTGTCCCTCCAGAAGTTTTGGTTCTTAGTATACCTCAAGCCCGATTAATAATCGTATTACATTTCGGATTTTGAGTTCTGATTTTTTGTTTTCGGTGCATGCTATTTTTCATTAACCTGTTTTCACGTGGTTGCAATTTCGTGATCTCTAACATGAGATCACTCACGTCTATTAACACTCTTTCGTAGTGTTCACTTTGCACTCCTCCCTCATATAAAGTTAAGACATATAATGTTGAATTGTCCGCATATAATGGTGAAACGACCGCTTGTAATGACAAAGGTTATCAAGACGGAACATAATACATTTTCGATTAATGCTTAACAACAAATAAAGCAACATTACTACTAAAAAATCGTCAATTTTTAAGAAGCATTACTATACAAACGTCTGACATTTATTGCTTATAAAAACATGCGTAGAAGTAACTATTTAAACCTAAAATGATCATTAACGGTTGAAAGATTTTGAAGACAAGGTAATCATACATTGTCAGACCGTTATTGGGCAATAACACATAAAACGTAACTGAATATATCAGAATAAACATCATTTTGTCTGTGGAAAGAGCAACAAACAAATAAACAAACAACAACAACAACAAAAAGTTTTTAAAAAAATCGTATAACCTGTCGTTTTTAATACCTTATCGGCCCTTTTTACGCCGGCCCTTATTGGCGTTATTTTTTGGCCTTTGGCGTAATAAGGGCCGGCGTAAAAGGGACCGGCGTTAAAAGGGCCAAAAATATACAATTTTTACTTAAAAGCGGCGTTAATTTTTTCACTATTTTTTCTAGAATAGGCTCTAGAGGTGTAGGAATTAAAGGAGGGGGTTGGAAGCAGTGAATTGACGACATAACATATAGATTGAACAGTGTTGCTTACGTAATATGAACAAACCAAACAAAACAAACAAATGTAGTCGCTAAATGAACAGTAATCTTTCCGCGAATCGTTTTTTAACAGTAACAAAGTCCTGAGCTTTATTGAACTTATTCCAAACCAATCTCTATATCTTGAAAAGGATTGTCACAAAGATTGACAAGGTCAACCGATTCTAAAACAGCCTGCGTAATATGAGCTTTTCTAAAGCCGTTGATTATAATATTCTTTGAGTTTCTAAAATGGTTGTACATGGCAATAATCCACTTTGCGTGTAGAGGTTTAACGGTGCTTAACTTGACATCTGCTTTGATGTCGTGAGGATTGACGCCTTTTAGTAGCTGCTCTTGCACCTCTTCAGCATACCAATCTTGATATTTTCCAGCGATAAAGGCTTTTGCACTTTTATTGACTGAGATATCCAATGGCTGGAAAAGATTAGTGTGGTGGTTGGTACATGAATGTAGACAATGTTGTTCTTTTTGAGCAACTCGTTAACGGCGCTTGTTGTAAAATTACAATTACAAGAGTTGACAGAATAGGCCCCGTAACTTTTGGCCACATCCCGAGAGAACTTTCCCGTTTTGTTTTCTATTTTTTGCACGAAGGAGGATCCGTATTTGGTACTGTTGCTAGCATAGCTCCGAATATATCCCCTATACCGGAAGGGGGTCTTGAGATTCCAATTTTGATGCATTTTACTCATGGAAATATGATTATTTTGGAGAAAATGAACTCTTTTGTTGTACGCCAAGTGGAGAGAATGAAAGAGAAGTTGGACGAAAAAGAACTCTTTGAAGATGATAATGCGGGAGGTTTGTTAGATGAAGAGAATTATCAAGAAGAAATTGTGGTCGAGTCTGATGATGAAGATGAGGACAAAAACAAAGAGGCTGGAGAAGAAAACGACAGCCATCAACCCGACACAAACACAATAAACACCGATGATGTTATTGTACTTGATTGAGACATTATTATTGAGTACCCTTTATAACAACTTTGTTCGTGTCATTGTCGTTGTCATTATCATTGTCATTGTCATTCCCTTTGTTTTAACTGTTGATGCAAAATTGAGCAGAAAAAGCATGCTTGTAAAAATTTTTTTCTCTATCCCTTTTCATTGGCGTAATATGCGGCCCTAATTGGCGTAAGACCAAAATTGGTCTTTGGCGGAATAAGGGCCGGCGTAAAAGGGGCCGCCGTTAACTTAGGGCCGGCGTAAAAAGGGCCGATAAGGTAGAATCCTTTGCATCTACCCAAAAGATTTTTTCGGTTACTTTATCAAGTGATAAACCATTCGGCCACGTCATTCCAGTGTTTACAATTGATAACACCTGATTTTGTGCTGGACCAATGCGTACGATTTCACTTGTGCCCCAATCTGACACAAACATGTACCTAAAAAGAGTAACGCATTTTTTATCAATGGATTTAATTTGCTACACTATATCTAGTTTCGATAAAAAACTTATTTAACCACATGTTATTGATATCTTCTGTCATGAATTGTGGTTCGAAGAAAGATACTTTTCATACCAACAGCAAGATGGTATCAAACAGCTTTGGACAAAATTTTAGTTAGATGACGTCGTTTCCGCCTGCCAACTTCCAGCTGATACGTTTCGAGGTATTTCGAAATAAACCAGCTAGATCTCGTGAAAGTTTCCATTTTGTACCCATATACATTACATACCTTCACATGCACTTATACATACATACCCTGTTGTACAATTTTTGTAGAAAAACACCCTGAGTTTCACAATCTGTACTATTTGAACTTTTTTAAAACACCGCTATGAAAACGCATGTTTTAAGAAAATAACCAGAACAAACTTCAATATGCGACAATTTTATGAAAACGCATGTTTTAGGTTCGTAAGCCACAGAAACCCTAGTTTTCTTACTCTGTCTTAATTACGTCTCACTTTAGTAGCAAATGTCCCCTATGTTCACTCTCCATGATGAATTTTGTTAATTGGTAACGTTTCCGCTTGTATTCATAAAGACTGTTCTATTCCCTTTAGTGAGCGATTGATTTACTAATTTTGCAAGTTATCAATAAATACAATCTGTTTTCCGCCAGTGTCCTCATAAGCTATGTTTCTGAAGATTTATACAGAAACAAACGCGTTTTCATATATTTTGGTGAACATCATGAAAACGCGATTTTGAACCTACTACCATGGATGTCTTGTCGTGAGTTTGGAAGAAGTTTGGTGGTGTTGAGGAAATTTATACTCCTGGCAAAATAGAGCTTCATCTCACAGAGACTTATTGTTGGACGGAAAATTCAAACTCCAGCTCAAAACTTTAATTGCAACTAAGCGACAAGAAGTTCCTCCGAGTGCTTCTTGCACAATGTAACTGTTGTTGATTTTAACGTAAGGAGTCTCAATTTCCAAATAAATCGTTACCCAAAAAGTTCTCATTGTTAAGAACTATCAATTTGTGATCGTTTTGTTTCGTATGTGAACGATTCTAAGTGTTATGTTCCAGTGTATATTTTACAGACTTATGTTTCGGTGGCGCTTGCTATTAGAATGTGCTGATGTTTCAATAACTTTAGTTATGATAAATAATTGCTCACCACGTTGTTAGGGGATAGCTGTAAGGTGGAATGCTTTCTTCATTTTCCTGGGAACAATAATGAAGAAACAGTAAACAAAATATTGCAGAAGACCTTTGATACTTTTTAAAATTCACATGAACAGTGGTTAGCATCACCAGGTTCAGCATATCGTCAGGTTTGTTGTTTATCATTTCCATCTCTTCTCTCTCTGGAGGATGGCTGCTGTTTGAATATTGTTTAAATATAACGATCGAAAAATATGAAAGCCTAAACAGTAGCACTGCTTGACGAGGGTTTAGGCACACAAAAACCATTGTAATTGAACCAAACCAAAGAATTGTAACTTCATTAAAGGTTAAGACTAAATTTTACTGAATGTAAATGTGTTTTCTGTATCGAAATCCTATAAAATATTATAATCACCCTAGTCTATATTAGATGCTGCTTTATAATCTACTTATCTCTATATCCTATGTTTAAGGTAGCATTGTTTACCTTTTTAGTCATTACCCAGAATAGTCAGTTAGATTTCAGTTTACACTATCATAGCAGTTGCTGCAGAAAATTCACAGATAATGTCTAAAATGGAAAGAACAAGGAAGGGTTGCAAGAAGTAAGAAGTTACCGAGTACAGTAGTCAAACCTAGCTGTTCTAAGCAAAAGCTTTACCCAAATTTCCTGGTGCATCAAGATCACATAAAATAAAACTAGATCTGGCATTTTGGAAGAAGTTTTGCGTCATTTGCGAAAAGGGAAGTCCTTTGTTAATTCAATTAAAATGGGTATATATACATCTTTGGGATTTGAAAAAAATATTCCACTTAGGCTATGACATCAGATGCTGGCGAGCTAAGACTTAAAAAAGACCATGATGTTGAATTATAGAAAGGAAGTTCATCATAAAAGTATTATAACATAGCTGTGTATTCAGTTCACAAAAGTAAAACAATGCATTATACAACTAGTCATTGGAGTTATTATTCCATTACATTGATGCATACTGATTGAGACTGTCATGCCGAAAGAACTGTATGATGAATTTGTCAGAATAGTTAGAGAAAATAAGGGTCTAAATGCCTGGACATATGGTAGATGGAGAGTCAAGCCAAAGTAATGTCAAAGTTAAAAGAGAAATTATGTTTTCATAATCCCCTTGAAAAAAGCATTCAGAAATGTTAGAATGAAAGGTAGCAGTGAAATTGACACAGAAAGTGAAATTTCAACAAGAAGAATATTTCAACAAATCGGTCAACCAGCTTCTAATTCATATAGTGCATCTTTAGAAATCAAAAAGAAATTCCAGAAGAAATCCCAAATCATCATAGCTGACATTAAAGGAGTGTTTGAATCCTCCTAAAGTTTTAAACCTTTTTGTCTTGATGTCTTGGTCTTTCTGATGACCCCACATTAGATAAAATATGTGTAGGAGTTTACACCAAAAGTTTTGATTGTCACCCATGATATGATATTTTCATCATCAAAGGGCACAAAAGCATTATCTTTAAGCAAGGAAACACGGCAGATAGCAGGCTCTAAAAAAGTTAATTCAAAAGTTGAATGGTTTTGAGCATGGTGTTTCCCATTCTGTTGTTAGATCCCATGATACAGCACTTGCTTAAATGAATAAGATCTCTGAAATAGCTCTACCATCAGTATTTCACAGTAGTGTGTTCACAACTTTTGTTTGAAGTGACATTGACTTCCGAGAAGAAACAAGATCAATACATAGATATGGGCAATGGTACCATAATTCAAAGAAGCAGTGAAGAATATGCATCAAATGAAGGATTCCAACCAGTAAAGAAAAGTGAGCGATCTTTGAAATAACCATTAATAACATTTCATGCTTTGTATTGGGGAAAAAGGAATATGTGTGTAACTCAATGACAGTACAGATTAAGCCTTAGTTGTCTGAATGAACAGGAATTTCTCTTGGAACAACTTATCTTAAGATCGAAAGAATTTGTAAAATACATCTTACATCTTACCTAGTTGGACAGGGTTTAATACCACAATGTCACAGGTACCTCTACATTTAATAAAATAATCATGTTGCGGATGATGTTACGGATAATATAAGAAACGACGAAATAGGCGTTGATGATTACGATGATGATTATGACGAAGACTATTTGATACGTGCTTATTAGTGGACTATTATAATCTGCGTTTCACTAAGTAGTTTACAGTGATTGAAAAGGTTGTGTCTTAAACGTTTCCTTTCATGTGTTTGCAAATACCCGCGTGAGAATTGCCATTAAAATTAGGCAATCTACGTCAGAAATTCCTTAATTACTTGAATTAAATGGATTTATCTTTATTGCCCTCTCCTGTTCAGTTTGATGTTCATAGTTTCTGGTTCATATGAAAGCAAAAATTAGGTGAACAACAAAGAAAGGATGGGTAAAATCCAATAGTTGTCTTTGTTCCATAGTCTACAATACATTTTCAGATATACGTTTGGTAGGAAACACACCCCTTAACATTATTCCAGCATAAAAGTGTGACCTACAAGTTGTACAACGGAATATTTTTTCTGAGTATCTTTTTGTTACACAGACGCCGGCCTAATTGTACAATGTACAAAATAGTATGGAATGAAAGCGATGCTGTGTATTGATTTTACCTCAAAAAAAAGATTTACTTCAATTTTGTCCTTGATCTGTGTATCTATATCAGTACTCGTAAACTATGAGGTCCTCATAATGCCAAAAAGACAAAATTCTTCCGATTAAACAAAATATCATGAATGTTTCTCCAATTTCATGAATTTTTGTTATTACAAAGTACGACAGGTTATTGTAACTACAATGTGTGCATATAGATATGAATGACATAGATATGAAACCCCAGTAATAAAATTTAAACCTTCCTCTGTAAGGTCAAGCATGATCCCATTGGATAAAACTCTTCAATCCACCGAAACACAAGAATAAAGACGAATTGTAAAACAATTGTTACCTTCGACAGTTATCTAATGCAATTGCTCTTGGTTTTTGCATGATGGAGAATAAAACGGGTTTTAAAGGAGGATTATCAACGTCTGGAATAATACTGACGTTCCCATGCTGTGTCGATGAAACAACTGCAAGATATAATGTTTTTGTATCTTGATTATATGCCATTCCATCTACAGTGCCATTGACTACAACAACAAAAAATAATAACTTTAGGCCTCTCTGTGATGTTCAATATTTTAATGAAAGAGGATATGTTAATCAAAGACATTTGGTAAGAAAGAGCGAAAAGAGAAAAAAACTTCGAAGAAAATATATGAAACAAAGAAAAATCAAAATATTCATCAGAAAACCTTGTTGTCAACTAACTTTGATGCAACTAAATGTGTTTTTTATGGGAATAATGTTTATTTTTTAAGCCTGTTTTCATTGATGGTTTTAACGCTTAAAAAGAAGCGATCTTAAGCCTTAAAACACATTTTTCTATTTTGTAGCGAAAACAACCTTAAAACAATCATTGATCTTAGGGCTTAAATCAGTGATTTAAACAATGAAATATATATAAAAAATCACCGATCTAACCTGTTTTAATGCGGATATCAAAAAACGTCATAATAAAAATGGTGGTCTTCAGCGAGCAGCAAAAAGCTTTGACATTATTAATTTTGTATGACGATATTTACAAAAAAAAGGAATGGAACAAAGAAAACAAAAGCCAAACGATCATGGCCGAGAAAGTTGTATTAAGAAAAAAAGAGTTCAGGATCTTTTCACGTACTGACAAAGGAACTAGGACTGTTCGACGGTGAACAGACCAATACGAACACCTTTTATCCATAGTTGGTCCTAAATTACAGCGTCAGAAGACTCATCTTTGCGAACCAATATCACAATTTTTTCATTATTCGAATGTTTTTATCTCCTAGGAATTGACGTAAATTATTCAAACAATTAAAATATTTTAAACGGACAAAAATATCCAAAAAATTTGATAAAACTTGAAACTGTTCATTTTATGTTCTCACATGAGCAACAAATATCTTAAAACAGTAAAAATTTTTATATTTGTCTTAAGCCTTAAAACTGTGTTAAGGCTTAAGATCGCTGCGTTTTAAGCGTCAAAATGGTCATTGAAAACCAGGCTCACACAAAATACTACAAAAAAACTTATACTAGCATGTAGCGTTAGCTAAAAATGCCCCTGCGCTCAAGCTTTCCAATTTGTACACACAGCAAGCTATGCATTGAAAAAGAAAACTTTTCGCCCGAATATTTTGCAACTTAAGAATTTTTGTAAAAAATTTTTTGAGGGCCTGAAAAGGGGCATACTTCAAATATTTCCATAAAGCCAATCTTTTATGTATGGCAACATACACAATATTTCAAATACAAACCATGATCAAAGTGTCTGTATGCAGTGAAGAAAGCACGTGCCGAAGCCGTGCATAGTGTAGCGGTGGCTACACTAACTTGGAATATGCAAACCAAATAGATCTACTTATGCAGCTGAAAATCTGCATAAAACATTTTTGTTACTTTTTGTTTTTTTGTTATTATACTAAGTTACATTAATGCTAATACACCTTTTAAAAAGTGTAAGTAAGGCTTAAAAAGTAATATCAGAAAATTTTGCTACAAACAAAGGAAATGTGTGAAGTACAACCATGGATTCATTTGTAATCAAAACAAGATTCGCAAAAATGCGACTATATATTTCCCCAAAGTTGCGAAACTTTTATCAATTATTGTGTGTACATTGATAACCATCATAAGAACCTAATACGCAGATACAAATGCTGTCCATACAAATCAGAGTAGAATTCAATTTAATACCACAAAAGAACTTATTTCAAAGTTATTATGAAATAAAGATATTCATATTTTTATTAATTTTTGCTGAGGAGTTAAAAGAATTTATGAGTTTATTATGGATAAAACTAAAAATTGAAAGACCTACATGCAACTAATATTTCCCCTTAAACAAGTGACCATCAACAACTGCATCAATGTGTATAAGGGAAATTCATCATAATAAACGTATGATCTTCATTTTTGCAGAAGCTTGACATCCTTTGTACAGTACTTTCACGGCAAACAATGTAATTCAACTTTTCAGCTTTTCGTAACTCTTATAAAACTATTTTACAGCATTATACAATGAAATTTGTTTACAGGTTTACAAAAGAAGAAAAAAAAATTGGCAAACCTGATTTTAATACTAGGTCTAAGTATTAAAGATACTTTGGGTAGACAGCAAATAACTATTAAAAACAATCAAAATTTGTACTATGTAGCATTTCAAATTAGAACAAGGGTTATATACCGTGGCTGATTCGGACACTTTACTTTCATATTATCTACAAACGCATGTGAAAACACGCGGCCGCGCCTTATAACACGCGGCCGCCAGTTATAATACGCGGCCGCGCTTTTTGCCGCCTGTTTTCCCGCTTGTTTTATTTTCTGGTCTGCAATATATCTTTGTCAAACAAGCGGAGAAAAGACGCGGCCGCGTATTTTACTGCTTATTTTATTTCTTAAAGCAATGATAAAAGGCGCGGCAAAAGACGCGGCCGCGTGTTTTCACATCATTTTTTTCTTGTTCTGGTCTGGAGTTTTGTTTGTTGTTTATTTTCTGGAGTTTTTGTTTCGGCCGACGAGTGAATTATTTGCTGTACACAAGAAGCGTGCTCATTTTAAAAATGGCGGTGCCAGTGGATTCTTATGAAAAGGTAAACTAGTTCTTTTCTTTCTTATATTGGTTACTTGATTGGAAGTATTATGGTCATAATATATTTGTAACGAAGCAGTAGCGTCTTTTTTAATCTGTTAAGTATGTATTACTTAAAAATGTGGATTTTCAAGAACAGATAATATATCTTGTGTTGTGATGTATGGTATTCATTATTTTCCCAAGTTGGTGCTATAAATTTTCATATTTTTAGTTTCTAATAAAACCTGAGATGTTGAGGAAGAGGGTTTTTTTTGTTTCTTATATATACATGCAGCAGGTACATTTCTTTATATACTTGAATTCCAAATTTTTCTTCCTTTTTTGTAGATCGGAGAATTTCTGGAATCACGAGGCCTAAGCTATTTACTCAATGCTTTTATCGTCAACAAAATTGATGATTTTGTAGCACGAAATGTGGAACAGGGAAAACTTGTAGAGTTGGGCTTGGCCTATGGTGATATAGTTGCATACAAACTTAAATTTAGTGATAATAATGATACTAAAGAGAAGTCTTACCAAGAAAGAGCAAACGAACTGAAAAAGATGTTGAAAAGAACACATTCTGGTAAAAATGATTCAAAGAGTCGACCTGTGTCTGTAAAAATGTCCTACAATCTCACGGTTGGATTAAAGTGTCGTGAAAAAACTAAATCTAAAGGAAAATATGTACTTAAAAATAACAAAAGTTATTCTACTGTGGTTAATCGGAATGCTACCTATGAACAAATACATGAAGAAGTACGTGCATATTATGGTATTTCTGAAAACACAAAAACCTTTCTTGGTGATTACAGAGGTTCTTCAGTGGAGGAAACATTTGGTTCTGCAGAGCAATATTTTGTTACATGCAAGGAAAAGAAAAAAGCTATGCAAGTTTACTTATACTATCCCAAAATGTTTGAGAGGTTGGAGTTTGAAAAACTCTGTGTTCAGCCAAGTTCATCATGTGCTAGTGATTCAACATCAGATTTAGAATTTTATGATGATATATGTTTTCCAAAGATGCTAAATGATAATCCTGTTCACTCATCTGCTATAATTACACCAACATCGCCAATTATCTCATCAGGGTTAAATAGTAACACTCCAGTTACAAACATTTGCAGTGTTTGCTCGTGCACCTACAAAGATATTTGCCTTATTTGTGAGCAGAATTTTAATTATGAGCAATCTTTAATAGCTGATTCTATGAAGCATTTCTCTCCTGAAAATAATGGAAACCTAACTGATCATGTGGATGATAGTGATGATGTAGAGCAAGTAGATTCATCAGTTGTTAGAGATCTTCGATTACGCCATTTTTCTCGAAACTCAATGAAGCCAATAAGATATCGCCACTCTATTGGCTCTCCAAGTTTGTCTACATACCTGTTTGGAGATAATGAAGTAGATAGATTTCTCAGAGATGTTGATGAGTCTCCTATTTTAAATTCTGAGGGACCTACCCAGGAATTGCCAGTGAAGAACGAGGATATAGGAGCATTTTTAAGAAATGCTAGTTCAAACTATTTTGCAATACTAAAGAAGATAAGGCACATCATTGTTCAGAGAGATGTAACACGATTTTGGCCTCTGTTGTTAAGCAATCCTTTGATCTATCATCTGATGATATAACAGTTAGATTCGCTGGTGAGGCAGCAGCTGACGCAGGAGGGCCTCTTCGGGAATTTTGTACACTTGCCATGAAACAATTTCCTCAAGTGCCAGCCTTATTGTTTGGAGATGATAACGCGTTGTGTATTAAGTTGTATCCTGATAGTGTTATAAAGAAAGATTATTTTAAACTGGGCCAATTAGCTGGGTTTTCTATCTTGCACATTGGAAGAGGACCTTCTTTCCTTTCTGAATTGATAGTTACGTTAAGTGTACAAAATTTAGCGGTGACTAAAATTTAGCGAATCGCTAAATTTTTTCAAAAAACTTTTTTTAGCGTGTATTAAATTTAGCGATTTTAATCTTATGAGATTTTTCGCGTGTATTAAATTTAGCGATTTTTAGCAAAATCATTTTTTTTCAAAACGGTTGAAACACGAAATAATACACTGATTATGCTTTGAACACAACTAACAATAACGTTTATTTATCTATAATGGCCCTAAAAAACAAATATAAATGTAAGAAGTTTAAAATGCTGAAGATGATTGTATAGTTATCGACTAGGATTTTTTAAAATAAAAATAAAAATCACATTTTTACAATGAAATTACCCTTTCTCTTTAATTTTTGAAATTTTATCGATTTTGGAGTTTTTTTGAAATTTTTAGCGTGTTTTAAATTTAGCGATTTTCATCTTAGCGAGTACTAAATTTAGCGATTTTTAGCAAAAAAAATCGCTAAATTTAGTACTCGCTAAATTTTAGTCACCGCTAAATTTTGTACACTTAAGGTAATTCTTTATATGGAAAACCTTATCCAGTTGAGTTTCCGAATGTTAATGATGCAGAGCTTAGAATAAAGCTTAATCAAATTGAGAATGGAAACAATGAAGAGCTTCTCGACAATGACATCTTACCTTCAGAAGATCGTGAACAGTGTAAACGAACTTTCACAATCAACCACATATTGCTGAAGAACCAGGGTGCTATAACCCAATTTGGAGATGGCCTTCGAAGTATTTGCAAAGATTTCACTGAAATCTCAAACTACAACATTATGAAAACGTTTCTCCTTCCAGACACAAAAAAGCTAGGACATGAAGAATTTGTTAACTTGTTAGCATTCAAAAAGCAGCATCCTGAAGGTTCAAATGCCTATGAAGAGGAAGTTAATGCAATTTGTGAATTTGAAATTTTCATAGCTATGGTGGCGAATAAGGATATTGAAAATGTGAACTTGGAAGCATTGTTATTTTTATTTACAGGCATGGAGAAAGTCCCTGCCTTTGCCTTTGAAAAACCTATTGACATTGTTTTTGATAGCACCTTGTCCTTTCCAAAGATATCTACTTGTGGTCTGTTAGTAAGTTTACCTACAAAAAATGTCGAACAGCTCATGAAAGTGGCAGTCCGGTATGGAAGTGGCTTTGGAAACGTATAAATCTTTTATTACATAAGAACTTTACATTTTGTACTACATGTACATTGCATATCTTCAGTTTTTAAGGCTTTCTGTTTCACCTTTTGTTAACATGAACACACTGTTCTATTGATGCTTATTAACAGAGAAATAGATCAACACTTGTTCCAATTTTGTAAGCTTCTTTTAATTTCACTTGTGTCCTCATACTATAAACCCATCACTTTGAAGGTTTTGAATCAAATTTGTGTATGTTTGAAGTGCTTCGCCTGCATCGGATGGAAATTTCAAGTTATTTATTTCAACATAGCATATCAGTAACTCGTGTAATTCTTTGTTTCTGTAAACCGGGCTTTGAATGTGTCCTAATAACCTTTCGGCAGCGTCCAGATCGGCATCATCAAAATAAACTCCTTGGTTTATAAAACCAACTGACTGTGGGATGTTAAAAAGTAAATCTGGGCGTCCTCCTGGGGCACTTGAAGATTGACGCACGTTCCTCGAGTTCCATATTTTCATAAATTCATTGAGTTCACGTTGAACCACTGGAAGAAAACAAAACAGAAATACTTCCAAATGACTTGTATTGTATGGATTGTATAAATTACTGGAAACCATTGCTTTGCAGTAGTCAATCCACCAATTTAATTTAAACCTTTTCAATCGAGACCATAGAGCCTCTATACGTTGGTTGTTAGTAGAGCGACCATATTTAAAACTACCTGGATTTTTAGTTAAAAATACTTGTAAGTCCTCGCAAAAAATGTTTTCATTGCCACGATCCATACGCAACAACCGGGGACAAAATTCTATTCTTTTGACACACTTCAAAAGTAGATTTCCTACAATCAAAGGGTCATTGTTACTAGTTGAAACAATGAGCCATTGAATTTTACGGCTGAAACCATCGATACATCCGTGTATCGCAAGACCCCATCTTTTCAATTTATCATTACCATCTATGTGAAAAATGTCGCCAGGACCATTGGTTTCGTATATTCGTCTTCGAATAACTTTGCCCAAGCGTTCCTCAACTCCTAATGGATCGATGTTTTTTAATATTTTTCGAACTGATTCTTTTGAAACATTCATATTAAACTTGACGTTTACCACTTCTGTCATTTGGCGGTAACCTAGTACGGCTGATGATATAGTAAGTTCATTTCTTATGATGTCTTCTAGTAATCGGCAACTAATGTTGCTTTTACGACGCAAGTTTGACTTTTGACAAATCCATTTTATCTGTCTCACCGTTACTCCAATTTTATGCTTTTCATTGATAATCATACATATATCATTGTATTTGAGCTTTGGCTGGACGTTGTGATAGTATGTCACTAGCTCAGGCAGAGACAGTTGGATTCTTGATGTAAAGATTTCCTCCATGGCTCCAATCATCAAAATTCAAAGCAAAAATATACAATTAAGTTTTATTCTTCTAAAAACTACAAAACTCCAGACCAGAACAAGAAAAAAATGATGTGAAAACACGCGGCCGCGTCTTTTGCCGCGCCTTTTATCATTGCTTTAAGAAATAAAATAAGCAGTAAAATACGCGGCCGCGTCTTTTCTCCGCTTGTTTGACAAAGATATATTGCAGACCAGAAAATAAAACAAGCGGGAAAACAGGCGGCAAAAGCGCGGCCGCGTATTATAACTGGCGGCCGCGTGTTATAACTGGCGGCCGCGTGTTATAAGGCGCGGCCGCGTGTTTTCACATGCGTTTGTAGATAATATGAAAGTAAAGTGTCCGAATCAGCCACGGTAGTTATATATTTTCCTAAAAGAGATGGTTTTAAGTGACAATTTATAAAGATAAATTCAAGTATTCAGCATAAACATCTCTGTCAAAAAATATGTGCACATTCATTATTTATTATGTAATAAAAATGACCTTCGTAAATCCCAAATGAAAAAACAAAACAAAAAATGTTGATAGTGAAAATACACATTCATAACCAAATCACTACGAAGCTGAAAATATAAATTCGTGTTCTGGATTGATTTAATTTACAGATTGTTATGTTGGATTGTGTTTTGATTTATGTTTGTTGTTTGTATAAGGAAAGTTGACCGCATATATACTTTTTATATAATTACAAAATAAAATATCATAATACAGTATACGTGATCATGGAATTAATTCATAGTGTCCAGGCTATCCAGTTCAGGGAAGCACATTCAACCAGATTCTTTCAAGTTATTATCTGTCTCAATCCTGTGTATAAAAATATTGTACGTAATTGGTTTTCTGAACATCTTATTGCATATACGACATCACGTTTTTACTTGATGTTTTTGTAATCTACACTTTGAATTATTACATAATTGGTTGAACTGCTTATTCTCCACTTATAAAAGGTTTCTTTACTTTGTCAGTTCCGTTGGGCTATAGAGATATTATACATTCTGTATACTTCTCCTGTTGTATAAGGATGTAAAATAAAAGTAAATCTTCAGTCAGCATTGATAATGAATTTTCGCCTTTGCACTGAAATTACAGCTCAATGTTTTGCTGTTCCAAGCAAAACTACCAATCATCATAACATTGTTATCAAAAAAAAACAAAATATGTTTTTTCCTATATTTTACATGTTCATTCAAAAGTTTTTACAAAACCTTTCATAACAACACTGAACTAAGACGATTTATTTCCATCATTTAACCTTTCACTTTTTAATCATTTTAAAAGCTGACAGGAAAAAGCAAAAGTCTTCTGCTGCCCTTCTGCACTGACTTAAAAAAAATGGCGTACTACTTCACTGTAGACTAGCCTCTATTTTTATCTACTTTGGCGGCTAGGCGAAAATTCAAAACTGAACCGCGGCTATAAAAGTGAACGGAGAAGGAAAAGAAGAAGGAGGAAAAGAAAACTGCCGGTTTTAACATATATTTCGCCCTATGGGGAAATATATAATAAGATCTGTCAAAGAAACTATGTAAGATCCAATAGAAAGGACAAACTTTTTCGAAAAAAAAATTAAAGCAAAAAATCAATTAGAAATCATTTTAAGCGTTTCAAGCTTTGATTCAAAATAAAAAGTAGCCAAAATTTAGAGCTAAAACATCATGTAAACAAAAAAAAATATGGTTGGCACCACTTCAGATTTCAAGCTGCGCTTAAATATTTTCGTCGTTCCCTTCACTTAAACAACACAAAAGTAATATGAAAATGTCTAAACAATTTTAGTGTACGACCTTCCTAAATAACAATAAATTAGGAAAAAGATACAAATAAACATTCTTCCTCCCATCTACAGTACCATACTTTGAAACGGGAAAAAGCAAAAACAGCAAATAATTATATACCACTATGTAACAGCAACACCAAAAGTTGGAAGATGATGATGAGGAGGATGATGATGAACAAAATCGAAAACTAACTTTCGCCTATCTCGTGAAACTACCATGCCTCCTCACTCGCTTACGCACGCTGTGGGGGCAATAATGAATGTTTGTAAAGGCACATGAATTTCGGAGTTCCGATAAGTTGATATATATTGATTCGTTTAGATATCACAGTGACTACGTATATACTTAATTAATATTCTTCAAACATTTTATATATACTGTCAATCTTCTTAATTATGAACAGAATTCCCAATATTGGAAACACACAAAGTTAACAAGACTTTAACAGAAGGTTAACAAAAAAAACCAAAAACATACATACATCTTGAGGTAAAAGACATACATATTTTCTTGATTTTGATATTAAAGATATGAACTATCATATCATAAGGTCGAGGAAAAAGTGTTTCTACATTTTTCTTATGAGGTCATCTCCATAAGGGAGCCAATCATCACTTTTTACTTTGCTTGAACATAAGGTTAATAATAAACAACTGCTCTTTCCTAGATCGTTTCTCATATGTTGTATTTCTTCTGACATCAGCATAGCACAACCATCAGCTGTACATATAACAGTTCATTATCTTTAGTACGGCATTACCAAAAACGTTGAAAGTATTAGATATGAACATATATGCATATCTATCACTTAAAGAGACTTTTGAATATTTAAAACAGTTTTTTCGCTTATATACGTATACGCACGAAATTGTAAAAAACCGTTAGGCTTGGACATTAAGAAAAAGAAAAAAACCAACACCTGTTTTAAAGTATTTCTCGCTTTCGCAAAAATCCAAAAATCGGAATGTACTAATACGAAACGCTTACAGTGAGAAATGGTTCGCTTCCTCAAAATATTAAGAGATAATTCTCCAACAAGAGACATCCCATTTCCAGCAGTAGCATAGAATAACCGTTTGTTTGGATAATCATGAGCCATCACATTTACTTGATTATATTTGAAGTTGCTCAAGTAAACTTTAAAGGTTTCATTGTATATGAATTCAATTTGATCACCATGTGCATAATAAATCATTGGCTTGTATGTACAAGTTTTACCATCTGCTCTCAGTTGCCCCAAAATATTGCAGGAACATCTGAAAATAGCAACGAAAAGATAAATGCTGACAATCAAGGTCTAGATCATGCAGCAGGTTTTTCAAAATTTACGTCTTGCAATTTACCAGTTGTAAAGTGAGCTGCCCTAACTGCGTGTACAAATTGCTGCAAGGGCTATGTGAATGTTATTAACGAAAACATCTCATTGAAAAACATTACACAGACGAAAACATTATTCTATTTGTATTATACTCTCTCTCCCAAAGTTTCTCAACACTATATATCTATGAGACAAATAACTCTCTTTAAGAGGGGCAATTTTCCATTCTCTCAAGGTGTTCACATTGTATGGATTTGACTATATATTGATTGCTACACTAATGGAAATCCTTTTAGCGTAAGTGTTAGCCCACTTCTGCATCGCAGTATATACTGAGTATATACTGTCCTGACCTATTTAAAATTAAGAAGCAGTAGCTTGCTTAATTGCTCCATATTTAATCTATATATTAATAGCCGATTCTCTGTTTGTTTGTTTGTTTGTTTGTTTGTTTGTGCGTTTGTTTGTTTGTAAGTCACGCAAAATGGTAGATTGAGTTGTGAGCGAAATTATTTCTTTTTTTGTGTGCGACGTGAGTTCGAAGCAAATACATTGCAACCCCAATCGAACGTGACTTTTTTTGGCTGATGAACTAATGGGAATAACGTTTTGTTTTTATCATTATTGTTAGTTTTATATTCCACGTTGACTTGGCTTTGAAAACAGTACATCAACTAAATACAAAGAAACTAACTGATTAAACATTTTGGACAAATAGCTGCAGTGGCAGAACGTGGCAGCATGTTCGGTTTGCCAGTGTATCCTAACGCTTTCGTGACTGTCTGAGACGGGTGAACTTTTTTTCGAGCAATCAAAATATTTAAAAACCGATAAAAAAAGAGAATCATGAAACAAAATATTTTTTTTTGCTTTTGTCTTAATAGTTGTCTTAATTTCTTTTAATCGATTTCTTTTAATCTATTTTAATCTGATCGAACGTTTTCTATTCAATTCATTCATTTAGCACGTGCATTTTTTTCTCCTCCCGGGTGATCTTTTTAAGAAGAAAAGCCATTTTTTCACCTACTTCTGACAGCACCCATGTTAGAGCGCGTAAAACAAAAGCTAATAATAAGTTGAAAAGTTTTTTCTCTCTGCGTTTTGAGTGTATTGTTAAACTGATATTTGATTGGTTTAAAATCGTAAATAAAAACCACGTGAAGTTCACGTTCGGAATGCATTGGTAAAGCAAGAAAGTCTCCTCACATTTTAAATGCGACCACGACAATGAACGGCTGAGTTAAGAACATGCAAGATTTGAAACACCAGGAACGTATTTCTCTTCACGTGCAAATGAGCTTTATTAAGCGATAAAGCCAGCAGCAAAGGAAGTCTTATCGCTGGTTTTAAGTGCAATAATTTGGAGCAGGTGGTGATACAACGCAAGCTGAACATGGGCGGCGAGCGACGCCGCCTTGGCGGCTAGTATACCGTATTTCCTGGCGCTTAATTTACAGCATTTCGATGGAGTGAGTTATGTGACAGCTTCGAATTCTACAGTTTCTCAGGTGTCAGCTTGCATCCATTTCAACGTTGTAACTACAGTGAAACCTTCCTAAGACGGACATCCCACAAGACTGATACCTCTACATAACGGACACTTGCCCGTGCCCCTGGTGTACTATTCCGACATAACGAAACCTTTACAAGAAAGATCCCCTCTAAGAAGGACAATTTTTTATCCCCAAAAAAACCTTTACGTACTTTTGAGTGCGTACAAAATGACGTTTGTTCCTGTTAGCGAGAAAAAACTTTAGACGAGCATAAAACAAACATTTAACAGTAAGTACGAAAAAAAATGACGACTGTAAATGTAAATTTATCTAAGCAAGATCAGCTTGAAATTCGAAGAAATTTAGGTTAAAAAAAACTGCGGTAAGTTTTCCATTGAGAAAGTGTGTGAAGGTCGTCACATTTAACGCTTCATTTCTGTTTGACAATTGGAAGGTACAGTTTTGGAAGTTAAAGGTAATTACTTCAAAAAAAATAAATTCGGAAGGCAGTGAAGCAATTCATACTACGTTTGGAAGATTCAATCGAAGGAAAGGGGCTCGATAAAAACTATTTTTGAAAGCGGCTCGATAAAAAATATTCTTGTAACACATGTGTAAATTCTTTAGTTCTTATAACATTAAATGATTTATTTATATACGAATGTTTACCCAGGATAGCCTCTTCAGTTCCGTAACCCACCAAACACCATAACGACCTTATGACGTCATTATCGAGTCGGACGATGACTTTATATGACGTCATGAGAAGGTCATCATAACGTCATATTTGCAACAAAAGCGACGTCAGATCCATGACGTCGCAAGTAACCTCCTCATAACCTACCTGTTTCACTGCAAGTCTTCTACGACGTCACTGAGACGTCACTGAGACGCCATATGACCACGTCCTGACATTATTATCACGATTGAAAATTTGCTTAATCACGATGGAACGCACAGATTTTGACCTTATCGAAGTTTGGGAATAAAGATTCTTCTACGACGTCAATATAACGTCACTGAAAGGTCATACGACCCATTCCTGACAACTTTATTCCGATTGAAAACGTGCATGTTTAACCATGATGGAAGGCACGGATTTTGACCTTACCGAAGTTACGGGAAGAAATAGATGGACGTTTTTAGCTTAAACGTCTTCCAAATAAATAAACTCTTAAATATATACCTTGGTGACGTCATATTAAATGACTTCTAATGACGTCATGAAAAAGTCATAAAGAAGTCATATGGCTTTCTGACCAGACTAAGACGTCTTGGTGACGTCATAATAACGTCATGTGTTTGGTGGGAACACTCACCTTAATACTCCGTTCGTTTCTGTGCAGATATCTTCACAACCGCCATTATTGATTAAGCATGTACAGAAGGCACCTACAATAAAGAATAGGAAAAAAATCGGAAAATCACTAATGGATGCATTTCGTATGTGCAGTGTTTTTGAAAGAAGTATCTTCAATCGGCATAATTTCGTTTTGGATTAAGTGAAAGTATATACTTAACATACTTTGATATGCATATTTTGTATTTTTACGGTAGCAGCGTAAGCGAATACCGTATTAAAGCACCCTTGGACTCCTACTACTACTCCTCCTCCTCCTACTCCTCCGGCAGAAACGGGAGTCTTTAGCCGATCAGATTTCGTTCAGAAAATCATATGAAATCACACAAAGGAACGCAGTCTAAAAATATTCGAAGGTTATATCCAGCAAAGATTTTTGCCCCCGCAGCGAGCGTAAGCAAGCGAGGCGGCATAGTAGTTTCACGAGATAGGCGAATGTCAGTTTCCGATTTTGTTCTTCATTATCATCATCTTCTTCATCCTCCAATTTTTCGTGTTGACGTTACACGGTGATATAGAATTATTAGTTGACTTTGCTTTTTTTTCCCGTTTCAAAGCATGGTACTGTAAGTGGAATGTTTTTTTGAATCTCTTTCCTAATTTATTATTATTTATACGATGTTATTTAGGAAGTTCGTATGATAAAATTGCTTAGACATTTTTCGTGTTACTTATGTGTTGTTTTAGTGCAGTGAACGACAAGGATTTTGAAGCACAGCTTGAAATCTGAAATTTTGCCAACAACATTTTATATATGTTTTAGCTCTAAATCTTTCATTCGATAAATTTTATTCAATGCACTGATTTTTGGCGGATCTGGCCATAAAATGATTTTAATTGGATATCTGTGTATGCAAGAAAGCCCACAAATTGTCGTTCTTCGTTTTTTTCTTCTTTTTTTTGTCCTCCAAACCTGGTGTGATCATGATCAATAAAACCTTCTTATATTTTTTTCTTGTTTTTTATGTAAACTTTGGCTATTTCTTGTTTCGAATCAAAGTTTGAAACGCAGTTTTCTAATGGATTTTTCGCTTTAAGTTTTTTTTCTTTCTTTTGGTTCTTACAGAATTTCTTTAAGGATAGTCCATACCCTCCTAATCATGATTTCAATTTTTCTCTGATAATTTGAAATGTGTTGATTTTTTCTTATCAAAAGTATATATTTTCTGAATGCTTTTTTAATCATCTGTCTAATGAGCCATATTTTGTTTATTAAAAATAAAAAGGAGAGGAATTAGAAGAAAAAATGTAAAATTTAGAACGCATTGAATTAAAAAGTTCCAACTCCCCTCCATTACACTTTTTTTAAACAAATTTTGAAATCCATGATCATTTGTCAAAACAAGTTTGCCACATTTTTTTTAAAACTCATTTCTTCCAAATATATAAAGCTTTTTGTTCATGACCCTATAAAAACGTTGATTCTTTAACTTCAACTCTCCCTCACGAGACGAATTTTGATTCTTTGCAAAATATGTGGCAAACTTTTCTGCGCAAAGGCCAACTGAACAAAATGAAAAAACTGCATGGTTATATCTCATTCACAAGGGGAGTTGGAACTCTTTAAATGTTGGTCATCAAGCTAAAATTACTTTCAGAGAAAATCACATTTAAAGATTTTTTCTTCTTCCATCGCTTGTGTAAACAAAATTGAATAGCGATCAAATTCTATTGTGAATGTGAGATGTTGGAATGTATGAAAAGTTAAAAAGGTAGTAAACTATTTCATTGAATAATGATAGTGTGTATAATTATAAAGAAAACCACCTGGTTTTATTTTTAACGATAATAAAGCAAAATATTGAATACGAAAAGTAAACAAAGCCGAAAAAGTATGTATGACGTCATGCATATTCTCTTTGATAGAAAAATCAAAGTTAATTACTTATGTAAACAAAGATTTTTTTGCCTATTGGTTTTTCCTGATAACTCCATAAATATTTGGAATTCTGATTGCAGAATCTGTTTTTAAATAAAAAATTGAAAGGAAATATTGAAAAAAATTTTTTTTCAAAAAAATTCACCTCGGAGGGTATGGACTATCCTTAACAAATGTTTATCTTATTTTGATTATAAAATACGTATCCATGCTTTCAGTTCACACATTTCTTTTGTTTGTAGCCAATACTTATAATTACTTGTTAAGCCTTAATTACACTTTTTGAAAGGCATAAATTAGCATCAGTGTGAGATAGGACTAAGACATAACAAAAAGTAACAAAGTTTTTCTTTGTTTTTGTTTCCGTTGTATAGCTTGCAATGTATAGTTTGATGTGTGTACAAATTGGAATGCTTGAGCGCGGGGGCATTTTTAGCTAAAGCTACATGCTAGTAAAATAAATTTTTCTAATATTTCATCGCTTAATAATACATGAACAAAAAGATATTTTGGTAGTAAGGCTTTAAGTTAAAAGTAGTAAGTAGTTACTTTTAATAAAAATGCTTAACATTTGGATGTAAGGTACGATTTTATCGTCGGTAGTTCAACCTTAACGAACTTTTTCAATTACATCTAAAGTTTGTCAGCTATCTAAACCGTCATTTTGCATTAAATATTTCAAAGATCACAGTTTTTGGGAGGTTTCTTGAGTCCATGGAATCTTTGTTATTGTTTTTAATTTTTTTCGAAGCAGACGCGTTTTTTTACACATAAGTTCTTATAAACTTTTTAAAAAAATTCGACTCATGTATGTACATTTCTTTGTCTTGAAAGTTATTTGCTGGTGGCGTTTCTTAATAAGACCCCATTTACATTCGATAAGACCTCTTTACACTAACTATTTTTTTATGGCAATTTTTGGTCGTGCTTTTGAAAGTATGCTGCTTGCTGCTACCGTTTTGTGCCATCTGGCTCTTGTTTTTAATTACTCTCGCCTGTTAGATGAACATTTGTGTAACTTTTACTTCATACCTGGAATGGATACCAGTGTCAGCAGACAAAATTTCAATCGGTTGAACATCATTTATAATGCTCGAGTCTTCACCTATGTACTTATTTCAAATGCCAGAGCTGCCGTAACTTTTCCGTCACGTTTTTTTCTCCCTGAAAGATATAAGACACTTAATTTTAAGAATTCTAGCTATCTAAACATAAATCAATTTTTCAAGAAAGTCTTAAGGGAAGAAGCACAATTAGTTGTTAAAATTTAATTCTCCAGTTTTGTTGAGTGGAACGTTTTTACAAGAATCTCAATGCAACTGATAGCACAGACGGCACTCTAGCTTCCGTAAGTTTGATGATTTTCCCTGGGGAAGTTTTCGCTTTACATCCATTTTCTGATATTCCTTTTCTAAGTATCTAAGTCATCTTTCTACTAATCAACTCCACCGTGTAATTTAAAAAATCATTCTTGCTGCATTCTTTTTCACTTCCCATAAAATACATTTTCTTTTTGTTTCTTGTTCGATATTGCATCTTATTCTTTTGCCTCTTATAGAATGTGTCTCCTCTAACGAGTTTCTTGCTTAAGATTACCCCGAAAACAATTTTGTAAGAGACGTTGCGAAGGGATCCCGATGCCAGATTGAAAAAATTAAATTCAGATTTCATTTCATAATATTTCAAATCACTGACTGGTATGCGACAGTACATGTTACTATACATTCGAAACTGTTATGCTGATACGATTAATGAAAGCATAAAATCATTTGCTGATGTTTACGCTTCCTTCTTTTGGTTTAAACGTCGCGTCTTGGCCTAGTTGGTGCGCCAAGCCTTGTATGTATTGTAGTGCTTCATCGATAATGTGACTTCATTGCTCGGTAATTATATTTTATATCAAATCTCCATATAGGATGATAAACACAAATTTTAACATTGAAAACGAGATTTAGTGTATGAACTTGGTCAAACCACGTCATTTAAACAGTTTTTCTAGAAATATGTGTTTGTTATGTTTGAATACGACTTTAAGAGTATTTCGAAAATAATAACATTTAAAATTATTTGTACATTGTACATACTTTTTTATACTAGCATGTAGCTTTAGCTAAAAAATGCCCCCGCGCTCAAGCATTCCAATGTGTACACACAGCAAGCTATACATTGCAAGCTATACAACGGAAACAAAAACAAATTTTTGTCCGAAAACTCAAAAACTTCAGATGAATGTTTTTGCAAATCCTTACACAGAAACAAATATATACATTTAAACTTTTGTTAACATTGTATAAACTAAACACAATAAAAACAAGAAGAATTGTGACCATGATCATTTCGAAATGGGAGATCAGATTTGAAAACTCCTTGACGGATGGTCTTCACGGTTTTTCACTTACGTTATAATTGAATTAAACTTTCTTTATTATTCTTTATTTTTCATTGATGCTAATATACCTTTCAAAAAGTGTAATAAAGGCTTAACAAGCAATATCAGAAAGTATTTGCTACAAACAAAAGAAATGTGTGAACTGAAACCATGGATACGTATTTTATAATCAAAACAAGATTTGTTAAAGAAATTCTGTAAGAGCCAAAAGAAAAAAAAAAAACTTTTAAAAAAAAAAATCAAAGCAAAAAATCCATTAGAAATCTGCGTTTTAAACTTTGATTTAAAACAAAAAGTAGCCAATGTTTATAAAAAAAAACAACAAGAAAATGTAAAAAGCTTTTACTGATCATGATCACACATTAGTATGATTAGGTTTGGCGCGAGCGAGGAGGACAGTTAAAATAGAAAAACATAAAGAAAGAAAATTTTTAATATAGTTTTCTTGCATACACAGAAATCCAATTAAAATCTTTGCCAAAAATTAGTGCGTTGAACAAAGTTTATTGAATGAAATATTTAGAGCTAAAAAAAATAAAATGTATGGTTGGCAAAATTTCAGATTTCAAGCTGTGCTTCAAAATCCTTGTCGTTCACTTCACTAAAACAACACAAAAGTAACACGAAAAATGTCCAAGCAACTTTAGCATGCAATCTTCCTAAATAACATAGTATCATACAATAATAAATTAGGAAAGAGATACGAAAAAACATTCTGTCTCCAGTACCATGCTTTGAAACGGAAAAAAGGTTGATGAAAAATAACATGCACCAAAATGACAGCACAGATTCTAATTTTCCGATAATTAAATTCACATTCACAAGTTCATATGTGCGTTCATTAAGTTAATAGGAAATAGATTTGCGCGGGAAACATCATAATGTGTAACTTGCTGCGAGCAAATGGCGTGGAAAAAAATTTTTAATGAGTGAAAAAAATAATATGACGACAATTCTCGAAGATGTGGGTTTTGGAAAACTTTGATAAATTTTCTGGTTTTAGTGATAACCAAGTTATTATTATAATGCGATTTTTACTTGAATCTTTTTTTTTTCTTTTCTGAGAAGGCAAGGCTGTACATGGTGGATGGTGGATTTATTATTATTATTGTTATTATTGTTGTTATTATTAACAAATATTTACACAGGATAGTTCCTCAGTTGTAAAATGGAAACTTTTAAAGAAATCTGTAACAAGAAATGGGAAACAAAATTTTCAGGTAAGGCTATTATTGATAAAAATGTTTATTTTTTCTTTAATATTAAATTTTCACTTCTTTACCTGTCTTTCTTTGACACAATTAAAAAGACTTTTCAAGCATGACTAAAGAACAAAAAAAACGGAAGTCGAGGTTATATATAAAAATAAAGCTATGAAATTATTCGAAACGAAATTCTTTTTTTCTCCTCCTATTTCTTATTTTCATCTATGACGTAAAAGTAGAAAATCTAAGATTAATGAAGCGTTTTTTTCTTAGCTTCAAACGTAAAACTCAACGGAGAAGAAAGTGTAAGTAATGGAAACGCAAAAGATAAAAATGAGTGGAGGTTTGTGCTGGGCTGTTCCTTTAGGTCTTTACAATTTTTCATAAACTTTCTGAAATCTGATTGGGTCAATAATATGCTCTCTCGGGTATGTGAACTAAATGAGACTGTAGAAAATGTATTCACCTCAACATTTTCCGCCTCGTGATCACCTTGTTATAAGTTTGAAATAGCATTTAGACCTACACAATTTTTTCATTACACAATATGAATCTCCCGCTGTCACTCCAACTTTAACACGGAATAGTCGCGCAAAATCAGGTACATAAAATTTACATAGAAATTACAATATACCAAGAGCATAGCTGTGTACTTTCTGTTCTTTATTTTTCTTCTGCAGTGACACCTTCGACACATGACTTGAAGGTTGCAGCGAATGAAGATATAAATGGTGACAGTGATTGTAATTTTGACTTAAGGTAGGTTCAATAAGAGTACCGTATTTACTCTTATAAACGCCGCGGCGTTTATTACAAATTCAAGGTGTTGGATGCGGCGTTTAATAGAGGGAGGCGTTCATTAGAGGGCGGCGTTTATTACAAAATGAAAAATTGGACAGAAGCAAACTTAAACAATAATGCTGCCTTATCCTTAAAAAAAGGTTACAAAAGGTTGTGTGAAAATGTTTTACACAAAAGATTTGTTCACGAAAATGTCAAAGAAGAGCAATATGTTTCATCTGAGCTTCCGATGAGGAAGAACGTAAATCGTAATACCGGGCCAACGTTCAGAGAAGCGTTAAACGACCTGCGCAATTTGTCTTTTCTCGTGGAAAATAAGGAAGATGTCATACAGGAAGCCCTGACTGCATTGACCGGCATAAAAATTGCTTTTGAACAAGCATGTAATAAAGAAAATTCCATTTTTCTTGAAAATACCAGAGTTGCAAAAAGTAAAGCTACGTTCAAGAGTTATGATCTTCCTGTACGGCGGAAGAAAAGAGCATTTTCTGGCCGCGTGGGTCACAAAAAAGAGGAAATGGAAAGTTCAAGTGTTGTCAGAGTGATGCCGCCAAAAGAAGCAAAACGGCAACGCCTGATTACTGATTATCCCGTCGACACCTTTGATGCGAATATTTTATCGTCTGAAACAATTGTTGTTGACATTACTGAGGATGAAGAATGCGTGGAGGAAGTAAATGCTGAAGAACCTGTTAGGATCCAAGGAAAGCTGTCACCTGGTGAAATAAGATTTTTGGAGGGTCATTTCATGTTAAATGACTTGATCATTGATCATTTCCAGCAGCTGATTAAAATACGATATCCACTATGTGAAGGGCTACAAAATCCCGTACGGCGACAGAAACTTGCCTTCACAGCAATAACAAAAGGTGCGGATATAGTACGGGTGCTACATGATGGAAAACAACATTGGGTTGCCATCAGCACGTTTGGGTGTGTACCCGGTGAAGTTTATTACCTTGATAGTCTTTTTTGCGGCAAGATCACCGAGTTTGTAAAAAAACAGATTTGCAATCTTTTAAAGCATGACGGGAAATCGCTTAAAATTGTAGTAAAGCCAGTGCAGCAGCAATCAAACGGGATTGATTGTGGTGTGTTTGCATTGGCTTTTATTTGGAATATCATCAATGGCCATGATCCATCCAACTTGAATTTCGATAGCTCCATGCTCAGGAAACATTTGATGGATTGTTATCACAGAAATGAACTAACAGAGTTTCCATTGGTGCAGTCAGAGAAAAAGAAAAACAGAGAGAAGGTTATGGAGGTCGATTTGTTCTGTAGTTGCCGGATACCGTTTTCTTCAAAAGACAAGTCAGATCTTGATTTTCAAATGGCCGAGTGCGATAAATGTCTTGAATGGTTCCACAGAAAGTGTCAGCGCATTCCTGACATCGTCTTTGAGCAAGAAAATATATCTTGGTTTTGCTTAAACTGCATGATTTGTGCATAAACAACTACTAAGTGCTTTAGTGAAAAAATGCATCTTAATGAAAAATGTGTTATTTTTATTATTTTACTTTTAATACTTCGTATTTTATGAAACCGTAACTTAGTTCATTCTGCGCTGTCATAATATATAGTGAATAATCAAAATAATTTTTCTAGTGTTAAAGCCAGCGGAGCTTACACAACGATGATCCACAGATACAGAGCGTCTTAACTCAAATAACCCGATTAATAATTACGTCTTATTTCGGATTTTGAGTTTTGATTCTGTCATTTTGGTGCATGCTATTTTTCATCAACCCGGAAAAAAAGCAAAGTCAGCTAATAATTGTCTTCCACCGTGTAACGTCAACACGAAAGTTGGAGGATGAAGATGATGATGATGATGATGATGATGAACAAAATCGGAAACTGAAATTCGCGCATCTCGTGAAACTACTATGCCTCCTCGCTCGCTTACGCTCGCTGCGGGGGCAATAAAGACTTTATCTTTTGTACTATGAAATTGGTTTCTTCATTTTATTTCCTTTTTTTTTAATCCAAAACATAAAAGCAAATGTAATTTGCCAAGGAAACTGAAGGATGCCGTGTGTCCTCATCGAACCATAGCCCATTAATCAAGTAAATTTTATTTTCAGATAAAATAAAACATTTCGTCTACAAGAACCGGGTTTAGTTGGATAAGGGAGATCAGACTATGTATTCTTATATCACAAAGAATTAAAATATTTTGTTTAGTGTTTTTTTATACTTGGTAAAAAGTGTGCTTTTTTTAAAGCTTATTTTTCGTATTTCAAGTGTTTGCTTAAAATGGCTTCAGTTTTGGGATCGAAATTTGATAGATAATTACCTATGAAACTTATCGACCTAATTACAGGCTAGTAGAAACACAAAGAGCACAAACGGGGAAGTGATTTGATAGAATTCCATATTAATCGAAAACTTTTCTTCATCTCTTAGGAAACTTATACTTATTATTGTTAATATTTATACATATTATTATCACTAAGTTGGTTTGCATGGATAGTGTCCTGCTAAAGGTGGTTCACACACTTCACTTCTTTCAATTTTTGTACTTGCGTATTTGAAGGACACTTGCCACTAGCAAAGTCGGTGAGCGTTCTGTGTCTGCCCACTAAAATGTTACACTGCGAATTATTGAAAACTACAGTTGATTTAATGTTTCTGCTTGAGCAGGTTGATAAACTTACCACGAAAAAGTGGGTGATTTATACTTTTTTTAGTGCAAATTGGACAACTCCTACTTGCGCAGTTGATAGAATTTACCACTCAAAGTGGGTGATACTCATGCAAAGAGCAGCTTCTTCAACTTACCACGAAGAAGTGGGTGCTTTCCTCAAAAAAATCTCGATATCGATAACGATAGCCCACGATGCTTTGAAATATAATGGCAGATTGTAACATTAACATCGGAAACAGTTTTTAGTAATTTCCACCAAGGTGATCCCAAATTTAGTGTCTCTACTAGCAAGCTATGTTCATTCATGTCACTTATGTCTATATTTTGGATTTTCATAAGAAAAGTATCAATCTGGAAAATTGCAGGCTTAGTCTTTGTCTTCAAGGTAATTAGGTAATATGCTGTATGAGAAAACTGAAATTAGAACTTTGTATCTTGATGAGTTGCCTGAAGTTAATAGTGTTACATTACATGCAGATTTTGTTTGTATTATGGATGGATATGCTAAGGCTGTAACTGATAGAAATATAAACAAGACGACCGGATGGTCGAAAGATTTTGCTTATGATTTTAAGAATAGCGACCTATAAATAACACCCATTCTAAATACATACTCCGAGGGCTCATTGGGTTGCAGAGTGGAATTTATAATAATCCCGTCTCCATGGTGATACGTGTTTTCGTATTTCCGCGTAATCCCCCTGTTTCTGATCCTAGTTGCACTACTGATGCATTTTGTTAAAAAGATCTGATATAGTGTAAACATAGAAATAAAAACGTTTTATTGTGTAAACCAAACTTTATTAATAAACACATCACAAATTTAAACAAGAAGCCGCTTGGCTTGAAGACTTCGGGACAAAACACAACAATACATGTCTGGTTTCAAAAATACAAACTTGCCGAATTGCCAAATTACGGTCAAATCTAACAAAATGACTGGCAAATTCAAAATCAACATCTTTTTTTATGTTTATGAATATTAAAGAACTTTTGAAATTTGGTACAAATTTGGCCCCAATTGTCCATTTTTGGTCAAATCAGATAAAATGACTGCCAAATTTGAAATCAGCACCATTCAATTGTGATCTGTGCAAAATTTCATGTTAATTGGTCGGCTGGAAGTCCGAATTTGACCAAGTTTGCGAATTCGGCAACGATGTCATGTAAACGCTGCACGAAAACGTTCATACCTTGGAGTAGTAGTAGGAGGAGGAGGGGAAGAAGCACGGGTATTTTAAATACTTTACTCCACCATGGGTGTCCTAAAGTCAACATCAATATATAAGGTTTGCGGAGTGGGTGCGTGGAATCACCCGTTCGCCAGCGAAAATATGGAATGCGTGAAAGCCGGATATTCATTCAACAAATTCCGACGAGCGAGTTGAATGCATGAATACACATCCATAACTGAAAAGGCGCTATTTCCTTTTCGCACCACCCCGTAAATGTATCTGCCATATCTTTTACTGTTCGCTCTTCATCATGGAGATAAAAAATAACCATAATCCTAACCCTTAACCCTGACCCTAAATCATCCAGACGGAGACCACTCTGCGAAAAGAAAATAGCACCACTGAAAGAATATATGTAATTTTTGTTAGTTTTCTTAAAATGTATTCTATCAATGTAATGTACAATTTAGTTATATTGCGATTCAAAGACCTTATTACTTCAAATGTCCAAATACCAAACTGTGCTCCCTTGCTTCGTTTTGATATGGTAATTTGATGAAAATTATCAGAAATTGGCCCATAGTAATTTTCAGTTATGAAAAAGTTAATATAAAATAATGTCACAGTATAAAAAATCAAAACAAGGTCAGGTTTGATAGTCTGATAACATGTATTTAAAGATTTGATTCTGTGAATGTGGGATGACGGAGATAGAAAAGAGAAGGAAAACAAAATGCTTTATAAAATCAATCATTTCCAGTTATTTTATGTATATATAAGTACAGATTCAAAAAAATTCGACATTCATAGTTGCAAAAAGAGCATGAATAAAAATGATCTATTATGAAAAAAATAGCTTTTTGGAATGCATAAAGGACACTAGGAAGTAAAACCAACAAGAAATACATAACAGACATCTTCTAAACTTTGCCAAAATGTTCAGGTAACTTAACCCAGATATAATGAACAACATCCAGTTATATGTTGCAAATTTAAATGTCAATCAACAAAACTCAATTTGTATACATAAAACATTCTTGAATTGGTCACATATTCCTTTCAAATGAACGGTAACCGATTTGAATCAATGTTTTCTGACCACATATGCTGGAAATGCCCAACACTTCACATTGTTACTCCTGTCTTGGTTCAGTAGTTCCATTGTTTCAAGTGTACCAGATATTCCACGACTATTAGTGATTCGTCTCAATTCATAAATTGATATCAATTACTCTTGATAATGCCTTACCTGAAATAGTAAAACCAACAGACAAATTATTAAGAGCATAAATTTCCCATTCACAATACTAAGCAAAATCATTATATATATATGTTATATATACATGTTAAAATTATTTAACATAATTATGTGTTTTATTTCGTTCGCTTGTGTTTACATAATTCACAACACAACATACGTACTGGACATCTGTTTATTTATTTAACATATATATTTTATGTAATTATAATTATATACAGTATATATTAATTATGTAACTGTAATTTTAGAAATAATTCAAGTAGCATTATGTAAAGTAATAACAATTACACAAAAACAAATTAACTGATTTGTTTCTTTTGCTCTTCATTGCTGTTTTCTTTTAATTATCTTATCCAATTAAAGAATTTGGAAGCTGTAGCTATTTTAACTTCAGTTATTTCTCTAGAATATATAAAATTGTTGTCAAGCAGTCCAATTTGATCATAAAATTTGACTACGATGGTACTCTTTTAAATAGAGAAATTCCATGAATGATGATGTACTGTATACTGTTTTGATGTCTCTGTGGTTTAGACATAGAAAATATCAAAGCCATTTTTTTCTGCACACACGCATTCTCCCTACCTGTTGTCAACATAAAGTTTATTATATACGAAACATGCAAATTTCCCATGAACAATAATAAGCTTGCAATAAGAATTCAAAATGGGTATATAAATCTCTATGGGGCATAGCTGATGTGTTCTGCTGCACACACCTCACAAACATAAACATTTACATTAGATTTTATCATCATCATTGGACTTTTATGTCTTGTTTTGTGTTGTGTGTGGAAATAAACACAGTTAGGTGGATCAAAATACAACACAAAGTTGAATAAGCATGATGGCTTTAAGATAGTAGTATATGAATATGGAGAAGAAATAACACCTTTATCTTTTATTCCTCACAGATACACAGCTTGTGAGCATAGATGCACTTTCAGAAGCTTTGATCTGAATTTAAATTTTCAAAAGTCAACAAGCAGTATTCTCATTAATTAACTTACAATATTATCGCAAAGGATAGGAAGTATTTCCAATGGTTTCCCATTGGAAGTTCATAACAAACCTCGGAGCATTCGGAGATTTCTCGGGGGAAAATGTCTACTTAACTCAAAAAAGCAACCACTTTGTTTTGACCGCCACCGTACAGATCGAAGAATTTGCCTAAACGCTATACCCTGAACACTTATGAGCTTGATCAACCATATTATTTTCTACCTCAAAATTTCCGAAAATCAAAGGTAAGTGAGCCAAATCACACTTTTTGTATGACCCTGTAGGAGGTTGCATCCAGTTACGGCAGCCGAAAAGCATCTCTCTGTTAGTGTTTGATGACATTATTTGATCTTGCCAAATGAGCTCCGTTCCGCAAAAAGCTACACTCCGCAAAAAGAAATATACTTGTATGAGCTGTAACGATGATTTTTTTTTGAATGATTTATAAGAAAAACGTGAGCCAAAAGAGATAAGAAAAAAAGATTTGTTCGAGAAAATTTTATCAATATATAAGGTTTGCGGAGTGGGTGTGTGGAATCGCCCGTACGCCAGCGAAAATATGGAATGCGTGAAAGCCGGATATTCATTCAACAAATTCCGTTCGCTCTTCATCAAGGAGATAAAAAATAACCATAATCCTAACACTTAACCCTGACCCTAAAACATCCCGGACGGAGACCACTCTGCGTAAAGAAAATAGCACCACTGAAAGAATAGTAATTTTTGTTAATTTTCTTGAAATGTACAATTTAGTTATATTGCGATTCAAAGACCTTATTACTTCAAATGTCCAGATACCAAACTGTGCTCCCTTGCCTCGTTTTGATGTGGTAATTTGATGAAAATGATCAGAAATTGGCCCATAGCAATTTTCAGTTATGAAAACTCAATATCAAGTAATGTCACAATATAAAAAAACAATACAAGGTTCGGTTTGATAGTCTGATAACGTGTATTAAAAGATTTGATTTTGTGAATGTGGGATGGAGATAGAAAAGAGAAGGAAAACAAAATGCTTTATGAATCAATCATTTCCAGTTCTTTTATGCATAAGTACAGATTCAAAAAAAATTCCGACATTCATAGTCGCAAAAAGAGCATGAATAAAAATGATCTACTATAAAAAAAGAGCTTTTTCGAATACATAAAGAAACACTAGGAAGTAAAACCAACAAGAAATACATAACAGACATCTTTTAAACTTTGCCAAAATGTTCAGGTAACTTAACCCAGATATAATGAACAACATCCAGTTTTATGTTGCAAATTTAAATGTCAATCAACAAAACTCAATTTGTATACATAAAACATTCTTGAATTGGTCACATATTCCATTTAAATGAACGGTAACCGATTTGAATCAATATTTCCTGACCACATATGCTGGAAATGCCTAACACCTCACATTTGTTACTCCTGTCTTGGTTCAGCAGTTCCATTGTTTCAAGTGTACCAGATATTCCATGACTATAGTGATTCGTCTCAATTCATAAATTGATATCAATTACTCTTGATGATGCCTTATACACCTGAAATAGTAAAACCAACAGACAAATTATTAAGAGCATAAATTTCCCATTCACGATACTAAGCAAAATTATTATATATTTAACAAAATTATTTAACATAATTATCTGTTTTATTCGCTTGTGTATACATAATTCACAGCACAACATACGCACAGGACATCTGTTTATTTATTTAACATAATTATGTATATTTTATGTAATTATAATTATATACAGTTATATTAATTACGTAATTGAAATTTTAGAAATAATTCAAGTGGCATTATGTAAAGTAATAACAACTAGAAGCCTCATGGCTTGAACAATTTCCGCATCAGGGCTAGAGGAAATTGCTTTAGCCAAATTTTCAAGATATCTGAATGACTATCCATTCTTTTCTTGTTGCTTATGTGAGAACAGGTCTATCACCATCTCCAAATATGACTTATGGTTCACATGGAGAATAAAATGATATTAATAGAAGTGAACCAAAATCAGTTGAAAAAAGAAGCTGTATGGATTGAAGACTTTCACAATTGTATTGACCTCAACACTATAACATCTATTACAACAAAATGATTTAAAATAGGTCAAACTTGCTTAAAAACTGAAAACCTGGTCTATCTAAACTTGGGCATTTCAAAGATTTTAATATATGACAGATAACAGGATTACAAGAAGATAAAAATTATATTGTTTATAACTTAAATCAGTATCACATGCAATAAGAAAATCTATTTCTACTAAACCTGCCAGTGGCAGATCCAGAGGTAAGTCGCAACTTGTGTTGGAGAGTGTTAGCAATAACAAAAATAAAAGAAAAACGTTCAAATAATCCCATTGATAATATAAATTTAATTCACAATATGTTAATGCGCTTCTCCACAAGTTGCGACTACCCTCTAGATCCACTACTGTATGCGTATTACCACTTGAGTCTTTTCATGGTACTTATAAGTAACACAAATGTGCACGAAAAGACAAATGACACAATTAAAACTTTGCTAGGATCTGTATTGCAATGTTCTTTTCAAACATGATATTATCCTAGAACATATTACACTCCAAATTTACACAAGGTTTTAGTGATCACATTGTATGTATATAATTATTGGGTGGATTCTAATCATCATCCAAAGTTTGTTTCATGACATTGTATATATATATCCCAAACTAAATCATTGTGCCTCCATTGAGTGGTTTGCAGTGGAAAAAATCTTGATTATTTTGAATGATGTCATCTTTTCCAATGTGAATGTAACACTAATGAGTCTCAGACAGTGATAACTTGACCGAGCTACGTACAGTGACTAATAATTTGGAATTCCACAAATTACAAATTTCAAATTTCTTTTTATTAAACTTAATGTCAACCACTTTTCAATTCACTATGACGTTTCGGAGCCAAAAAACAGTTTTATTAGACATATCGTTCGCCAATATCTTGCGCATGATGTTTATTCAGTATGTGTCAGGGTATGTAGGCAGTTTGGATCAACTCATTAACAAGTGAAGTAATTTGTGCTTTATGACAATTTCATTTGTTTACTTTTTTTCAATATCTTCAACTTCAGTGTAATATTTATTAAATGAAGGAGAATGCTTCATGCATTTATGGATGGACGTATTCACCAGTAATGCTGATACTTCATACATTTCTGCTGTGATACTGAAGGTTCACAGCACGTTTTTGTTTATTATCAAACCTTCATCTTCTTTTTCAAGAATCTTTCCCAGGAGTCAGCTTAACATCAATATTTCCTCCATAAGTAATGTTCTCATGATAATATTTCGATTGCAATAGTAGATAAAGACAGGAAAGAAGTCTTAAAATTCTTCTTCAAAGCTTCTACGAAGTTACTTCAAAAACTTCCTCAAAACATAAACGAAATCGGTTGGAAAACTTTTCACGTGCTTGGTGTGCATATTTTACTGACTTGATAATAAAAATTTTAAAGATTGAATTGGAAAGTTTTCAACATAACACGGCTAAAGTAACTTCTAAAAATATTTCAAAAGTATAAGAAAGTTAATATTTTTATGAATTAATATTGATAGAGGCCTTTTTGTATTTCATTTAGCATAGCGTTTTCGGTCTGTCATTAACTATTCTGAATAAACAAACAATCCGAAATCCGAACGGACTTTCCGAAAACGGCAAAAAACTGTTACATAGCCAGATAGATAGAATGTGTAAACCAAACAATTTCCTACGCTTAAAAGCGCGGAAATTGAATTACACAAAAACAAACTAACTGATTTGTTTCTTTTGCTCTTCATTGTTGTTTTCTTTTAATTATCTTATCCAATTTAAGAATTTGTAAGTTGTAGCTATTTTAACTTCATTTATTTCTCTAGAATTTATAAAATTCCACCCAGACACATGTATTAAATACTACAATGGAGTTGACTAATTGAATTCCAAAACAGAGAATATTTTACAATATATGGATAAAATGTTATATATGTATATAATATTGTTTACATTTTTTGTTGTTAAGCAGTCCAAATTGATCATAAAATGTGACTACGATTTACTCTTTTAAATAGACAAATTCCATGAATGGTGATGTACTGTATACTGTTTTGATGTCTCAGTGATTTAGACACAAATCAAATAACAAACAGATAGTTTGTTTGTAATAGATGGTTTGAAGTTAGTAAATACACTTTATAGCTCACGAAATATACGAAAACATATCATGGTCATGAGAGCAAGGATTAAAATAAATAGAAATAAAGGAACTTTAAGTTAGTAAGTGCGGTCCTAAAAAACCTTCGTCGTACATAGATAGATAGATAGAACGCCGCCGAAACCAATATATTTCGCTTAGCGAAATCTAATGATGTACTTACATTTTGAATGAAAAATTTTTTTTACAGTGATGATGTGTCAACATGGAGGTATAAAACAGAAGGAGAACGAACTCTTATTTTTCTATTATTCAGATAATAACTATTCTATTCATTGCGGTATCACTTTGATGTCATCCGTGATGCGCTTTCGGCTGGTTGTCGGTGAAACGAATACTTTTTTAAAAATTAACGACAATTTAAAAACCAAATATCATCCATTATAACAACGGATCAACTTGCTGCATAGTGACAAGCAGATTATTAAACCTAAAGCTTCCTTGAGAAACAAATGAAAATCTATGTTTTTATACAGAGTTGCAGATATCGCGTAATTCATGTATAAGTTCCAATCTACATATCTTCTGACTTAAATGCGCCTCGATAGTGCCGCGGTACGTGCAAAAACTTAGGATTATTCTCTTTTCAAAAACTGAAGCTCGGCGAAACTGCTTGAGGGGATCACGAGATATATAGACCTAAAGTTGCAATGTTTTCGTTGCATATTTGTGACGTTTTTGCATAATTCTCCCAATTCCTACAGATTATGCATGCCAAGAACTTTACCCTAACGATCTTTAATCACATTGGAGAATTGATATGAACGAAATTTTCACGCAAGAACGCCAAAATTATAAAAATTATGCAAGATGATAGCAATTATATGTTATTACACACTGAGGACTTAAACAATGCAGCGCATCACGGATAGTACAATAGCAGATTTTGAGTTTGTTCTCCTTCTGTTTTATACATCCATGGTGTCAAGTACGATACTTTTTATTGAGGGTTTTTGTATTGGGGAATTAAAAGACATCAGTAGAAACATTTATTTATTTGATTCCGCACCAGAAATAGTAGAGCACTTCCAGAGCCAATGGGAAAATCTATATTGATGATGTTTTTTATCTGTAGAACTCGCTAGACACTATGTTTTTCTCTACTTAAGTTTGTTTGTTGTCAAATTGCTTATGCAAAATTTAATCCGCTAGATGTTAAAGGGAAAAAGCACTTGAGAAATGCTTTAGTAAGTTAAAATGATGTGAGTATTATGTTAAAAAAGTGACAAAGAAAATCACCAGGCAAGACCAATATATAAGTTAAACTCTTTTTTTATAAGCATACAGTAATATTCAAGTCAAGCTCAATATGGTTAGCATTCATTCATTTTCAGCTTTAAAAAAAGAGTGTATTCTGAAAAATCAAAAGAAACCAGGAAAAGTCATTATGACAATAATTGTGAAAATATAAAAGTGGCCAAGAAAAATCATTATGACGAAAATTCTGAAAAGGTAAAAGCAAAAAAGAAAACAACACTACTAAAGTAATTCAGGGCATATTAAAAGACTTACGAAAGAACATCGAATGAATATAAGTCACCAAGATATAGATCCTTATTCAAGAGTGGAGAAATTTAAAGACTCAATTGTTGAAGGCCATACTATGTATGTGTGTCATGTAATCGGTGCCTTTATAAAAGATCAGTCAAAATCTATTGTGAAGAGAAGTCCCGTATTCTCTCTATTTAGCACCCCTCTCCAATAAGCGTCCCTCTCTAATAAGCGCCCCTTCTAATCAAAAATATTTTTATAAGCGCCCCTCTCCAATAAGCACCCGGGCTCTTATTAGAAAGACTTAACATCAACTCAGAAATTGATGAGCGCCCGGGCGGTAATTAGAGCTTTGAACAAAAAGCAAAACTTCTGTAATAGAAACAGAAGACTATGTTTTTGTGATGTCTAAATGTAAGTTATAGCTAAGAACAAAATCTTATTTCATTGCCACGAAAAATACAGTTGCTTTTATTCTTTTATGATAAAAAGCAATGCCTCGTTCACAGCGGGCAACAACGTTAGTGTCCAAGGTTTGGCGACTTTTAATAATGTATTAATTACAAATACGACAGCTCTTGTTGTGTTAAAGTCGAAAAGCTTTCATGTTTTTGTATCAAATTTACATACTAGAAGCTCTAGCATCAATCGAAAATTTTATTTTGCAGAAGGATCGGCAGCATTAAGAAATATTGATATTAACGGAGATAACGATGGTGTTGTATCAATTAATTCAAATTTGGATATAGAAAACTCTTCAATTACTGTATTAGAAGGTGGTATTACTTATAAAAGTCTAAGTGAAGTAGGCTTGAAGATCGTGATTTCTTCAAGTATAAGAAAGCCAGCAATTGGAGTAGTAGGAGAAGTTAGCATTTTTTTTTTTGAAATACATCGAGTGGACGTTATTCTGACTAGCATCTCAAAATTCGATATTCCCATTATCGAAGTAAAATGCCAAAAAAGCTCTTTTTTCAAATATATTTAATCAACTTTAAATTGTCCTAAAAATAGTGAGTTATACTTCACAATGACTAATGATGATATGTTCAACTTTCAGTACAGTTGCAAAACATGTGACAAGGGGTCTTACGTCATCACAACAACTAAAGCAGAATTTTCGATAAGAACTAAAAGCCAAGGAAAATCTAGTACTGTACCCCTTCTATACGATGTGTATCAGGATTCGAAAAAGTGGATCTTTGAGGGACCTCAGAACACAAACAGATGTAAAGAATGCCCCGTCGAAGCAACATGTCATGGTAACATTATAGATTAATGATAATTTTTGGGGACATTTCAACCCAATTAGCGGAGACATAACATTTTTACCATTTTACCGGGTACTGTTGTATTGATAAAAATAAAATAAAAATAAATATAACAGGTATTCAAATGAGAAACATCAACGTAAGACATAATGACAACAATGAAGTTCAAAATGAAATAAAAGTGCTTCCTAATAAAGTAACACCAGCAGCAGGCTCTGAAGAGGATACTTGCAGATCATCTGGGATTTTTAATGTTTTTGTTGGCTTCTATCAGCTGAAACAACTGATAAGTGTTGCATTAGGAGAAAACTACACCAGTTCAAGTTTTGATAGAACCTTGACTGACGCTTTTAATTTAGATCTGATCAAAGTTTCTTTCAATTTATGTCCGTTCTTAACTTTAGACGATTTCCAAAAAATTGTGGTTAGAGATTTCTTTTTCACTTGTTTGATCATCTTACCCCCTATTTCATTAGCTTCTTCACTGTTTATTCGATCAATGTCACAAATATATTGCGGAACCTATGATAATCAAAGCCTCTTAGAAATTGATCAATACATCGAAGGAGATGATGAAACTCTCGAGGAAGAGCAAAGAGCAGCTAACTCACGTGAAAATCAGCATCAAGACCCATACGCATCAATAACTCAATCGAAGGAATTATCACTGCTTGGTCGCTGCTTCATATGTTTCCTTCGCTTTTTGACGATGCAATACAAGACTCTGACAACGTTCTCACTTATAACTCTCAATTGCATCAGTGTTGGAGGAGATAATGTGTTATTCATCAACGGAGAAATCAAATGCTGGACATACTGGCAATACTTTGCAGCTGTGTTTCTTACATTATGGGTTGTCCCTTTCCCTATTTCCATTTTATATACTTTAAAATTGTTAAAAGCCAACATAATCACAGTTGTTAGATTTATTTGTTTTTCGATATTTCCTGCAGCTGTACCTCTCCAATACATTATTAATCGCGGAAATAAATTTGGTTATGTTTCTGTTGAACCTAATAGATTTAAATTAGCTGTTCTGGAACATTTCCAACAACCGTTTAGGTACAATAGCAACGGCAACATAATTCTTTGGCAAACTTGGTTGCTCATACAAAGACTAGCCATTGCATGTCTGACAGTTTTTTTTAATTAACCCTCTGTTTCGTTTAGCTTTGGTATCTCCGGTGATGATTGTGTTTGCTGCAATCCATTTAAAGGTAAAACCCTACAAAGACCATCTCGTAAACCATCTTGAAGTATCTTCTTTGCTTATGTTATCTATTTTAGCAATAGTTAATTTATTTCGATCATTTTTATACGTACACAGTCCCAATAAGACAAAGGAGATAGAAGATATTTTGGACATCTATAATATCATGGAACAAATGCTTAACCCTGTCCTATTCTTAGTTCTCTATTTTGCTTATGCAAAGGGTAAATTCCTTTCAATTTCATTCCTAGTTTTCGAAAAATTGCAGAGGATTTGTGTTCATTGAAGGTCTCTTGAAATTTATGTAGGTATCTCTTCAGGAGGTTCGATGATAATGATGATAACACAAAGTTCAGCCTAAAAGACATTGCGTAATGGTAGAAATTTCATTTTTAAGGAACAATTTCGTTGTGATATTGAGTTCAGCTAATTTTTGTTTCCACGTCTTTGAATTTTGTACATAGCCAAGTCAATACTGTAATTATTGAAAATGTTATTAAGGTTACATTGAACTTTTTGGATCAATTTCATTTTCGTATTATGGGACAAGGCAATACATACCAATTGATAATGTCATAATAGAAAATAGAAAATATAACTCCATTACACGTTTTTTTTTATAAGCATATGTGATTTTGAGCTCAGCATCAATATGCTTCAGTGGCGGATACAGCGTAGGTCAACCTTGTCCGTCCGACGTACTTAATTTTTGTTAAAGTATGTTTTTTTAATTCAAGCAAGTGAACAGAGAGTTTGACTCTTCTCCTCGGCTGTCTTGTTTTGTGCTCACTTCAATATCTAATTTCATACGGGAGTCAATATTTAATTCGATACGGTACATTAAACCACGCTCTAGCGCTGTCGAACCCCCTAACAATAGTTTGCACATTCAGTATTGTTCTTGAGACCTACTTTCGATCTAGATCGCAAGGGGGTAAGAAAATAAAATATTCCAGTTAAAACCAACAAAGAATTCAGTTATTTACCCCCTACGGAAAAGTTAACGTATACCGAGCGTAGGTCAAGATTTTATTTTCTGGGCGACCAGAATGGTAGCATTTTTTTTGGCGACCGTAAAATCAGTCATTAAGTGGGTCCAACTATGTCTGAAAAAACATGGGGGTAATGACTTTTCCAGAAAAAGAAACACTAACGATACGAATACCTTTAATCCATGACTTTTTAGTAGAAGTTAACGTGGTTTGCATCAGTTGGTTGTAACATTGATAAAATGTTTTAAAAAAGTATTTTTATTCTTCGATCTTATCTCAATCTCATCTCGAAACGTAACGAGCTTGCCTCCTTACTGAAATTTAGTCAGAAATGTTAGGGGGTAAAGCCAACCCAGTCGTAAGCTTTCAAACTAGTGCTTATTGACTGGAAAATAATAATAATAAAAGCTGAAATTTACCCCCTATGAGAATCCACGAATTCGAGCTCGTGTATGAACGAGCATGCTTCCCCATTCTTTCCTTCTTCAGTCATGGAGCTGTTTGAACGTATTGGAAATATTTGTAAAAAAAGCGATTTAGAGTCCTTACACTGTTGGCAAAGGTATTTGTCCAAGAAGATGAGTGAGAAGGACATCCTTTCTTCGTCAAATCTGTATCAGAAATTTGTTTCTGGTCAAATTAAAAGAAACTTTTTGGCGGAGTCTTCTTTTCCCAGTAACTTGAAGGAAGACAAAGATCAAGTATGCATTGCCTTGCGGTTAGTTTTAGTTGCTTTTTAATTATTTTTCGAATGTTTTTGTATCGAAACTGAAATGAAAAGTTATGTTTTTTTAAGAAATTTAAATTAAGTGGCTGACATAATAAGTTTTAATAATTATGTTTTTCTCAGAAATCTGATCATGTCATTTTGCGTTATCTGTGATAACTTACATGACTTCTATGCCTTTTTTTTGAGAAAGTAAACATTAAAAATGGTGTATTTGTATTGAATCAATGAATGATTGCAGCCCAGTTTTATTTTCTTCCTTTCTCTTTTTATATTATGTTGGTCTGCAGCTAATGGAAATTGTTTGTTTAGTTCTGTGTCTATTGGATTGGTAGGTGATAATTCTTTAGTTACTGAATTAAGAGTTTTAACAACCATTGAATTATTCATACATGCTTCATTCTATGCTGAACATCCTATGTTTTTAAAACTGCTATCTTCTTACCCTTCTTTTTTTACATGTATTGGGAATCTTTTGGGATTGTGTGTGTCACACTCTTCTCTTGACACTGGTCTTACAGGAGCTGACCTTGTTAAAGAAGACGCTATTCATATTTGCTCTGATACCACTTGGAGTGGCTTTCTTTGTATTTTGGGCTTAAGCAATGTTGTAAATCGAAACATAAGATGTTACTACCCCTCCACTGGACTTGAGAAACTAAAAATGGTTTTTCATAATGAAGTTATGTGTCGTTCTCCAGTTTCAGACGAATACATGCATATTTTGTTTTGCCACGAGGGTGTTTCTGCTAACCGAACATTTAGTCATAATCACTATGTTCCTCTTCTATTTTGTGCGCGGGCTAATGTACGTAAACGCAGGACTGTTGCTCCTAATTTAAATGTTATTCCACTAAAGAAAACTAAAATACAAACTAAACTTTCTTTTCCACCATCTAAAACATTTACTCATGGTGACTCCAGTCATCCACATTCCAAAACTAATCAAGATTCTTCAGAATTGTCAAATATTAAATTTCCAACTGAATCAATATTATGTGATGTTGATATTCCATTAAGCACCGGAGACCACACAACACTTTGTGACTTCCCCTTGACTCCCCCTTGTGATACTGCAAAAGCATCTACATTTTGTAATGACAAAGGTGTATTCACTCATCCTTATGATATAGCAAACTTTGTTGGAAAAGCTCCTAACATGAATGATGCAGAAGTTATGGATGTAATTAAGAATGTTTTTGTTCCTGATGAACAATTTGTGTTACCTAGATCTGCCCATGGGCGTAAATTTCAATTATCTTGGCTAAAAAAGTTTCCCTGGCTTTGTTACTCCCCATCTTTAGATGGTGCATTTTGTTTGTGCTGTGTTTTATTTGGCCATCATTTCCCTAAAGGTGTTAAGGTCAAGAAGCTATTTACTGATCCATTTGGTCATTGGTCAGATGCTAATTCGGCCTTCACTAGACATTGTTCTGGTACAAAAGGTGATGTTGTAAAAAACATCACTCTCCATAAGGATACTTTTAATTTGTACCTAACTTTTTTTAAAACTACTACGGGTCAACTGCCTTCAGTAGATCTGCTCCTTAATAAGCAGTTGCAGCAACAGCTCAATGAAAATAAGAAATTTCTTGTTCCAATTATCGATACCATTCTCCTTATCAGCCGGTTGGGTTTGGCATATCGTGGCCATCGAGATGACTCTCAACATCACCCTGAAGTAGGGAATTTTTCTTCTGGTGGTGTTGGTAATTTCATAGAACTTTTGAACTATAGGGTTAGAGGAGGTGACCATATTTTAGAAAACCATATGAAAAATTGTGCCAAAAATGCATCATATGTATCAAAGACATCACAGAATGAACTCATTAAGTGCTGTGGGGAGATCATATTGGATAAAATTCTGTCAGAGGTGAAAGAAAACACCTATTTTTCTATTCTTTGCGACGAAGCATCAGATTGTGCCAATCAAGAGCAGATGTCTTTATGTCTGCGCTTCGTCGATAAGAGCTGCAATGTTAGGGAAGAGTTTGTTGGTTTTCTGCCTTGCGAGCTAGGACTGACGGGGTCTGCATTAAGTACTACTATACTTAATGCTCTTAAAAATTTTAATCTTGATATAATTAATTGTAGGGGTCAGGGTTATGATGGTGCTGGTGCGGTAGCTGGGCCTATCAATGGTGTTTCAGCACATATTCTTCGTATTAACCCAAAGGCCTTGTATACCCATTGCCATAGCCATCGTCTGAGTTTAAGCATTGTCAAGTCCTGCTCTATTCCAGAAGTGAGAAATGTCATGGAGCAGATTAAGGAACTCACCTATTTCTTCAAATTGTCTCCAACTCGTGAGGATTTTTTTAAAGATACCATCTCCACTGTCTTACCTCAGGTAGCTAAGCGCAGATTGCATGATGTTTGTCGGACACGTTGGATTGAACGGATATCTGGCTTAAATGATTTTGTCTTATTTTATCCTGCCATTGTTGCTTGCCTTGAAGACATGAGTGCAAATGAAAGTAAACGATTTAACAGGGACTCTTCCATTAAGGCTACTACTTTTTTGGCTCTCATTACTTCATTCAATTTTATTTGTGGTCTTATTATTTCACAACACATTTTAGACAAATTTTTGCCTGTCACAAGACTCTTACAAGCTTCAGACATAGATGTTTCTGAAGCTGTTAATCTCATTAATGCCTTAAAGGCTGAGATAAAGCACACCAGGGATAATATTGATACTCACCACGACATTTGGTATGGTAAGGTGTTAGCATTGGCGGCGGAAGTAGGAGTTTCAGAGAGCAGGCCTAGGGTTTCGAAACGTCAAATTCATCGGGCCAACGTTCCCTCAGTAAGTCCTTCTGAGCATTATAAGAGAGTTATCTCTGTTCCATTAATGGATTACCTTATTTCACAATTAAACGACAGGTTTAACGGAAAACAGGTTTATGAGGCGTTGCTTGTCATTCCTGCAAAGATGATTTTGTTGGTCAAGGGTGGTTCAACAAATTGGAAAACAAGGTTTATGTCTTCCTTTGAGTATTTCAAAGATGATCTTCCTTCACCATTCTCCCTTGAAAACGAACTACTCCTTTGGGAGAGATATTGGGTTGAATTTAAAGGTTCTCTTCCAGAAAATATTTCGGATACATTGAAGGCAGTAAATTTTCCTGCATTTGAGAATATCAAAGTTATCTTACGAATACTTGGCACCTTGCCAGTAACTACGTGTCAATGTGAAAGGTCTTTTTCTGGCATGCGACGACTAAAAACATATACTAGGAATACCATGGTGTCAGAAAGACTAAATGGCATTGCTTTAATGCATTTTCATCTCGAAATTATTCCTGATATCTCCAAGATCATTGAACGTTTCAGCTTAAAGAATAGACGTCTGTCCTTTACTTGAAATTAACTTCATTACTTGTGATATTTACCTCCACATAATGGTCACCTCTCTCTCTTTCAGGAATTCCTTCAGGAAGTCACTTTTTACTGTAATAATAAATTTCCCCTTCTCTGTTTTAAATTCCTTTAATGTTAGATACTATTGGGATGTGGTTGCTGGAGTCACTTAACTATAACCATAATATATTTTTCCACTTCCTAATTTTTTCATGTTTTTCTAATCTCTTTCTAACCTTATGTCTATTTTAAATCTCCTAATATTTTGTTTTCTTCACTTCGTTACTTACTTTGGCTTTCTAATTCTAATAAACCTAACATCGTATAAAATAACTTCAATAGTGATGTCATACTTTTATTTTAGAGAGTGATAAATTAACATTTTTCTTGCGTTAAGATCTTCTTAGGAGCAGGTAAAACCACGCAGGGTGAGAGACTCTTTTTTTTTCTTAATTGGTGTAGTAGTACATATGGACGTTATTTTTGTAACAGTTATTAGTAGCGTAACGATCCCATATAAACTCTGGAAGCTGACGGGTGCATGAGTGGTGCAACCTCTTAGATAAAATTCTTGGCAGAACTTAACAGTCACTAGCATGATTCAATCAGACTTAACCTGTTTTTTAATCTTTTTAGAAGGAACTCAAAAGTTCTCCACCATGTGGATTTTTTTTGTGATTCTTCGTTAGCCTCGTAAGTATACTCGCCTAAATAGGGTCACTGGCGCGGCATTCAATTGCTCGTAAACCCGTTCGTGTGTCTAGTTTGTATTTGTAGGGTCACTGGCGCGGCATTCAATTGCCCGTAAACCCGTTCGTGTGTCTAGTTTGTATTTGTAGGGTCACTGGCGCGGCATTCAATTGCTCGTAAACCCGTTCATGTGTCTGTCCATGTCCGGCTATATATGCGCCTAGGCATGCTGACGAGCCTTGATATTAGGCGAAACAGACATACTTTTGATGTTTGTTATTTATACACAAGCAGTAATTGTTGAGGAACCTGTTCACAAAAAGTAAATACCACTATTAGTTTTGTTGAAGTCATCCTCCTGCAAGACTTTTCCCCATTTTTCTCTACGATCAGAAACGCTAAAAGGTTGGATAAATCCTATTCGCAATTGAAGTGTCAGTGCCCCCCAGAACCTTGAAAACTGAATTTTTTCGGGGCTTCGCCCCGACCCCAGTTTTAACCAACACCCCCAGCTGTTTGTTAAAAATTTTTTGCGTCGCTGCGCTCCGCAATAAATTTTTGTCGCTTCGCGACCCACTTGATTTTTAGGCTGTATCCGCCTCTGTGCTTAGTAAAAGGTTAAAACTGAGGCTGAAATATGCTTATTCACACTTCTCTAATTGGCGCTTCCCTAGTTTAAGAATAACACTTAGATAACACTTTTGTTCGTACTTGAAAAAAGCTTACAATTACGTTATAATTATGTCTGACTTTTATATTTTGCCCCGAATTTCAAATTTACCCTTGTAAAAAAATTTCAGGTTAATGATAAATGAGGCTCAGCATATGCTTAACGTATGCTTAAATTTTTGCCGATTCTGAGCCTTGATATGCTTATAGGCGTTATGCTTATAATAAAAAACGTTTAAGTGTAACAACAGGATTAATTATTGGATGAACTCTTCAACTTGAAGATATCGCAAAAGAAGAAAAACAATGATATGGAAAACGGAAATACTACTTTATTCACCAAAAGTTCTAAAAAGAATTTTGTCAAACAGTTACAAAATACCTCGCAAATAAATATCACCTGTTATCACAATCCATAAAAGACACTGTTTGTATACAAACTAAAAGCAACAATCGTCTGTTGTGGAGATGTATTCCTGCTGAAGCATCGTTTCTGTTCTGCCATGCTGACGTGATGTGTTCCTGTTGGAGTGTCTGTCCACCTCCGTCATCGTAATGTGAGGAGTTCCTGATGAGGTGTTAACCCTGTCCGTCATGTTGACGTGATGCGTTCCTGCTGAAGTGTCTGTCCTGCTCTGTCATCTTAACGTAATGTGTTCCTGCTAAAGTCTTATCCCTGTTCTGTCATGCTGACGTGATGTGTTCCCGCTGATATATAATTCTCCCTCTGTTATGGTAACGTGATGTGTTCCTGTTGACATATGATTCCTGTTTCGCGTTTGAACAATGTGACGCGAGTTGTAGATGCTCAATCATCAAAGTTATGGTAAAATAGTGTGAAATAAGTCATGGCGGTGTTGCGTTCCAGTATTCCAAATATAAACGACATTCATTATGCGTACACAGCAAATTTTTCAATTCTTATTTCAAGAGAAAAAAAGAGTAGAAATAAGAAAAAATATGCTTGTCAGAATAGTAAGATATTTTTTTCTAAGTGAGAAGTAAATTTCTCAAAAAGAATTTATTTTCTAAAAACAAGACAAAATATTCTTTAATAACAATAACATATATTCTTAAAATAAACAAGTTTTTTCTTTTTTTAAAAACTACAACCCCTTTGGTAACTTCTAATATACTTTCGTTTTTTATACTTTCGTTTATAAACAGTCGTTGTTAAAAATGCAAATAAAGAATGAATAAAATATAACTATGTCCCTATGTTCATACTATGTAAATTGGAAAAGAAGAAAAAAAACTATTAGTATTTCGTAAAAACGGAAATAATATAAAAAAAAACACAGTAGATTTGCAAGGTTGTTTGAACATATCAACTCTTTTATGGGTAGTCCTGGGTGGAAAATTTTCAAAAAATTAATAATAGGGTGGGGACAACTATTCGGGAGTCTAGAGTAGTGCACCAACCATCTCCACAATAAAAACAATACAAAAACACAAGATGCCATATAACGTTTTAAACACAATAATATCGTGTAAATTAAATAAGACGCTTGTGTGTGTACAAGTAATCATCCGTCATTTGTGTTATTTGGTTAACATGTAGTGGAGAGTGATCATGTAACGACAAAAAAACTATGAGGAGTTATTGGGGCCTTTAAAAAAAATATACTCCTTCCACACACTGTCTAACAACTTCACCAAGTCCGGAGGTGTTGATTTGTCTTTGAACATAATGTACTGCATAATAGTTAGCGGCAATTCATGTGAACTGGGATAATCAATATCCAGTAGATAGAAGACACCTACGTAGGTGACGAAAGCCTCGACGATTTCTTCTTTAACGAATCTTGTTATTATAGTGCCGTTACACACTATAATAACTTCTCCTCCCGCAATGAGCATTGTTGGAAAAGGAGCATTTTTTCCAACCTTGTTAGGATCTTCTTGGGCCTAAAATATGAAGGATAATTTCTTAACCATACAAGAGTAACAGAACATTGCCACAACCACAAATGCTTCAATGTCGATGGAGCTTACTATCACTGCTACCTGTTTGATTTTTATAAAAAAGAGGAGGATCTTGATATTTTGATATTGTATAGAAGCAAATGGTAAACATAAAAAATCATCTTTCAAAAATTTTGTTTTGTAAATAAGCAATTCCCTGGAATAACACCACACCAAAATCTATATTTAATAGGGGATTAACGTATTAGGAGAGAATGAACCAAATGTAGATAGCTTAAAAACTCAAAATGATGACTCACGTTGATTTCCACCAACAGTTCTGGCACCTTTTTCTTGTTAATCTTGTTGAGAAATATATGATGCATGCTCTTGATGAGATAAACCACTTTGTTAACTAAAAACAGAGTGCACCTTGGCATAAATTTTGTAGCCCTATTGTATAGAAAACATTGTTCATACTACCACATCTTCAAACTTGCCTTATTCTGAAAGCAATTAATAAGCCAGAGAAGGTAATTCCATGTTTACAGTAACATAATATTGAGAAGTTTATGTTTAGTCTTTAAAAACCTTTTTAAGGTGAACGTACTACACACTTACAAAGTGAAGGCTTTGGTGGTGGTAGCTTCTTGTGAGAAATGCCAAAGTAAATAATGGTATCCAATTCCGCTTTAAACAATTCTGTTGATGCATTCAAGTACCTTTCATCAGTCTTAACAGGAGCTGCTAAAATTCGCCTAACCTCTTCAACTATCTGTAAAACAGATGGAAAAATAAATAGGGATGAAATAAACAAATATACACACAGAAATGGATTAGCTATAACCAGTGTAGGAGAAGCACCCTAAAATGTGTTGGCAGTGCTCCACATATTCATATGGTCAGATTCTTATCCATAATTCTTAACTAATAACCTTAAGTTGATTAGCATTTATGAAGATTAGTTTTTTGCAAATTTTCGCAAAAAGTCTGCATTTTTTGACTTCAAGAAAATCAATCAACCTCAGGTCATTAGTTAAGAATAATAATAATATAAATACCTGCACATGTTCTTTGAAGCACGGGTACTTTGTCATTATCTGGGAACAGCGATCTGGACCACTTAAAGACTTAATCCAAGAGCGTCGATTCCTGAATTCCTTGTCTAAGTATATGCTTACGACTTCTGGTGAGGGATTTTTCTTCCTACATTCTTTATATAAGTATGAGTAATGTCTTTCCATTATTGACTGAGAAAGGTCTAAACAGAAATATATATTTGTGTCCTACCCCGGCTTTCACACAACCAAAAGTTTATATATATTGACATAAATGACATAAATGATGATTGCATAATACCACAAAATAAGAAACTTGCAAAATCATTGAATTGAAAACAGGAGCAAATGAGATTTTATCTATTCATTGCATCTCAGTTGAGTCAATGAAATATATATATATATCTCACCATTTTCAGGCTGTACAACATTTACTTCATCTGCCACATCTTCTGTAAAGTCTGATGTAGTTTCCGAAGTTGTAGAGCCAGTTTCATCAATTTCATTAGATTTTTTGTTCATAGTACACTAAACATTTGACAATTATAATCAGCACAGAACAATTATTCAGGAACAGCACAGCATTGCTTGATACAAACAGAATTTCAAATGTACCTCAGTTGGGTAATCTAATGCTTTCCTCTTTTTTTGCTTGGCAATGCATTTTCCTTGAATATTTTTGACTGGCTTAGTGTTTTTCAGTCTGTTTTTCAGCTGCTTGAATAATTTACCCTGAAAAAAGTGAATAGCAAAAAAAAAGTTAGGTCAAAATTTAAACGTAAATAATATATACCTGCCGTTTTGAACGGATTAAATTTTACAGTATGAAGTACAAATAGCTGAACTAACATGTCCAGTTTCTGGATCTTTTAGGATTGGATGTGCATCTATTATGGACTTAGCCATGTGTTCCAGCTCTGCTGAATTCGGATATCTATTAAATGGTTCTGTGCATGAAACTGAAGTCATGCAATGAATTGTTCCACGAATGAGACGATGATACAGTTCAGCTGGCACATGGCCAGCTTTCTCAGCTGCCAAAAATGCCTCGTCAGTGTACATAATATAGGAGGGTCCTCTTAATTGTGATGTTTGAGGCTAAAAGGAATTTTATAGACAAATGTATATGGAAAGTTAAAGCCAGAGCAAAATTTTGTAAAATCAAAAAACAAAACCATTTAAGATTCCTTTCGTACCTCCTTAAAATGTAAAGACTTTTTGTGGGATTTGCCTTCAGTCCTAAATTGAATTGAAACTTTTATCGACAACGATGATTTAAAAGGAAAACTTGTTAAAAGTGTTATGGTTATCAATTGCAACAATAAAATGTATTAAATCCTCTTTAAATGTTCCAACAATTGAATGTGTTAATAAAAATTCTTACCGAACTTCAGATTTAATGAAGATAGGTGAGGAAGCTCTCACATTTGGCACATCCTCACCAGAGAGGTAAAGCACAGTTGACTGCAAACAAAATAAAGATATTGACACCCTTTTACGTAACATTTTTTAATATACATTATTGCCAAAAAACAAAATAATACATACAGCAGTTGAAAGATGACTGGAAGCAAATGATTCTGGATCACTCTCTTCATCTTTACGTGGTTTGGTAGGCTATATGAAATAAAGGCTGATTAGCAATATGGGAGGCAATTTGTGTGAAATTTGTGTCATTGAGTTCACATTCCAAGACAATGCATGTTCTGTTCCCAACAAACTGAGTCTGTGAGTTAATGAAAATGCAAATATTCAAAAATACGCTAACCTCAACGTTTTCTGAAATGACTTTCCAAACTTTGGATCTTCTTAGAAATTCTTCCTTCGTACTTCCAGGTAGAAGATCTTTTATCACATCATATGTTAAGTCTTGGAAATCGGTATCATCAATGATACCAATACCTGAAACAAAATATTTGATCTTGCATAAAGTCAGATAGAAGACTAAGGATTTTTTACCATATCCTACTCAAATTTGAGTGACCCCAATCTATATAGCTAGTACAGTTTATTACTGGAAGCTACCTTTAAGTTTATTTATGAAGGATATTTTCTCAGGAAAAACAGGATCCAACTAGAAACGAAAGCATTACTTACCTAAAAAAACGTCAGCAGCACTTTTGTGTTCAATATTATTTGACTTCAATATTATTTGACAGGCTCTAATACTTTATTGACCTTTTTTACGTCAGTCCTAAATGGCTTATTGGAATTACAGCTGTTGTTAATGGGCTGATAAGTTTCGAAAATATATTTTAGAAATAAAACGAGGTAAATGTGTATGTTTTATAAATTTCTTGAGCTTAATTTTCATAAAACTAATTTTTCAATTTGATGTTTCCCATTCGCGAAAATTAGTTCTCGCAAAATCTTCGATTTTTACCTTTTTGCGAAATTAAATTCTTGCGAATTCATTAAAACGTTATACTTCCAATCGCAAAGTCGCTAAATTTAATTCTCAAAAAATTAAATTCTCGCAAAATTTTATTCCCATAAGGTACTCTTACTCCATTGTTCTGGAGGCATTTTTCAGGGACTACCTCTAAACAATGTAACATTTATTCCATCGTCAATTTATTAATTTGTTTATTTATTTCTATTTATCTAGGAGATACCTCTTGGGGAGATCTTGATACGGAAAAAGAAGGGAAACAAAATGCAAATTTGTCAAAAAGAAGAAACTTTTATCTACATTCCTATTATAGAAAGCATCCAACAGTTATTGAGCAATGTTAGAATCAAGTCTCTTATGTTAAAGCAGCCATCCTCCACTGAAGACAACGTTTTTTATGATATATGCGATGGGACTTTATATAAAACTGATCATTTCTTTCACGATCATAAAAAAGGCTTAATGTTGGTGATTTATCATGATGAAGTAGAGGTTTGTAATCCTCTCGGAAGCAATGCTGGTGTTCACAAACTCGATATGTATTATTATACTATAGCAAATCTACCACCAAAGTTTCGTTCAAAGCACTGTGCTGTTCGACTGCTTGCGATAGCAAACTCGAAATTAGTACATAAGTATGGAATTGAAAGAATTTTATGTCCTATTATAGCTGATCTTAAGCAACTTTATAATGGTGTAATGCTTGGATCTAATGCTACAGAAGTGTTTGGTAAAGTTGTTATCTGTGCAGGAGATACACTTGGACAACATTTATGGGGAGGATTTAAAGAAGGTGTTGGTGTTGCATTTCAGAAGTGTCGTACTTGTTACTGTGATTTTGATGATATGCAGAATAAGTTTGAGGAAGAATTGTTTACGTTGCGTTCCAGTGAATCATATGATATGGAATGTACAGAGATTGAAGAAGCACCAAATGATAATGTTAAGAACAATTTGCAGACAACATATGGAATCAATAGGAGAAGCATTCTCTGTGATCTGCCAGGATTTGATGTCACTAAACAGTTGCCGCAAGACATTATGCACACTATTTTGGAGGGTGTTTTACAGTACGAAACTAGGATGGTAATTTTATATTACATACAAAATGGAGTTTTCTCTCTAGAACAGATAAATGCTGCAATTGTAAATCATAATTATGGTTATACTGAGGTGAGCGACAAACCTGGACCTTTGAGACATACCATATTTTATGGGACAGAAAGATACAAATTAAAGTATGATGCATCACAAGCCAGACTGTTTCTCAGATTGTTACCATTTTACATTGCTCATTTGGTTGACACAAGTGAGGAGCACTATCTGTTTCTAACTGAGCTGGTGCAAATTGTTCAAATTATATTTAGTCCAGTACTAAAACTAAGCACAATCCAGCATTTAAAGCAACTGATAGCAGAACACTTGGCAAAATTCAAACAACTTTTTCCAGATAAAAATATCTTACCAAAGCAACACTACATGATTCATATCCCATCCTTAATTAAATCTGTTGGACCATTAGTGAGGTCATCCTGTTTTAGTTTTGAAGCAGCCCACAATTATTTTAAGGTACTGGCACAAAAGCAGAATTTCAAAAACTTAACATTGTCTCTGGCAAAAAGGCACCAATTTCTTGAGTGTGTGAACTTTGGTGATGACAATGAAAACCCAAATACTCATCCACTGTTTGCAACAGAACGAAATGTTGGTGTTACACGTAATATTACTATGGAAAGATATGCTGCTTTATGTGATCAATTTAGAAAATTTGGGATCGATTTTAATTTTTCATTGAAGAAAATATTCAGAACCAGCTGGATTGCGCTACATGGCACGAAGTATTGCAAAAAAGGCATTGTAGCAGCTTCAGTATTTAATGACCCTCCTTTGCCTGTCTTTGGTTCCATCAAAGAAATCTGGTTGATAGAGGACATTGTTTATTTCGAATTATCATTGTACAATACCATTTATTTTGAATCTACATACCAGGCATATTTAGTTGAGCACTGTGTTCCAGAAGAAAATTTTATTTGTCGGTATGAACATCTTGTGGACTTTAATGTTTTCCATGTGAAAATGGATAGCGAAGATAATATGTATATACCTGTGAAGTATGACATAGATGACTTAGTGGAGGAACATTCACAAGACAGAAATCCGCTTTTTAAAACATTATGATTATGATGTAGATATTGGGGCTCTGTGTTTTGCATTGCGAATTTGGCATATTCATATAGATTTTCTGGCATATTTCACAAAACGCAACTGCATTTTTTTGAGTGAATTTACATCCACATATGACATTTTATTCTTTTGAAAACACTTTACAATTTATACTCTTCTTCTTAAAGCAACACTACTTCTAGCTGAAGATGTGGTTTCTGTGAGACGTGTTAAATATAACATTCAGCTATATTTCGCAAGGTGTTCTAAAAATCTAATTTGAGGTGTAAACGTTTCTGTCCCTAATATATATTGTAAATTCTTTGTATTATATGTATTTGTTCTACTTTAAGTGTAGAAACTTTTGTGAGCAGAAAGTTTCGCGAGATTCAAAACTAGCGAAATTTTGGGCATAAACTTTCGCGAATTACACACAAAACTTTTTTTCGCGAGCATAAATCGCGAAAGTTTCTGCTCGTGGAAGTTTTTACACTAAAAGTAGTAGAAATGAAGACACAAATTTGTATACTGTCCAGTTTGAACTCCATGTTCTTAGTTTAAGATGCTTTTTTCTGAATCAGAATACGAAAGTGAATTATCCTGTGATCTTGAAATAAGAACTCTTTTTCTTGACGATTTTTTCAGTACAATATTAAATCAAGAAGTCAAATTCTTGATTTGAGTTTCTTTTTTCTTGATAAGAAATATGAAATTTTTCAGTACGAAAATATTTTAAATCAAGAAATCAAATTCTTGATATAATATTTTTTTTTCTTGATAAGAAATATGAAATTTTTTAGTACGAAAATATCTTAAATCAAGAAATCAAATTCTTGATATAATATTTTTTTTTCTTGATAAGAAATGAGAAATTTGCTGTGTGGAGCTTGCTTTTTGCCCTATAGCTACTTTCAGTATACATAAGTGAAATTCCGCACACAAAACTCATGCCAAACTCATTAAAAGTCTCAGATTTACCTTGTGTTCGCCGAGTCTTCTTGTGTATTTTTTCCGCCGATTTTCTTCTATTCTCCTCCATTTTGCTGAGTTTCTTTACACGCCTCCTTGTTTAAAATTTTCTTTAAAAATGCATGGCCTATCGTTACCAAATTTCGAAATGTTAGTTCACATATTATTTATTCCATACAGTATGACCATTATTTTTATTGTCTACTTTGATACAAGCTTAATTTAAAGTCATTATTTAAAATGACACACTCTAACCAGGGCGTAAATATATTAATTACATACTTGTTCTTATTGTCATTTTTCGTCAAAGTTTAATACTAAAAGCTTATTTCTATCTGTTTAAATTTAAAATCTTAATAATCATGAAAAGAGCCTTCAACGTTTTAATTTGTTTCTTAAACACATCACATGATTTTTGTTTACCCCCGTGAAATAACTAACACGGTTCATTCTGGTTCGCGCACGTGGTGAAGACTTAGAAACATTGCTTTCTCACTTCTTGAATAGTTTATAAAACATCGTTAGAATGTCAAGATATAGTAGGTGGCGCAGAAGTTTACGAACTGAGAGATTTTTACTGGATTACGAAGGTAGTAGTTCTGAACACGAGGAAGATAATGATAACATTCAAGAAGGCAATAATCATAATTATCTTTTGAGCATCGATGATGAAAGAGAAGAAGAAGAGGAGGATGATATAACGGATGATGATTTGAAGAGATCTGAAGGAGGGGAAGATGCCTGATTATGCCAGTTGGAAATCATACAAGTTAATTAAAGTAAAATTTCAAGATGGTAAGTGTTGGCTGGAGTTTTAACTTGTAAATCAGGTGTGTTTTCATAAATAGTTCTTTTTGTTTTTAATATTAAACTGTTTAGATGACTACGATCTGGTTTGTGATTACCAGTTTTCAAGCTGTGATGAACATTTGTCTGTGAAGAAAACTAAAACTACTTCAACAGGTATAAAAAAAGTTTTTTTAAAGAAAGTTGCCCCATAATTTGTCGTAACTGCATAAGAAATTTGACATTTCAGATATCAAATTACCTACGCCACCACGTTCAAAATCTGGAAGGAATTCAATAGAAAGAAGTTTTATAAGTAGTAAGTTGTTATACTTCAATAGATACTTACACTACATATAATATGTAAGAAATTATACTCTTGAAATAATGAATTTAGGTTGGACTAATTTCAAATTTCATATAAAAATTGGATAAAATGTTTCTATAATTTAGGTGTGGGAATCGAAATACTTTGCTTGGATGCATCATTAGATTTTCCGATTTAAAATTCTAGTTGGAATAGTCTGTCTCTAGATTGTTTTTAAAGCTGTTATGAGATTACTTCTATTTTCATTGTCACCTACAATTTCAGACTCTCTGCCATCAACACCCAATGCAAAGACAACAAGTAAAGGATCAAGTCACCAAAGCAGTGGGCATAAAAGTCAGTCCGGTTAACTTCGAACTTAAATATGATCAAATTATTGATAAATACGTAACATTATTTTACTATTTTTTTTTTTTTTTTAGGATCAAGGAGGGAAATAATATCTGATTCGGACAGTTCATGTTCGCCAGTCTCAACTGACTTTTCTTCTCCCAGAAGATCACCAAGAACAAGAAAGCCTTGTCAAGAAACTTCACCTACACAAAGGTCGAACTCATTCAGCAGAGCGAGTGATGCTTCTAGCTCTTCTTTGTTATCTATTATCCAAAATAGAAAAAGAGCATCCAGCTCACCACCAAAAAGTCAAAAGACAAAGTCTAGTGGAAATAAGGACCGATATCCCTTGACTACTGATGGTATGTATAAGTTGATATTTATTACTGTTAGTATCTGTTCATTGTCTTGTTAATGGAAATCCCATCACTTAACTCTAGAATTCCAACGAAAAGTTCTATATGCATTATCAGAAATCTTGAATGCTGTAAATGAAGGGCTAAGAAAAAATAATCAGAATTCTGCTGACACCTTCATTGAGAAAGTGCCATAAAATTGACGATTTTATTCAACTGAATGAAACCCTGAAAATGATAGAGATGCCTATCAAAGCTTGGTAAGCAGAATGTAGTGTTAATTTGCTTCAATATTTTTTGCATTTTTTTACTGATTTCTTTTATTGGATAGTTGTTAACCTTAAAGAGGATGATATATATCACTCACCCCACAATTATTTGTTAATAGGATGTTGTTAATATATTTTATTTTAGCTTTCTAAAGTGTCCAGAATTGGTGGCAAAGATGTGAGAGCAAATGTAAAAAATATCTTGTTATCGTAAGTAAAGTATCTTTCTCGAGAGAGTCAGTATTCAGCTGTATGTTACAACAGCAAGACCCTTGAATTGGCAAAGGAAACAAAAACGATCTAATTAAAGTTTCTGCATCCCAACCAAATCTTCAGGTGTGGGACAAAATATGGGCTAGGTTTTCCCTTAACTGCTGGCTAATACTTTGATTTTTAATTGTTAGTTTAAGAGTAATCAAGACATAATAAAGCAAGCATTTTTTTCTGCACTTTTTTTTCAGGGTAACTAATGATGAAGTACTATCTGAGTATAGTCTTTGTGGGCTAAAGAAGAAAAGAAAATTTGATGGGTTAGCCATTCACGATATTGTCATGGGTAAGTATTTTGCTTTTAAATCTACTTTAAACAGGATTGTGTTTTGAATACTTTTAAATTGGTTGTTGCTTTTTCTTGCTATAGGTGGCGTTTTGGCAACTCAAAAATCTACGGAAGCGTCTGTGAACAAAGCGATTATTGATGTTTTGAAGCACGCGCCTGAAAGACTAAAGAAACGATAAAGCGAAAAAACACTTTCCTTAGTTTTCGTGTGTTTAACATGCTATCCATAAATTTTTTCCATACTTAGCTCTCCCGTCGTATGTTCAACATTAAGATAACTTCATTTGTGTACACCGTCCAAGGACCTTCAAAACGTTAATACGTACAAGGAGTGTAATGGAGAATTTATGGATATAGTCTTTTCTATCTCTTGTATTTATGAACATGGTTATATCACTAATCATTTTTTAACACTTTCTTAATTGTTAATATTTTGTATTTTAATTTATGCTTTATAAATTAAAATACAAAATATTTTAAGAGATGATATTTATTTGAAAGATATTTCTGATGAAAAAATCTGTTATCTTTGCTTCCATAACTATAAATTCGCTTCTTTTCATTTTGTTTAAGTATCTCTCATCTCAGTAAAAACGTCACGGTGGGGTCATAAATGCGTCATAAGACGTCTTAGTGACGTCGTTATGACGTCATAGCTGAGTCATTCTCACAAAACTATGTTATGAACAGGTCATTTGATGACGTCTGAGGGACGTCAGCATATGACGTCGGTTTATGTTGCAAAAATAACCTCACGATGACCTTTCAATGACGTCGTATAAAGTCATGGTCGGACTTATTTATGACGTCATAGAGACGTCATTGTGTTGGGTGGGTGAAAGATATAAGACACTTAATTTTAAGAATTCAAGCTATCTAAACATGAATCAATTTTTCAAGAAAGTCTTAAGGGAAGAAGCACAATTAGTTGTTAAAATTTAATTCTCCAGTTTTGTTGAGTGGAACGTTTTTACAAGAATCTCAATGCAACTGATAGCACAGACGACACTCTAGCTTCCGTAAGTTTGATGATTTTCCCTGGGGAAGTTTTCGCTTTACATCCATTTTCTGATATTCCTATTCTAAGTATCTAAGTCATGTTTCTACTAATCAACTCCACCGTGTAATTTAAAAAATCATTCTTCCTGCATTCTTTTTCACCTCCCATAAAATACATTTTCTTTTTGCTTCTTGTTCGATATTGCATCTTATTCTTTTGCCTCTTATAGAATGTGTCTCCTCTAACGAGTTTCTTGCTTAAGATTACCCCGAAGTCAATTTTGTAAGAGACGTTGCGAAGGGATCCCGATGCCAGATTGAAAAAAATGAATTAAGATTTCATTTCATAATATTTCAAATCACTGACTGGTATGCGACAGTACATGTTACTTTACATTCGAAACTGTTATGCTGATACGATTAATGAAAGCATAAAATCATTTGCTGATGTTTACGCTTCCTTCTTTTGCTACAAAAGGGAATGCACCTTTTTGGTTTAAACGTCGCCTCTTGGCCTAGTTGGTGCGCCAAGCCTTGTATGTATTGTAGTGCTTCATCGATAATGTGACTTCATTGCTCGGTAATTATATTTTATATCAAATCTCCATATAGGATGATAAACACAAATTTTAACATTGAAAATGAGATTTAGTGTATGAACTTGGTCAGACCACGTCATTTAAAGACTGTTTCTAGAAATATGTGTTTGTTATGTTTGAATACGACTTTAAGAGTATTTCGAAAATAATAACATCTATATATTAATAGCCGATTCTCTGTCTGTCTGTTTGTTTGTTTGTAAGTCACGCAAAATGGTAGATGTGAACTGCGAAAGAGAGTCACCAATGTAAGATCACACATAAATTATTTATCTTCTTGTGTGCGACGTCAGTGTGAAACCATTGTATTGAGACCCTAATCGAATGCGACGTTTAGGGAAAATGATCTCTGTAACCAATAGGAATAACTGACGTTTTTTGGGTCCGCGATACAGGTTTTGTAGTGACGAAAAAATTTAGGCCAAATTTTTTTTTGCGACGGGTGTGTGACGTCATCAAAATCTTTGATCGACGATATCTCTGTAACGGTGCGTCATAGACATATGATCCCATACATTTTCTTGCTCAGAATTTCAAGCTCTACAAGATGGTAACACTTTCTATTGTCAATTCCTTAATTCCATTTTCCGTGAACTCTTTGGGAGGTGACACAACGCAGGCTGAACCTTGGCTACGAGCGACGCCGCCTTGGCGGCTAGTCTAAATATTAATAGCCGATTCTCTGTCTGTCTGTCTGTCTGTCTGTCTGTCTGTTTGTTTGTTTGTAAGTCACGCAAAATGGTAGATTGAGTTGTGAGCGAAATTATTTCTTTTTTTGTGTGCGACGTGAGTTCGAAACAAATACATTGCAGCCCCAATCGAACGTGACTTTTTTGGGTGATGAACTAATAGGAATATAACGTTTTGTTTTTATTATTATTATTGTTAGTTTTATATTCCACGTTGACTTGGCTTTGAAAACAGTACATCAACTAGATACAAAGAAACTAACTGATTAAACATTTTGGACATAAAAGCAGCAGTGGCAGAACGTGGCAGCATGTGCGGTTTACCAGTATATCCTAACGTATCCTTGCCTGACTGTCTGAGACGGGTGAACTTTTTTCGAACAATAAAAATGTTTAAAAACCGATAAGTAAAAAAAAGAAAATCATGAAACAATTTTTATTTTTTGCTTTTGTCTTAATAGTTGTCTTAATTTCTTTTAATCGATTTCTTTTAATCTATTTTAATCTGATCGAAGGTTTTTTTATTTTCTCCTCCCGTGTGATCTTTTTAAGAAGAGAAACCATTTTTTCACCTACTTCTGATAGCACCCATGTTAGAGCACGAAAAACAAAAACTAACAATAAGTTGAAAAGTTTTTCTTTCTGCGTTTTGAGTGAATTGTTAAACTGATACTTGACTGGTTTAAAATCGTAAATAAAAACCACGTGAAGTTCACGTTCGGAATGCATTGTGTAAAGCAAGAAAGTCTACTGACATTTTAAATGCGACTGCGACAATGAACCGCTGAGTTAAGAACATACAAGACTTCAAACACCAGGAACGTATTTCTATTAACGTGCAAACGAGCTTTATTAAGCGACAAAGCCAGCAGCAAAGGAAGTCTTATCGCTGGTGTTAAGTGCAATAATTTGGAGCAGGTGGTGATACAATGCAGGCTGAACATGGGCGGCGATCGACGTGGCAGCATGTGCGGTTTACCAGTGTATCCTAACGTATCCTTGCCTGACTGTGTGAGATGGTTGAACTTTTTTTCGAGCAATCAAAATGTTTAAAAACCGATAGCGACGCCGCCTTGGCGGCTAGTCTATATATTAATAGCCGATTCTCTGTTTGTCTGTTTGTTTGTCTGTCACGCAAAATGGTAGATTAAGTTGTTAGAGTAATTATTTTATTTTGTTTTGTGCGACGTCAGTGTGAAACCATTGTATTGAGGCCCTAATCGAATGCGAGGATTAGGGAAAATTTTCTCGATAACCAATAGGGATAACTGATGTTTTTTGTGGTTCACGATATTGGCCATGGAGTGACGAAAAAATTTGGGCAAAATTTTTGGGGACGGGGCACTATGACGTCATCAAAACTTTTGATCGACGATATCTCCGAAACGGTTCGTCATAGACATATGATCCTATACATAGAATTTCGAGCTCTACAAGATGGTAACACTTTGCATTATCAATTCCTTAATTTCATTTTTCGTGAACTCTTTGGGAGGTGAAACAACGCAGGCTGAACATGGGCGGCGAGCGACGCCGCCTTGGCGGCTAGTCTATATATTAATAGCCGATTCTCCGTCTGTTTGTTTGTCTGTCTGTCTGTTTGTTTGTAAGTCACGCAAAATGGTAGATTTCGCTTCGAAAGAAATCTTCGAAAGAAATCGGGGATCTGCAACGGAGAGATCGCGGAGATATGAAGAAATATAGGGGGTAAAAACGGAAAAAAATGGCTTCTAAAAAATAGCGATAATTGCATGAAATTGTAATATTTTTAACTGAAATATATGTACATGAGTAATATAAGTCAATTTATAACTTAATATTGCCACAATACTTAAGAATGACCTTTAGTGAATCCACTTTTAAGCGTTTGTTAACCCCCGTTCAATGTCATGGCAACAATTGGAAACTGATCAGGTTTGCTTTGAACAAATTTTCATATATTCGCGCGAAAAGAAAGTGAAGAAAGTTGAGAAAAAACGATCATTTCGTTTGCCTAAAGACAACAAAGGAAAGATGTGTTTGCTTTTTTGTTTATTGTTGTCTATTTAGCTAGGTAAACTGACAAAAAACACAAGGCCTGTTGTGTTTTTATTTTTGTGGTGATAATAAAAATTATAAATAGATATACATTCCTGTATAGATTGTTCTTTTGTTTGAGTTTTTTCTCAACGAGTTATGAATTCTGATCATGACTATGGCATCCCTCAAAGGTTTGCATTGCCTAGATCACAATTTGATAGAGATGTAGTTGATGCACGGTAACAACATCAACAACAACAACAACCCCCTGCTGATGACCCTCAACATCGTCGTCGCATTAGAAATGCTGAACGACAAAGGAGATACCGTGCAAATCAAAGTGAGATTCGTGCTCAATTGAGAAGGGAGAGGGATGCACAACTTCAAAGACAGACGAGTTCGCAGGGCTCGCTTTTTAAATGCTGCACGGATTGATATTGAAAACAATAATTTACCTGACATTCATTCTTTAGGTGAATTTAACATTTTATGTGAACATTGTGGAGCAATCAAATTCGAGCGTGAAACTAATTTTAAATGTTGCACAAATGGAAAGGTACAACTTCCTAATTTATTAGATTATCCGCCTGAGTTACGGGATCTTTTGCTTGATGATTCTGCTCTGGGTAAACATTTCCGTAAGTGTATTAGAATCTATAATAATGCATTTAGTTTTGCTTCTCTGTCAGCTAACTTACGTCCTCCCCCAGGAAATGGGCCTCCATGTTTTAGGATATGTGGACAACTGCTACATAGGTATGGAGCACTGCATGCTAATGAAAACCAAGTGCCCATGTTTAGCCAACTGTATATTATCGAAGCTGCTAATTCGCTTGACATGCGTATGCAAAACCCTTCTAATACGGATTGCAACAGAGACTTGATGGAGCAAATACAAACAGTCATTAATAGAGTTTCACCTTATGCCGCAGCATATCGTAACTTGGCTCAGGTTGAACAGGAGGAGGAGGAAAGGGCGCTTTTAGAAAATAGAGCAACCTCCGTAGTGGGTATGTATATGCGAGAAGGTGAAGACAGGAGGAGATACAATGCTCCACATCACGAAGAAGTTGCAGCAGTTTTTGTAGGTAACGATGGTGCACCTCCCGCTGGTAGAAATATTGTTGTTTATCCAAGAGATCAGCCCTTGCGCAATATTCCTTACACATCTACAAACATTGACTCTATGATGTATCCAATGATTTTTCCTAGAGGTGATCCTGGATGGAGTCCAAACATGAATCACGTCCAACAGCATGCAACTGAAAGGCGGAATAAAGTTACACAATTGCAGTATTATATTTATCGTATTGCCATTAGACGTGAATTTTCTGCTTTACATTTAGCTGGAAAACTATTTCAACAGTTTGTTGTTGACAGCTATGTCAAAGTTGAGGGAGCGAGACTCGACTTCATACGCCAGAACCAAGAACAACTACGGGTAGATAGCTACACAGGCCTGATGGACTATTTGGAGGAAGCTGCCCATGAACGAAACCTCCGTGCGGGTAATATCGTTGTATTGCCATCTACCTTTTCAGGTTCACCGAGAAATATGCACCAATTGTACCTAGATGCTATGGCATTAGTTTCAAAACAAGGTAAACCAGATTTATTTTTAACTTTTACATGCAATCCTAAATGGCCTGAAATTGTTCAAAATCTTTTGCCTGGTCAAACCGCATCAGATAGGCCAGATCTGGTTGCACGAGTATTCAAACTGAAGTTGGAAACTCTTAAAAACAATATTATCAAAGATTCTGTTCTAGGTGTGTCTGTAGCACAGGTGGATGTTATAGAATTTCAGAAAAGGGGTCTACCTCATGTGCAGATGCTGTTGCATCTTGGCAACGAATTTAAGTTGCGCAATGGTGATGACATTGATTCATTGATATCAGCACGAATTCCAAATCGCGATCAAGAACCAGAACTTTATGAAATCATCAAATCCTGCATGGTCCATGGTCCATGTGGCCATTTGAATGTGTCTTCACCGTGTATGCAAGATGGTAAGTGCAGCAAAAATTTTCCAAAGCAGTTCAACAATGGAACTGTTTTAAATGTGGATGGCTATCCTTTATATCACCGACCAGATGACGGAAGAACTGTTCGAATTCAGAATATGGATCTTGACAACAGATGGATCGTCCCACACAATCCTTTCCTCAGCAAAAAGTACAATGCACATATAAACCTAGAGGCCTGCGTTTCCATTAAAAGTGTCAAGTATTTGTACAAATACATTTACAAAGGACACGATACTGCTCATATTGAAATCAATGAGCGAATAGATCACGACGAAATCAAAACTTTTTTAGATGCGAGGTATGTATCTGCTCCAGAAGCTGTGTGGCGTTTATGCTCTTTTCCAATGCACACTCAAAGTCATGCAATTTTACGACTTCCTGTTCACCTTCCAAATGAGCAGCAGATTTTTTTCAGAGAAGGACAGGAACAAGCAGCACTGGAAAGAGGACAAGAGCACACTAAGTTAACTGCTTGGTTCGAATTGAATCGTGTTGACGAACAGGCACGTCAATATTTATATCCTGATATCCCCCACCATTATGTGTTTCAAACACGACAACGTAAGTGGGTGACACGTCAGCGTGGAGCAGAAAAAATTGTAAGTAGAATGTACAATGCTAGCATTCGGCAGGGTGAAAGGTATTTCTTACGTGTGCTGTTGTTACATGTTCCTGGTGCGACTTCCTTTGAATACCTTAGAACTGTTAATGGGATTTTATATAGATCTTTTAGGGAAGCGTGTATTGCACTTGGACTATTGGATGACGATACTTTGTGGATACGAACCATGGAAGAACTTGGCGAATCAGCAACTCCCTCTAAAATTCGCAAAGCGTTCTCTTTCATTCTGATCCATGGAGAGCCAAGCAATCCAGCTGCGTTGTGGGAAAGATTTCGTGCTCACATGATTGAAGATTTTTTGAGACACCAGCCGGAAGTACAAGTAGAGCAGTCAGCTCTTGGAAAAATTCAGGAAGTCCTGCAGCAATTTGGTAGGGTTGTTACTGACTTTGATTTACCGGCTTTTGAACAAGCTATTGCTGACGATCTACCAAATGCTGATGAAATGAGGGAAGAGGCCATCAACATGAGGAACACGTTGAATGTTGACCAACTTGCTGTTGCTGATGCAGTCCTAGATGCAATGGCAACAAACGACAACAATAATGCTAAAGTTTTCTTCCTTGATGGACCCGGTGGAACAGGTAAAACTTTCACGTACAATTGCATCATTCGTGAGGTTATTGGAAGAAACCTATCAGTAAGTACGTGTGCATGGACTGGAATTGCAGCAACACTGTTACAAAATGGTAAGACAGTCCATTTTCTTTTTAAATTACCTGTTCCTGTATTGGACAATTCAACATGCAATGTCAAGCCTAACAGTAGGCATGCCGATTTCTTATGTAGTCAGCATATTTTGATATTTGATGAGGCAAGTATGATTCCTAAGCATGCACTTGAGGCTATTGATAGAATGTTCAGAGATATCTGTAACAGTGATGTGCCTTTTGCTGGAAAGGTTGTTCTTTTAGGTGGTGATTTTAGACAGACTCTTCCAGTAGTGAAAAGAGGCAGACCAGCTCAGATAGTGGAAGCATGCATCAAGAGCTCTGTCTTGTGGCCAATAGTGCAAATCTTTCATCTAAATGTCAACATGAGAGCTGCACCTGGAGAAAGGGGATTTGCAGAATTCCTACTTGAATTAGGAAGTGGAACAATACCGAAAAAAGTGGATGAGCCATTTAAAGACTCCATCGAAATTCCGCACAAATGTGTTGTGCACGAAAATAATGATATCGTCCATTTTATTTTTAGTGATGCTGGAGGAGAGGATATGTCGAGTCGTGTAATTCTGACACCAACCAATGATGAGGCTTTAGTAATTAATGAACGGATTCTTCAGGGAATGCCTGGTGAAACAGCCACGTACTTTAGCGTCGATTCTGTTGTTTCTGATGAGCAAGAAGGGATTGACCTGTATCCGATGGAGTTCATCAATTCGCTTACTCCTTCTGGAATGCCTCCACACCGGTTGAACTTGAAAGTCAACAGTATAGTGATGCTGCTACGAAATTTATCATTGAAGGACGGTTTATGCAACGGCACCCGATTAGTCATCCGTAATCTCCGAGAGAATATCCTTGATTGTGAAGTGCTGACGGGTATCTCCGCTGGAAATCGGGTGCTCATTGCTAGAGTAACATTGTGTCCCAACGATACCAACCTTCTGTTTCAGCTGAAGCGTACACAATTTCCTCTCCGTTTGTCCTACGCAATAACCATAAACAAAAGTCAAGGTCAGACTTTTGAACGGGTTGGTATTTACATGCAAAGGCCTTGTTTCAGTCACGGTCAACTGTATGTTGCATTTTCACGAACACGACGCTTTGAAGCGGTGAAAGTAAAGGTTTGTAGAACTTTGCAGCAAGGCTATGTTAGAGAGAGATGCTACACTAGAAATGTAGTCTACCAACAGGTATTATGAATATTTTTACCTTGCAAAAATATTTGTGCAATTGATATTAAATGTTTTGAATTGAAACTTTAGGCAAGGTTAATGAGGAGGCATCACATTGCATTACCTGAAAATTCAATTGGTATACATTGAATTGAATAATACTGAAATTAAAACAGTTTACATTGAAATGAATTACATTGAAATGAATTACATTGAAATGAATGACATTGAAATGAATTACATTGAAATGAATTACATTGAATTGAATTACATTGGATTGAATTACATTGAATTGAATTGAATTGAATGAGTATAGCATTAGATTAGATGACCTAGAAATTAGATTAGTTTACATTAAATAGATTAGATTGAATATGCCAAATGATTAGTATATAGCATTAGATTAGATTACCTTGAACTTTGAGTAGATTGAAGATTGAATAGATTATGGAAAAATATGGAAGCGGCATGGAGCCGGGTGGAGGAGGGTATGAAAGCGGCATGGAGCCGGGTGGAGGAGGGTATGAAAGCGGCATGGAGCCGCGTGGAGGAGGGTAGGCAAGCGGCAAAAAGTCGTTGTATGTGTGACATATTGTAATTTATTCTCTTTTTTTGAGATTCTGATGTCATTGAAAAGGCAGTTTTATCATTGTTATACAGTAACATATGGCCTTCCATGTTGAACTGCATGGTTTCTTTTAAAAATTGGTATGAATGTTTCGCTTACAATTCTTTTCCTTTTTTAACCTGATAGTCCATTACCATTTGTTGTACTTGCAGTTCTCTTAGATTTTCTTTTCTTTTTTAGATAATGAGACAAAGCGTAAACCTCTACACATAATTTGCATGTTGTGTAGCTTTGGATTGAGACACTTGGGTAAGAAATCTTTTGAAAATATTCCTCCTAACTTGAGGCTTTGCTAACAAATTGAAAGTAGATTCAGTTAGATTTTTCACAAGTTCATGTTGTGAGCACAACTTAATTTCATATGTTTAGAGTTTGCGTATAGTCGTAGAATAGAAAATACATATCAGCTTAATGTGAAGAAAGATGAAATTTCGTTGCACTTGAGAGATTGGTCTATGTTTATTGAGATAATAGAAAGTTTGGAAGTTAGACATGGCTGCATGTTCACAAGTGGTTTTGTTTATAATTCAGTGACATCCCCCACCCTATCTATACGGTTTCTTCTGGAACAATAGACTTAATCAATCCCCTTTGGCTTGGGATAACCAGGATTTTTTCCCCTGGAGTCGGTATAATAATCACACGTGTTTCATATATTCTGGAGAAAAACTAACTTGAGAACATGCTTATAAGAAGTAACTTGATCCACAGTTTTTCTCTATAAAAGAGTTTAAAGTGATTTCATATTTATCTGATTATACATTGTAAATATATATTGAGAATATATAACTTGAACTATTGTCCAATATTTTCCTTTTACAGACTAAATTAGCATTAAACGTATTGGCCGTTATATGTTGCTTTTCTGTATCTCATTCATGTTGTCATATGGAATATTGTACCTTTAACACCTAGAATACTTTTAGTCAACGTTCGTAGTATCACTTGTTAATGACATAGTCACTGCATGTCCAAGAAAAAAGTAGTCTTAACAATATAATTATCGTTATTTTTTCAGATGGCAAATAATAATGACAATAATATCCAAGCGGCAGTTGCGGCGTTATGTAAGCACCTATGATAATTTCATTTTGTTTTATGAATACTGATTTTAATTCTATAAAATGCTTCATTAAATCTTTGTTTTTCTTTTCAGTTCGAAATTTGAATAATAACAATGATATAGGTATGTCCATTCCCTTTCGCAAAATATTTCTATGGTTCTCTAAAAAATATACTTTTTTGGTTATTGCTTATTAATTTTTTTTTTATTTTTAGATATGGAGCGGCTGCTTCGTAAGTAGCTGTTATAGTCGTTTCCTATTTTTTATAATTGGTTTTAATGTGTAGATATTTCATTTCTAATTCATTCCATAATTTAGAAAATTTACAAATTGACGATGTCCGGGAGCCGGACCCGCAAATTAGTAAGAATTCAAATAACCTTCTTATCATTATCATTCTTCAATTATTAACAAAAGATAATTTCTTATTACAGTTGCAGTATATACCAGGTTCTTGCGGGAACAGCTGGCCCGAGGAGGGCCAACCACCGATGCCGCCCTCGGTTCGTGGGTGCAGCATGGAGGGGTTTTTCTCCCTCCAGGCCAAACCCGCGGTAGAGGCCGGGGGCAGAACCGCAATAGCCACAGGCCGCGGCCATACTAAATGTTTGTGTTTGTGTTTTTTATGTTTTGTTTTTTTGTTTCATGTTGTTTTATGTTTCATCTTTGTTGAATTATAAATGTTGAATTATAAATCTTCTTCGGTTCTTTTCTTGATTTCCCTCTTTCCATGCCATTATATTTTTTGTGAACTCTTTTGGGGGAGGCATCCTGAACATGGGCGGGGAGCGACGTCATCAAAATCTTCGAACGATGATATCTCTGTAACGGTTGATCGTAGCGGAACGATCCCATACATTTTTTTGATCAGTTTTTCGAGCTCTACAACATGGGCACACTTATTATTGCCAATTACTTAATTTTATTTTTCGTGAACTCAAGGCAGGCTGAACATGGGCATTTTCTTGCTCAGAATTTCGAGCTCTACTTTCCATTGTCAATTCGTTAATTCTATTTTTCGTGAACTCTTTTCGAGTTCTACACGATGGTAACACTTTCCATTGTCAATTCCTGAATTCCAATATTCGTGAACTCATTGGGAGGTGACACAACGCATACTGAACATGGGCGGCGAGCGACGCCGCCTTGGCGGCTAGTCTATATATTAATAGCCGATTCTCCGTCTGTCTGTTTGTAAGTCACGCAAAATAGTAGATTGAGTTGTGAGCAAAATTATTTCTTTTTTTGTGTGCGACGTGAGTTCGAAACAAATACATTGCAAACCCAATCGAAGGTGACTTTTTTTGCTGGTGAACCGATAGACATAACGTTTTGTTTTTATTATTATTGTTAGTTTTATAATCCAAGGACTACGTTGGCTTTGAAAACAATACATCAACTAAATACGAAACTAACTGATTTAACAGTTTGTACAAAAAACAACAGTGGCAGAACGTGGCAACATGTTTGCCAGTGTATCCTAACGTATCCTTGCCTGACTGTCTGAGACCGGTAAACTTTTTTTCGAGCAATCAAAATGTTTAAAAACCGATAAGTAAAAAAAGAGTATCATGAAACAAAATATTTTTTTGCTTTTCTTTTAATAATTTAATTTCTTTTTTTAATTGTTATGCACTTCAGATCGAACGTTTTTTTATTCACTTTATTCATTTAGCACGTGCCTTTTTTCTCTCCTCCCGTGTGATCTTTTTAAGAAGAGAAACCATTTTCGCCTTATGTTTGATAGCACCCATGTTAGAGAGCGTAACTTCTTTAAAACAAAAGCTAATAAAAAGTTGAAGTTTTCTCACTCTACGTTTTGAGTGTATTGTTACACAGATAAAAGATTGGTTTTTCCAGGGGTTGTGACTTCGAACCTGCTTCTGGTTGAACACAAGTTGTACGAGCCGTTTATAAGGAAATGTGATGTTTATTGATACAGTGATACAGAGCAGGTGGACATGGGCGGCGAGCGACGCCGCCTTGGCGGCTAGTTTAACATTATTTGTATATTGTACATACTTTTTTATATAAAGACTTTTATCTTTTGTACTATGAAATTGGTTTCTTCATTTTATTTCCTTTTTTTTAATCCAAAACATAAAAGCAAATGTAATTTGACCAGGAAACTGAAGGACGCCGTTTGTCCTCAACGAACCATAGCCCATTAATCAAGTAAATTTTATTTTCAGATAAAATAAAACATTTCGTCTACAAGAACCGGGTTTAGTTGGATAAGGGAGATCAGACTATGTATTCTTATATCACAAAGAATTAAAATATTTTTTTTAGTGCTTATTTTTCGTATTTCAAGTGTTTGCTTAAACTGGCTTCAGTTTTGGGATCGAAATTTGATAGATAATTACCCATGAAACTTATCGACCTAATTTCAGGCTAGTAGAAACACAAAGAGCGCAAACGGGGAAGTGATTTGATAGAATTCCAAATTAATCGAAAACTTTTCTTCATCTCTTAGGAAACTTATACTTATTATTGTTAATATTTATACATACTAGCCGCCAAGGCGGCGTCGCTCGCCGCCCATGTTCAGCCTGCATTGTATCACCACCTGCTCCAAATTATTGCACTTAACACCAGCGATAAGACTTCCTTTGCTGCTGGCTTTGTCGCTTAATAAAGCTCGTTTGCACGTTAATAGAAATACGTTCCTGGTGTTTCAAATCTTGCATGTTCTTAACTCAGCCGTTCATTGTCACGGTCGCATTTAAAATGTCAGTAGACACAATGCATTCCAAACGTGAACTTCACATGGTTTTTATTTATGATTTTAAACCAATCAAGTATCAGTTTAACAATTCACTAAAAACGCAGAAAGAAAAACTTTTCAACTTATTATTAGTTTTTGTTTTACGCGCTCTAACATGGGTGTTGTCAGAAGTAGGTTAAAAAATGGTTTCTCTTCTTAAAAAGATCACACGGGAGGAGAAAAAGATGCACGTGCTAAATGAATGAATTGAATAAAAAACGTTCGAACAGATTAAAATAGATTAAAAGAAATCGATTAAAAGAAATTAAGACAACTATTAAGACAAAAGCAAAAAAAAAAAAAGGATTTTGTTTCATGATTCTCTTTTTTTTACCTAGCGGTTTTTAAACATTTTGATTGTTCGAAAAAAGTTCACCCGTCTCAGACAGTCAGGAAAGCGTTTGGATGCACTGGCAAACCGCACATGCTGCCACGTTTTGCCACTGCTGCTTTTTGTCCAAAATGTTTAATCAGTTAGTTTCTTAGTTGATGTATTGTTTTCAAAGCCAAGTCAACGTGGAATATAAAACTGACATAATAATGAAAACAAAACGTTATTCCTATTAGCTCATCAGCCAAAAAAAGTCACATTCGATTGGGGTTGCAATGTATTTGCTTCAAACTCACGTCGCACACAAAAAAAGAAATAATTTCGCTCACAACTCAATCTACCATTTTGCGTGACTTACAAACAAACAAACAAACGCACAAACAAACAAACAGAGAATCGGCTATTAATATATAGATTATTATCACTAAGTTGGTTTGCATGGATAGTGTCCTGCTAAGGTGGTTCACACACTAAAGGTGGTTCACACACTTCACTTCTTGCAATTTGTGTACTGGGGTATTTGAAGGACACTTGCCACTAGCAAAGTCGGTGAGCGTTCTGTGTCGGCCCACTAAAATGTTACACTGCGAATTATTGAAAACTACAGTTGATTTAATGTTTCTGCTTGAGCAGGTTGATAAACTTACCACGAAAAAGTGGGTGATTTATACTTTTTTTAGTGCAAATTGGACAACTCCTACTTGCGCAGTTGATAGAATTTACCACTTAAAGTGGGTGATACTCATGCAAAGAGCAGCTTCTTCAACTTACCACGAAGAAGTGGGTGCTTTCCTCAAAAAAATATCGATATCGATAACGATAGCCCACGATTCTTTGAAATATAATGGCAGATTGTAACATTTCGCAAACAGTTTTTAGTAATTTCCACCAAGGTGATCCCAAATTTAGTGTCTCTACTAGCAAGCTATGTTCATTCATGTCACTTATGTCTAAATTTTGGATTTGCATAAGAAAAGTATCAATCTGGAAAATTGCAGGCTTAGTCTTTGTCTTCAAGGTAATTAGGTAATAAGCTGTATGAGAAAACTGAAATTAGAACTTTGTATGTTGATGAGTTGCCTGAAGTTAATAGTGTTACATTACATGCAGATTTTGTTTGTATTATGGATGGATATGCTAAGGCTGTAACTGATAGAAATATAAACAAGACGACCGGATGGTCGAAAGATTTCGCTTATGATTTTAAGAATAGTGACCTATAAATAACGCCCATTCTAAATACATACTCCGAGGGCTCATTGAGTTGCAGAGTGGAATTTATAATAATCCCGTCTCCATGGTGATACGTGTTTTCGTATTTCCGCGTAATCCCCCTGTTTCTGATCCTAGTTGCACTACTGATGCATTTTGTTAAAAGGATCTGATATAGTGTAAACATAGAAATAAAAACGTTTTATTGTGTAAACCAAACTTTATTAATAAACACATCACAAATTAAAACAAGAAGCCGCTTGGCTTGAAGACTTCAGGACAAAACACAACAATACATATCTGGTTTCAAAAATACAAACTTGCCGAATTGCCAAATTACGGTCAAATCTAACAAAATGACTGGCAATTTCAAAATCAACATCTTTTTTTATGTTTATGAATATTAAAGAACTTTTGAAATTTGGTACAAATTTGGCCCCAATTGTCCATTTTTGGTCAAATCAGATAAAATGACTGCCAAATTTGAAATCAGCACCATTCAATTGTGACCTGTGCAAAATTTCATGTAAATTGGTCGGCTGGAAGTCCGAATTTGACCAAGTTTGCGAATTCGGCAACGATGTCATGTAAACGCTGCACGAAAACGTTCATACCTTGGAGTAGTAGTAGGAGGAGTAGGAGAAGAACCACGGGTATTTTAAATACTTTACTCCACCATGGGTGTCCTAAAGTCAACATCAATATATAAGGTTTGCGGAGTGGGTGCGTGGAATCACCCGTTCGCCAGCCAAAATATGGAATGCGTGAAAGCCGGATATTCATTCAACAAATTCCGACGAGCGAGTTGAATGCATATTATGCGTATTATGGAATACACATCCATAACTGAAAAGGCGCTATTTCCTTTTCACACCACCCCGTAAATGTATCTGCCATATTTTTTACTGTTAGCTCTTCATCATGGAGATAAAACATAACCATAATCCTAACCCTTAACCCTGACCCTAAATCATCCCAGACGGAGACCACTCTGCGAAAAGAAAATAGCACCACTGAAAGAATATATGTAATTTTTGTTAGTTTTCTTGAAATGTATTCTATCAATGTAGTTATATTGCGATTCAAAGACCATATTACTTCAAATGTCCAACTACCAAACTGTGCACCCTTGCTTCGTTTTGATGTGGTAATTTGATGAAAATTATCAGAAATTGGCCCATAGTAATTTTCAGTTATGAAAAAGTTAATATAAAATAATGTCACAGTATTAAAAATCAAAACAAGGTCAGGTTTGATAGTCTGATAACATGTATTTAAAGATTTGATTTTGTGAATGTGGGATGACGGAGATAGAAAAGAGAAGGAAAACAAAATGCTTTATAAATCAATCATTTCCAGTTATTTTATGTATATATAAATACAGATTCAAAAAAATTCGACATTTATAGTTGCAAAAAGAGCATGAATAAAAATGATCTATTATAAAAAAAATAGCTTTTTCGAATGCATAAAGGACACTAGAAAGTAAAACCAACAAGAAATACATAACAGACATCTTCTAAACTTTGCCAAAATGTTCAGGTAATTTAACCCAGATATAATGAACAACATCCAGTTATATGTTGCAAATTTAAATGTCAATCAACAAAACTCAATTTGTATACATAAAACATTCTTGAATTGGTCACATATTCCTTTCAAATGAACGGTAACCGATTTGAATCAATGTTTCCTGACCACATATGCTGGAAATGCCTACTACTTCACATTGTTAATCCTGTCTTGGTTCAGTAGTTCCATTGTTTCAAGTGTACCAGATATTCCACGACTGTTAGTGATTCGTCTCAATTCATAAATTGATATCAATTACTCTTGATAATGCCTTAGCTAAAATAGTAAAACCAACAGACAAATTATTAAGAGCATAAATTTCCCATTCACAATACTAAGCAAAATCATTATATATATATATGTTATATATGTTATATATATATATATGTTAAAATTATTTAACATAATTATGTGTTTTATTTCGTTCGCTTGTTTATACATAATTCACAACACAACATACGTACTGGACATCTGTTTATTTATTTAACATATATATTTTATGTAATTATAATTATATACAGTATATATTAATTATGTAACTGTAATTTTAGAAATAATTCAAGTAGCATTATGTAAAGTAATAACAATTACACAAAAACAAATTAACTGATTTGTTTCTTTTGCTCTTCATTGCTGTTTTCTTTTAATTATCTTATCCAATTAAAGAATTTGGAAGCTGTAGCTATTTTAACTTCAGTTATTTCTCTAGAATTTATAAAATTGTTGTCAAGCAGTCCAATTTGATCATAAAATTTGACTACGATTGTACTCTTTTAAATAGAGAAATTCCATGAATGATGATGTACTGTATACTGTTTTGATGTCTCTGTGGTTTAGACATAGAAAATATCAAAGCCATTTTTTTCTGCACACACGCATTCTCCCTACCTGTTGTCAGCATAAAGTTTATTATATACGAAACATGCAAATTTCCCATGAACAATAATAAGCTTGCAATAAGAATTCAAAAAGGGTATATAAATCTCTATGGGGCATAGGTGATGTGTTCTGCTGCACACACCTCATAAACATAAACATTTACATTAGATTTTATCATCATCATTGGACTTTTATGTCTTGTTTTGTGTTGTGTGTGGAAATAAAAACAGTTAGGTGGATCAAAATACAACACAAAGTTGAATAAACATGATGGCTTGAAGATAGTAGTATATGAATATGGAGAAGAAATAACAGCTTTATCTTTTATTCCTCACAGATACACAGCTTGTGAGCATAGATGCACTTTCAGAAGCTTTGATCTGAATTTAAATTTCCAAAAGTCAACAAGCAGTATTCTCATTAATTAACTGACAATATTATCGCAAAGGATAGGTTTCCCATTGGAAGTTCATAACAAACCTCGGAGCATTCGGAGATTTCTCGGGGGAAAATGTCTACTTAACTCAAAAAAGCAACCACTTTGTTTTGACCGCCACCGTACAGATCGAAGAATTTGCCTAAACGCTATACCCTGAACACTTTTGAGCTTGATCAACCATATTATTTTCTACCTCAAAATTTCCGAAAATCAAAGGTAAGTGAGCCAAATCGCACTTTTTGTATGACCCTGTAGGAGGTTGCATCCAGTTACGGCAGCCGAAAAGCATCTCTCTGTTAGTGTTTGATGACAATATTTGATCTTGCCAAATGAGCTCCGTTCCGCAAAAAGCTACACTCCGCAAAAAGAAATATACTTGTATGATCTGTAACGATGATTTGTTTTTTAAATGATTTATAAGAAAAATGTGAGCCAAAAGAGATAAGAAAAAAAGATTTGTTCGAAAAAATTTTATCAATATATAAGGTTTGCGGAGTGGGTGTGTGGAATCACCCGTTCGCCAGCGAAAATATGGAATGCGTGAGAGCCGGATATTCATTCAACAAATTCCGTTCGCTTTTCATCATGGAGATAAAAAATAACCATAATCCTAACCCTTAACCCTGACCCTAAAACATCCCGGACGGAGACCACTCTGCGTAAAGAAAATAGCACCACTGAAAGAATAGTCATTTTTGTTAGTTTTCTTGAAATGTACAATTTAGTTATATTACGATTCAAAGGCCTTATTACTTCAAATGTCCAGATACCAAACTGTGCTCCCTTGCCTCGTTTTGATGTGGTAATTTGATGAAAATGATCAGAAATTGGCCCATAGCAATTTTCAGTTATGAAAACTTAATATCAAGTAATGTCACAATATAAAAAATCAAAACAAGGTTCGGTTTGATAGTCTGATAACATGTATTTAAAGATTTGATTTTGTGAATGTGGGATGGAGATAGAAAAGAGAAGGAAAACAAAATGCTTTATGAATCAATCATTTCCAGTTCTTTTATGCATAAGTACAGATTCAAAAAAAATTCCGACATTCATAGTCGCAAAAAGAGCATGAATAAAAATGATCTATTATAAAAAAATAGCTTTTTCGAATGCATAAAGAAACACTAGGAAGTAAAACCAACAAGAAATACATAACAGACATCTTTTAAACTTTGCCAAAATGTTCAGGTAACTTAACCCAGATATAATGAACAACATCCAGTTTTGTGTTGCAAATTTAAATGTCAATCAACAAAACTCAATTTGCATACATAAAACATCCTCGAATTGGTCACATATTCCTTTCAAATGAACGGTAACCGATTTGAATCAATATTTCCTGACCACATATGCTGGAAATGCCTAACACCTCACATTTGTTACTCCTGTCGTGGTTCAGCAGTTCCATTGTTTCAAGTGTACCAGATATTCCATGACTATAGTGATTCGTCTCAATTCATAAATTGATATCAATTACTCTTGATAATGCCTTATACACCTGAAATAGTAAAACCAACAGACAAATTATTAAGAGCATAAATTTCCCATTCACGATACTAAGCAAAATTATTATATATTTAACAAAATTATTTAATATAATTATCTGTTTTATTCGCTTGTGTATACATAATTCACAGCACAACATACGCACAGGACATCTGTTTATTTATTTAACATAATTATATATATTTTATGTAATTATAATTATATACAGTTATATTAATTACGTAATTGTAATTTTAGAAATATATCAAGTAGCATTATGTAAAGTAATAACAATTACACAAAAACAAACTAACTGATTTGTTTCTTTTGCTCTTCATTGTTGTTTTCTTTTAATTATCTTATCCAATTTAAGAATTTGTAAGCTGTAGCTATTTTAACTTCAGTTATTTCTCTAGAATTTATAAAATTCCACCCAGACACATGTATTAAATACTACAATGGAGTTGACTAATTGAATTCCAAATCAGAGAATATTTTACAATATATGGATAAAATGTTATATATGTATATAATATTGTTTACTTTTTTTGTTGTTAAGCAGTCCAAATTGATCATAAAATGTGACTACGATTGTACTCTTTTAAATAGACAAATTCCATGAATGGTGATGTACTGTATACTGTTTTGATGTCTCAGTGATTTAGACACAAATCAAATAACAAACAGATAGTTTGTTTGTAATAGATGGTTTGAAGTTAGTAAATACACTTTATAGCTCACGAAATATACGAAAACATATCATGGTCATGAGAGCAAGGATTAAAATAAATAGAAATAAAGGAACTTTAAGTTAGTAAGTGCGGTCCTAAAAAACCTTCGTCGTACATAGATAGATAGATAGAACGCCGCCGAAACCAATATATTTCGCTTAGTGAAATCAAATGATGTACTTACATTTTGAATGAAAAATCTTTTTTACAGTGATGATGTGTCAAGTACGATACTTTTTATTGAGGGTTTTTGTATTGGGGAATTAAAAGACATCAGTGGAAACATTTATTTATTTGATTCCGCACCAGAAATAGTAGAGCACTTCCAGAGCCAGTGGGAAAATCTATATTAATGATGTTTTTTATCTGTAGAACTCGCTAGACACTATGTTTTTCTCTACTTAAGTTTATTTGTTGTCAAATTGTTTATGCAAAATTTAATCCGCTAGATGTTAAAGGGAAAAAGCACTTGAGAAATGCCTTAGTAAGTTAAAAAGATGTGAGTATTATGTTAAAAAAGTGACAAAGAAAATCACCAGGCAAGACCAATATATAAGTTAAACACTTTTTTTATAAGCATGCAGTAATATTCAAGTCAAGCTCAATATGGTTAGCATTCATTCATTTTTAGCTTTAAAAAAAGAGTGTATTCTGAAAAATCAAAAGAAACCAGGAAAAGTCATTATGACAACAATTGCGAAAATATAAAAGTAGCCAAGAAAAATCATTATGACGAAAATTCTGAAAAGGTAAAAGCAAAAAAGAAAACAACACTACTAAAGTAATTCAGGGCATATTAAAAGACTTACGAAAGAACATCGAATGAATATAAGTCACCAAGATATAGATCCTTATTCAAGAGTGGAGAAATTTAAAGACTCAATTGTTGAAGGCCATATTATGTATGTGTGTCATGTAATCGGTGCCTTTATAAAAGATCAGTCAAAATCTATTGTGAAGAGAAGTCCCGTATTCTTTCTATTTAGCACCCCTCTCCAATAAGCGTCCCTCTCTAATAAGCGCCCCTTCTAATCAAAAATATTTTTATAAGCGCCCCTCTCAAATAAGCACCCGGGCTCTTATTAGAAAGACTTAACATTAACTCAGAAATTGATGAGCGCCCGGGCGGTAATTAGAGCTTTGAACAAAAAGCAAAACTTCTGTAATAGAAACAGAAGACTATGTTTTTGTGATGTCTAAATGTAAGTTATAGCTAAGAACAAAATCTTATTTCATTGCCACGAAAAATGCAGTTGCTTTTATTCTTTTATGATAAAAATCAATGCCTCGTTCACAGCGGGCAAAAACGTTAGTGTTCAAGGTTTGGCAACTTTTAATAATGTATTAATTACAAATACAAAGTTAAAGTCGAAAAGCTTTAATGTTTTTGTATCAAATTTACATACTAGAAGCTCTAGCATCAATCGAGTATTTTATTTTGTAGAAGGATCGGCAGCATTAAGAAATATTGATATTAACGGAGATAACGATGGTGTTGTATCAATTAATTCAAATTTGGATATAGAAAACTCTTCAATTACTGTATCAGAAGGTTGTATTACTTATAAAAGTCTAAGTGAAGTAGGCTTGAAGATCGTCTTAAGACATGTTAAAGTGATTTATTCAAGTAGAAGAAAGCCAGCAATTGGAGTAGTAGGAGAAGTTAGCATTTTTTTTAAATACATCGAGTGGACGTTATTCTGACTAGCATCTCAAAATTTGATATTCCCATTATCGAAGTAAAATGCCAAAAAAGCTCTTTTTTCAAATTTATTTAATCAACTTTAAATTGTCCTAAAAATAGTGAGTTATACTTCACAATGACTAATGATGATATGTTCAACTTTCAGTACAGTTGCAAAACATGTGACAAGGGGTCTTACGTTATCACAACAACTAAAGCAGAATTTACGATAAGAACTAAAAGCCAAGGAAAATCTAGTACTGTACCCCTTCTATACGATGTGTATCAAGATTCGAAAAAGTGGATCTTTGAGGGACCTCAGAACACAAACAGGTGTAAAGAATGATGGGTACATAGTTGACTATTTCTCAAGCAGCTGCATCGCTGTTTCTGATTGCAAACATGTCACTTACTTTTGGGTATATCTCACACTTTCTGCTCTGGTATATATTATTTCAGTCGCATATCTAGATAAACTGAAAGCAATAAAAGTCTTACTAATGGAAATCTTTTATCTGTTTAAATGTGAAAACCTTTTACCATTCATGACAACATCCAATACAGAACAAGTAAACATAACAGGTATTCAAATGAGAAACATCAACGTAATACATTATGGCAACAATGAAGTTCAAAATGAAATAAAATTATTTCCTAACAAAGTAACACCAGAAGCAGGCTCTGAAGAGGATGCAGGATTTTTAATGTTTTTGTTGGCTTCTATCAGCTGACACAACTGATAAGTGTTGCATTAGGAGAAAACTACATCAGTTCAAGTTTTGATAGAACCTTGACTGACGTTTTTAATTTTCAACCCTAACCCTAACCTAACCCTAACCCTAACCCTAATTTTCAAAGTTTCTCTTAATTGATGTCCGTTCTTAACTTTATTATTAATCGCGGAACTAAATTTGGTTATGTTTCTGTTGAACCTAACAGATTAATATCAGCTGTTCTGGAACATTTTCAACAACCGTTTAGGCACAATAGCAACGGAAACATAATTCTCTGGCAAACTTGGCAGCTCATACAAAGATTAATCATTGCATGTCTGACAGTTTTTTTAATTAACCCTCTCTTTCGTTTAGTTTTGGTATCTCCAGTAATGATTTTGTTTTCGGAAATCCAGCTCAAGGTAAAACCCTACAAAGACCATCTCGTAAACCATCTTGAAGCATTTTCGTTGCTTATGCTATCTATTTTAGCAATAATTAATTTATTTCGATCATTTTTATACGTACACAGCCCCAATAAGACAAAGGAGATAGAAGATATTTTGGACATCTACAATATCATGGAACACATGCTTAACCCTGTCCTATTCTTAGTTGCATATTTTGCTTATGCAAAGGGTAAATTCCTTTCAATTTCATTCCTAGTTTTCGATAAAGTGCAGAGGATTTTTGTTCATTGAAGGTCTCTTGAAATTTCTGTAGATATCTCTTCAGGAGGTTCGATGATAATGATGATAACACAAAGTTCAGCCTAAAAGACATTGCGTAATGGTAGAAATTTCCATTTTAAGGAACAATTTCGTTGTGATATTGAGTTCAGCTAATTTTTGTTTTCACGTCTTCCAATTTTGTACATAGCCAAGACAAGTCAATACTGTAATTATTGAAAATGTTATTAAGGTTACATTGAACTTTTTGGATCAATTTCATTTTCGTATTATGGGACAAGACAATACATACCAATTGATAATGTCATAATAGAAAATAGAAAATATAACTCCATTACACGTTTTTTTTTATAAGCATATGTGAGTTTGAGCTCAGCCTCAATATGCTTAGTAAAAGGTTAAAACTGAGGCTGAAATATGCTTATTCACACTTCTCTTATTGGCGCTTCCCTAGTTTAAGAATAACACTTAGATAACACTTTTGTTCCTACTTGAAAAAAGCTTACAATTACGTTATAATTATGTCTGACTTTTATATTTTGCCCCGAATTTAAAATTTACCCTTGTAAAAAAAATTCAGGTTAATGATAAATGAGGCTCAGCATATGCTTAACGTATGCTTAAATTTTTGCCGATTCTTAGCCTTGATATGCTTATAAGCGTTATGCTTATGATAAAAAACGTTTAAGTGTAACAACAGGATTAATTATTGGATTAACTCATCAACTTGAAGATATCGCAAAAGAAGAAAAACAATGATATGGAAAAAGGAGATACTACTTTATTCACCAACACCAATTGTTCTAAAAAGAATTTTGACAAACAGTTACAAAATACCTCGCTATCACCTGTTATCACAATCCATAAAAGACACTGTTTGTATACAAACTAAAAGCAACAATCGTCTGTTGTGGAGATGTATTCCTGCTGAAGCATCGTTTCTGTTCTGCCATGCTGACGTGATGCGTTCCTGCTGAAGTGTCTGTCCTGCTCCGTCATCTTCACGTAATGTGTTCCTGCTAAAGTGTTATCCTTGTTCCGTCATGTTGACGTGATGTGTTCCCGCTGATGTATAATTCTCCCTCCGTTATGGTAACGTGATGTGTTCCTGTTTACGTATGATTCCTGTTTCGCGTTTGAACAATGTGACGCGAGTTGTAGATGCTCAATCATCAAAGTTATGGTAAAATAGTGTGAAATAAGTCATGGCGGTGTTGCGTTCCAGTATTCCAAATATAAACGACATTCATTATGCGTAACACTTTGATGAGTATTAATGACTTTTTAGTCTTTTGAGGGAAAATTAGGTGACGATGTTGCGACTACATTTTAGAGAACAATTCATTTTTTGGAATATTAGAAAAATGTCAAGAAACATACGTAGGATTTCCTTGTCACTGTCATCGTAAACAAATTTTCTTTTTATGTAAACATTATTAAAGAAAGCTATCATTATGTTAATATTATTTGTTTTATTCATAAATGTGTGTTTGAAGTGTTTACATCTGAGTGTAGCTACTCTAAGGGAATCCTGCCAAAACATATCAGAACGTAACTACAAACTAACAAAAGGAAAGAATACTGAGCGATACAATGCTTACATACTGCTTCACTAACGTCTTTATTTATGCTGACTCTAAGACTGCTTATTTTGGAATAAACTCATCATGGCTACTTCTTAAAAGTGATGGCAGTAAACCCCTACTTTCTATCTTCATGAAATTGTCTTCATGTTTGGTGGTTTTCGTTTTTCGCTCCTTATTGTTTAAATCCTTTGTATTTTTACGTAAATGAAATGCAAATACAGCATTAATCACCTCAATACAAGATGATGAAGAGACTATCAGTTATAGCACACTGCTAAAAAAAAGGATATATTTTGTTAACACTCCTTCCTAAATGCTCTTTCATGTTTATGTACAATCCAACGATACAGTGGTGTTTTACTTTTATGGATAAGCGGTAGCCATGATGCATTTTTTTCTTTGAAGATAACACATTATCAAGACAGAGCATTGTTCCGTTCAGAAAGGTCACTACTAGCTTCAAGTATTCTCCGGCAGTTGGTTGCGCTGTGGCGTGGCCAGTACTTCCTGCTGCTGCTAAATACATCACTGATTATTTGTGATCATATTTTTTCATGCAAAATTCCGGTGCAGAATCTTCTGCAAGGCAATCAAATCATTCAATTAGTGATCACGTGAAAAGATAAGAGCCGCTTCACACTGAAAATTTCGCCTTGTGGAAAACCGACTTTACGCTTATATTATGAGCAATTGATTGTATCTCGATTAAGATTTTAATGATTTTTGGATTGGTAATTTGATTAGGAAGACGTCTTCTTTTAATCGACTTTGTTAATAGAATTCAATTGAATAGATATACACTTTCATCAATTCTTTCATTTGACCGCACTATCGAATATAGAATGGGACTATCTAAACAAATTGATAATTACGAACGACTTGGTATATCTGTTCTAGCAACAATCCATTACGGTTTCAATTGTTATTGAAAAATTTGTAGAAATCAATATGTTTTTTACGCGATTAAGAACGACATTGTCATTTGTCGATGAAGCATCTCCACCATGTTCTTTTAATACTGTTCCAGGTTTAAATACAGACGCTTGCTTTGTGCTTTGAAACAGCTTCGATTAAAAATATTGATTTTATTGAGTAATTCAGTGTCCTTCCAGAAATACGAGAAGCAAAAGTTCTGCTCAGACTTCGTACCATATGACTGTCGACAAACCAGAGATTCTTCCAACCCAACTTTCCTTATGTTCCATTTTCCAAATAAGTATTAAACACTAACCACGTGGTCGGGTTTGGTCTTGCGTTATTTCAAAGGGAAAATATTGTCACCTTTTGATATTATACTCAATCTGAAATATAAGAACCAAAATAACCTTATGAAAAAGAACGCACGAGATACATCTAGTACAAACTTCATTCAAACGCATATTTGTCATGTCATGAAGATTGGATGATAATAGACAGCCAGTGACTGTCATTTGAATTACCTGACTTCTGAACCTGTTCTGCTGCCTAGTGAGTGACTATCTCGCACATTATCGATCAAATTGTTGATTCGTAAAACTATGATGGAAGAGTAAACAAAATCAATCATTAAGAATACATTTGCAGAAAAGAGCATCGAATCATACTAAGCAAGTGATAATTCTGGATTTTTAGATCATTTCCTCTTTGGCAATAAGAAATTTGGCACACTATAACCACTTAATTTTTATTAAAAACTTCTATTATTTGTTGGTATGCCATAGATAAACTCAGATACAACCTGCCTCCGAAAGGCAGCCATTTGTAAAATACCTCACGGATTACATTCCCAGTAAGCAACAGATTTGAAACAAATACATTTCCTTTGCAACATCTACGAAAATGTAATCATAACAAAAATTATATATAAAATCATGTATAAGATCATACCTGAAGATCTCCTTTCACGCAATGTATCTTGGGTCCTACAATCCTTTGTTTCAACCAATTTTAAAGATAACAATCCCGCCATCAAACAAAAAAAAGTTATAATTGGTAGTGACAGTCTTTTATGTATCAAACTAACACCATATGTAATCCAGGGCGCTAACGTTCCGCCTAATATTAGGATAGCAACAAGTGCGTGCAGACCACGTGATCTAAAAACAAAAATAACTGTTGCATCTTGGGCCGGAGAAGTAATTAGTACCGTAAATCATTTTGATTACGAAGTCTCAAGAATGAAGATCTTGTTGGATGGTCAGCTGCTGTGAAGTGAAGGATATACAAATCATTGTAATGATAAAGACACGGAAATATGGATAGGTTTTGTGTCACTGAAATAAAAATGTAAAATTTCAAGGGATGAAATGTACTTTTTCACAATTTTTCCCATCGAAGATTAAGTTTGGGAAAACCATCCAACCAAACATAAGTACCATTTTAGGAAAGCAAAATCAAAATGACATATATTTTTTCCTCGGGAGCTTCTTACGGATATTTCAAATTATTTTGGGACTAAGTATGTAAATGATTTTGCTAGGTATCTAAGCTTTAGTTTGAAATTAAGACATTGCAATCAAAGGATGTCAATTCTTACAAGAGATTCATCTCACCTATACATACACACTAATTACGAAAACTTTAGACTTTAGACTCAAAGTTTCAGGCGATGTCAATCACCAAAATTGTTTCCGCTAATTGTTTTTACATTCAAATTTTTAGTAACGAAATTTATTCTAAATTTTATCGGAATGGGACGAAGAATGATTTATATTTGATTTTGTTGATTTTATGATTTTTTGGTCAGCGCGTTAAGCAGCTGATCTTTCATTAGCGTTTGTCCTTCCGTCCCATATCCACAGTACTAGCCTAGATTCCTCATTCAAAGCTGATACCACTTAAAAATAAGCGTAGAATAGAGGCTATTTGTTAATCGTGGCTTAATTCAGATTTTTCAGATAATAAATAATTACAACTATTTTATCAGGGTGAGTGCCGCCTCAAATTAAAACATGAGTTTTACAGTCTGCCCATCACACAGATATCGTTTTGGAAATAAAAGCTAAAGGAAAGGGTTATTTTTCACCAGAGAAGTAAAGAAATTCGTAATATTATCAACGTATATTAGAATTGAACCTGCTATTTTATACTGTTCAGTTAGCTAGGGATGATTTTGTGTTTTGTGCTATATATTGGTCAGATGAAGATATAGAGAGCTCTGCTGCCTCCAAAAGGACCTATATTACATCGGATATGTATATGTTATTTTTTATGTATTCATACAAATGTGTCCATCAATATAGGCAAGTTTTCAATGTCACTTTACCCTGTCTAAAATAAAAATTTATGCACACAAAAATAAAATGTGTAGAAATCTATCTAGTCGTCATCCATAAAATAAACAGACGACAACATATCTTGAAGTTTAAAAATAAAGCATGTAATTACCTGTGAAAGTGTGTGGTGCACTAATCCAAAATTTGTGTTTGTTGTAATGTAATTTAGTAATTATCAGAAGCAAAAGAACAAAATATAATATATATGTTTGTAAACACTCTATAATACATCATCACTTTCGACATGAATGTTGTCTTTTCAATGAATATTTTAATGAACAAATTATATACCTATGTGCAGTCATTATAAGTCTCGTCTTGTCATTTTTTTTTTAATTTCGTCACTTATATATTTTTGTATCATAAATTGTCTTTTATTCTGTCTGTGTATGCATGACCAGCAGTCTCTTTTGTTTTCTCAATTCTTAAATAATTGGCATGCCTTTTTTATTTTCAGTGAAGAAGGAAAAACATGTATGAATGGTGCATTACCACTCATACAAGCTCATGGTTATTTTTTAACATTATCAGTTATTTGTGCCATTCCTTTGCAGAATTCATCTTTGTAATATGTGTGAGAAGTTTGCTTTTGAACTCATTGTAATCATTAGAGTAAAGGTCTGCATGAAATCTTGTGAAGTACGTTAAGGGGATTTTTTTGCGTGAACTAACTTGTTTATTTATTTATTTATTTATTTATTTATAACAAATATTTATACAGGATGATCACTTCAACAAAATAAAATTGCTGTTATCAATGTGGGTCCTGTCATAAATTAAAATTAAAATAAAATGTGTAAAGTACAGTGACTGTTAAAAATATGATACAAATATAAAAAGTATATATATATATATATATATATATATATATATATATATATATATATATATATATATACATAAAATATAAAATATAATCTTCGAAAAAGGAAAAAAAATCAATATGAGAAGAGCCGCAGAATCACTAAGAAATGACTAAAATGACAAAAAAGGCACACCAGACTCAAGAGAAAAGATGAGAGGGAACTGGTTCACACCATACATAAGACATATAAAGGCTGAAGTTACGAAAAGAGAAAACCATAGGGCACTAGAAATGGCCATTTGGCACTTAAGAAGAAGATCAAGTGAAAAAGAGCTTGACACTATTTTTAAATTCCGTAAAATTTTCAATTTTCCTTATTTCCAGTGGAAGGCTATTATATATCTTTGCACCAGTAAAGTAAACAGATCGTTTGCCATAATTCGGTTTTCACCTTCGGTAGTTTCAAAGACGCTTGATTATTTCTCGTATTGAATTTGTGTTTCAAGATTGCAAAATAATTTTCGAAGTGCTCACTAAGGACATTGTCCATACTTTTTCGTACAAACACACACAACTGCCGTTTCGTTATATTTTCATGGGATGTCAATTTGATATCGATGCTTGGGGAGTGATTTTTGATAATGTTCGAAGCACGGTTCACAAATGACTCGAGACTTCTTTTCTGTGTGAGCGTCAGATTTGCTTTTAGGATGTTACAATACGTCAGAGTTGGTACAATCATGGATTCGTAAATTGTTTTAGCAGTTTTCATGTCCATCTGTTGACGTAGTTTTGCTAAAAGTCTTAATCTCCCCGCAGCTTTTTTGTAAACATTTTCGAAATGCGAATTAAGATTCAATGTGGAGTCGATTTGGATTCCAAGGTACTTGTATTCCACGGTGACGTTGATGGAATTGTATCTGAATTTCACATTAAGAGTCTCAGTTAAGGTGGATAACCTTTTAGAGGTACCGAATATCATTACTTCAGATTTTCCCTTATTTAAGTTAATGATAAGTTCATTTTCCTCAAACCAGTAGGCCAATCGTTCCATATCTTCAGAGAGCGATGCCTCGATGATGTGGAGATATTTACCAGATATAAACAATACAGTGTCATCTGCATATTTGATTATTTCTGTTTTTATAACACTTTCATCAATATCATTGAAATAAATCAAGAAAAGCAGCGGGCCTAAAATTGACCCTTGGGGGACACCAGAGAATAGATCTTTACTTTCCGATGTACAATTTCCGTAATTGATGGACATCTTACGTTGAAAAAGGTAATCCGTAAACCACAACAACTCAGTATCCTGAATACCATATTGTGATAATTTCTGTAAAAGCTTTGAATGGCTTAAGGTATCAAATGCCTTACTAAGATCGATAAATACGATAAATATTGCTCCAACTATTTTACCGTCGTCTACTTCTCTTCTAACTTTGTCGAGGAATGCGGTAGCTGCGAGTTCTGTTGATCGTTTAGGTCGAAAGCCATATTGGGATGGAGATAGTAACTTTTCAGTGTCAAGGTAGCGTAACAATTGCTTATGTACAGATTTCTCTAAGACTTTTGACATAACAGATAAAACAGAGATTGGTCTGTAGTTATCGAATTTGTTTCGAGGACCAGATTTATGCAGTGGCATAACCTTTGCTTCCTTCCACTCAGATGGGAAAAGACCTGTTTTTAGAGAAAGATTTACTATATGACAAAGCTGTGACGATATAACAGAGGCTACGTCCTTGATCATACCAGGAGGTAGTCCGTCATTTCCAGTAGCTTTCTTACGTTTAATTTTCTTCAATTGATGCTCTATTTCCGCTTTCGACACATATTCGAATTTAAATTTACTGAAAGTTTTGAGTCGACTGGCTATCGGTTGTCTCCATACAAAGTCACGTAATTTAAACGTTTGGTCTTTCAGGGTGTGAACAATTGTTGTAAAGAAGGAACAAAAGCCATTAGCAATGTCCATGGGTTCCGAAGTTTTGTTTCCATTGATAACGAAGGAGACTTTGCTAGAAGCATTGCATTTGGTACCACAAGGAAAAACTCGTTTAAGACATCTCCAGAACTTATTTGGATTATTTGCGTTATCTCGGAGAAGTTCTTTGTTGTAATTACTCCTGGCCGATCTTAACATGATGTTTACTACATTTCGTTTTTGTTTATATGCGTTTTTATCGGCAGTGGACTTCGACTTCTGATATTTTCTATGTAGTTGATCCCTTTGATTCATTTGTTGTTTTATTTCAGGGGTCAACCAGGGTGATGGTTTTCCTCTAATCATTTTAGATATGCGTGGAGCATGTTTATCGAAAGTTTCGGATAAAACGGACTTCAAATAATTCCATGCATCATTTACGTTACGTAGGTTATAGAAAGAATTCCAGTTTACGTTATTTAAATCGTCTCTCAACTTTTCAGGATCGTAAGTTTTGTAATCCCGGCAGAATATTTTTCGTGGAGAGAATTTCGTGTTGTTAATTTTTCTGCAGCAGCCAATCATTTCATGATCACTAATGCTTAATGAAATAGTTTCTGTTTTTGTTATATTCATTGAACAGTTAGAAGCAATTATATCTATCAAAGTTGCGCCATTGTCGTTATATCGAGTAGGTTTAGTAACAAGTTGCTTTAAACCGAATAATGATAATACGCTTTTAAAATCTTTGTTGTCATTCGAATTTAGATAATTTGCATTGACGTCTCCTATGAGAATAATTTCTTTTGCGTCTTGATTTGCTAACGACAGCATTTTGTTTAACAAATCATTAAAATTCAATGGGAGATATGACGAAGTGTTAGGGGGTCGATACATGATACAAATCAAATAACTTTTTGCTCTTGGGGGTGATATTTCCAACCAAATACATTCGACATTTTTGTCCTCTAAATCTTCCCTTCTCTCACAGTCAATGTTATTCGATACATAGGCGGCAACGCCACCACCTTTGCCGGTGTTTCTAGGTTTACTGAAAAAGGTGTACCCCGGAATATCAAATGCAGCTTCAACATCAGATTTGTTCATGTGTGTCTCGCTTAATGTTAATATGTCTATGTTTGAAGATCTGTGTAAAAATTCCTCTATGTGAGCTTTTTGCGAAAATAAACCACGTACATTCTGATGAAAAATGTGGGTACCTTTCTGTTTGAGTAATTTAAAAAGCTCGGGGTTGATGAATGGTCCAGGTGTCACCTCAATATCTCCACAAATCAGCAACAAAATAACAAACCAATTTTTATGATCAACACGACAACAAGCAGTGATTTTTGGCTTGAAAACATACAAAGAACTGGTTATGAAGGTTTCTTTCTGATTCTCATAGAAAGCACGTTCATTCAATGTAATACTATACCATCTTCTTGTAAATAGCGGGGTTTTGTAACATAAAAACTACACAATATGAAAAACAATAATAGACTAGCAGGAAAAAACACGTCCACCCGCTTAGCCGCCATTATGCAATATTGCTTGATCAATTTCTAAGTGACATTTCTATTGAAATGGTAAAGTAAATATATCCTAAACTAAGAAAAGCACGAAAAAGAAAGTTGGATACTCTGAAACAGGAATTTTATTATGAATTTTTTATTATTTTTTATTATGATTGTGCGAGCCAAGGTTTGAGAGCGTTTTGTGTGGATTACTTTTTCCAAGTCGGACCTTCTCAAGGAAAATGTTTGGATTTGTTTTTGCAAATGTGCACAAAGTGCAATGCGTGTATTTTATAATATATATATATATATATATATATATATTTTATAATATATATATATATACGCGTCACGTTCATCAACATGTAGCTTCTTCGTTCTTATATATTTTATACTACATAATCAAGATGGCTTTTTAGTTCATGTATATTCTTCGCCATGTGTCTATAATTACAAAGCTTATTAAATTATCGGATTGTGTCAACTGGATTGCGTCGTTATCTTGGAAGTGTCGAAATTGCTTTACACCTGGATGTCGTATTAATAGTATCACTTTATTTCCTCTTTCTTTGGACTGTGAATAACACGTATTTATATTTTTTGTTGGACAATTTTCAATGTATACCGTTTGGTTGTGGCAGAACCATCGATATTCCGATCAAAGACGAGGTGTGAGAGGGCTTTGTGGCGTAGCGACCCACCGTTGGAGATCATAACTTTTTGTTTTTTCTTTGGACTGTGATTAACACAAAAATCTTCCTCTTTTCTGGACTGTGAATAACACAATTCTCTTGGTACTATTTATTAAATTTCACGACTGAATGAATTTTCAAATTATTTTTACTATAAAAGCTTGTAATAATTTTTTTATATCTTACGTTTGAAAAAGGTTTTTACCGAAACGCGTCACGTTCATCAACATGTAGCTTCTTCGTTCTTATATATATATATATATATAGCTTAGAAGTAGCAGCGAAAATTACCATTTCCATGCCTGCCACATTGCAAAACCAATGGGTGCTTGATAAGTACAAGGAAATAGTTAAGAAACGAAAGGTACACAGAGCCAAAAAATGAGCAAATAAAATCATGAAATTTATGTGTGGATTATTTTTTGCAAATCGTTCATGTCTCGATGTTTTGCGTGGATTTATTTTTGCAAATTTGGCCAAAAGTCGCAAAAATTAATCTACACAAAAACAATCCCCTTATGGTATACTCTTAGCTTTTTTAAGGAATTGGTAACTTCTTTTGATTTTCATGCGAACCTGTATTTATTCGCAATCGGATTTTATTCAACTCACTTCAAAGACAATCGTATTTTATTAAAATTAAAATAAAAAATGTCTCTCGACTTTTATTTTTAATACCACATCAATACATTTGGCTACATTTACCAACACGTTAAGATGTCCTTAGATAGCATAGATGAAACATTGATAAATGTTTGATTGGTGTATCTTAAACATTTTATTGAATTAAGTTTTGGTGCACAATTTGGACACAATTTTGAGACCAAACCTGTTTGGTTTTATCATTGAATGTCTTATGCCTACTATTACTTCACTTATCACTCATAAATTTCTATTTTGACCTTCCTGGAACAAAAACGTGATTTTTCCATTTTCTTTCACAGTCAAAAATTTTTCAACTTTGGCGAAAGCGCTGACCTTCAGGCCTCCTGGCCTCTTGTTTTGTTTTGTTTCTCATGGACATATCAAGTCGTTTAACTTCAAATTATTCAAGAAAAAAGTTCCAAACTTTCTGTAGGACTAAAACTTGATTCGGCTTAAAATTGAACCAAATAACGTCGACCAAGATATTTTTAACCAAATTTTATGTAGCCCATATTTCATACTTAAAGTTTAGCAGCCTCACACCAAGCAATTTATTTATTTTTTATTTACGTATGTTTACCCAGGATAGCCTCTTCAGTTCCGTAAGGTACTGTTATGAATGAGGGTCCTGCGAAGGAGGTCCTAGAGCATTTAAAGCCCCCATTTGGGCTACGGAAGCTTTAATGGCAATACCAGACTTTAGTTATTTAGTTATTTTTAAGTTATTTTTAAGTAAGAACATACCTCAACATCGTCGGAAAGGTTTCAGTCGACAGCAAATAGATAGAGTTGAATGCGATCGATAAGAAAAACTTCGATAGAACGCCAAACGTCACTCTTGCTATTCCAGAAGCTAAGAAAAAACTGAGATGAGTATGAAATTGGATTCACAGGGACACTGTCTAAATACCAGACTTTAGTTATCTTTAACAGATCGAAAAACAAGTCCAGCTAAAAGGGGAAGGAATATTTAAAACTGCATAACAAGAAAAACAAACAAATAAACAAACAAACAAGAAAAACAGACAGCACTGAAAAGCAATTTGGACACATCATTTGATAGTGAGGTGATTTGAACTTGATACTTACGTACCTGATGAAGAAGGGGCATCCTCTGAGATGGCTGATACAACAACTAGCATAATAACTGTCCCAACATTACCAAACAGTACCGATTTCTTTCGCCCGAATCTTAAAATAAAGGCTAAGTTAGAAACGCTTCCTTCTCTTCAGTTATGCAGATATGTTACACTGAAACAACGAGTTTATAAAAAATAGGTACTTCTCAATTCCCCTTTTTGCTTATTTTTTTTATTTGGTGAAGAAGGTCGTCAAAAATACTGGTGTGGTTATGAAATTATCATTTAACGATACAAAACCAGGTTAAACGTGAAATAAAAACAAAAAATGGCTTGAAAATTACAGCATAAGATTGCAACCAATTGGAACTGACCTGTTGCATAGGTAAATCACACAAAACACTGAAGGGACTTCAACAGCACTCAACACAGCAAAATTGATATATATGCTTTTACTGAGATGTGCCACAGTTAAACTAATACCATAGTAGACGATGGAATAAACACACCTAAAAATAACAGAGTGTTAGATACTATAAAACTGATGCAAGCTTTGAGTAAAAACCCTCTTAGTGACTCTGATGATTAGAAAATGAGAAAATTTTGATTTCATTGGAATTAATGCATTTTTGAACAATTAAACAACAAAAATTCCAAAACATTTTGAACCGTCTTATCTTTTTGTTTCTATTTTAAATTTCCGGTTCCCAAATTCTCACTATTCGTATACGATAACATTACCATATAAATCCGTGTAAGAATATTGTGCAGAGCCATTTTTTGTTGACGATTAAAACTTTTAAACTCGACTCTTTTTCGTCTTGTCGTACTGCTAATAATTTGAGATCTGGATACGGTTTTTGGTTAAGCGAAGCAATACTTTGAAGAACATCTTCCGCTTCATTAGTTCTTTGACGGACTTGTAGCCATCTGAAAGACTCGGGAAAAATCCTATAACATCAAAAAATGTATTGAAATAGGTGAGAAAATGCCCATTCTTGTATCCAAAAGTTTCTACCCGCAAAAGTTTCTGCCTTAAAAGTATTGGCAATTGGCTTAGCCGTAACACAACACCATATTTAGATAAAAATTATGGAAAGTTCTATTACCATCACAGTTCAATCTCGTTACAGGGACCACTGAAGCCGTACAAAAAATGGCTAGTGTATGGTGTAACTCTTCAGTATGTGTATAAAATGGACACTAGGAAAACCAACCATTCGATATAGTTAGTTTATAGTTAGACACTGGAACTCTCGATAACGCAAACCATTTTCCTTTTCCCATAAGAGTCTTAAAGAGTCGACTGTATAAGCAACTTGACTTGGTTCGAGTCCCAAAAACTCCTTAATCTTTAAGCTACTTCACGTCTTAAAGTAACCAATCCGTTACTGAATAAATTCATGATTATAAGATTTTATACCCAACTCTGAAGTTTATTTCTTTCTACATCTCACAAGACAGACATCTTTTGGAAATGGAAAGTTGTCCGTCTCAGAAAGAGAAGGACCCGTCTTAAAGAAGTTATCCAAAGTTGGATTAGTAGTGCTTTCCAATTCCCAAGTGTATGTTATAGGGAGGAGTCTTAAGAAGGTTTCACTGTAGCTACATATACCAGCTTCCTACATTTAAAGCACTACTACCTTGCATTTCTTCAGACAAATGAGTCAAATAAGCTTTAATAAGAACCTCAACAGAAATTGCAGTTTACTTACTTGCAAATCAATAAGATCACTAAGTAAGGCGCGGAAATTATACGTGCTAACACTCTCCAATCTTGAACCAGATACGCTTGCAAGCTCAACAAACCTGATGCAAAGGCAAACGGTATCCAAATGGTGGTTGAAGCGAATGCACGTCTCTTTGGAACAGCTAGCTCCAACAACAGAATGAATATCTGGCTTATAACACCAGGCAAGCAAAAACAAGCAATAAACAGACAGCAAGCGTAAAATTCGTAATTTGGAGAGAAGCTTTGCAAGAATACTGATATTTCTAAGACAATGTATGACGCCAACATTGTTGGTTTTCTCCCATACCTATAACAAAAATAAACAGGGACTTAAAACTTTATCAGACGAAAAAGGTTTGATAATAAGTTCGAGGAGCTGTATGTAATACCTTTGTAATATCTTGATTATTTTCTTCTTATATTGAAAATAATTAGTCAGGGAAAAGTGACTAAAATTTCCTTAGGTGACTAAAATTTTACCCCAAACAAATTTTTCCCCAAACAGATTTTTTACCGACTTTTCTTTCCCCTGGTAAGGTTTCGTGTACATATAAAGCGTCTAAGAATTTAGGAAAGAAATGTTCTTACTTGTCAGAAATAATTCCGGACGTTAAGGCTCCGAGCACGCCACCTAAAAGTCCAACATGTTTAAGCAATAACACCAACCAACTTTTGCTGCAAACTATTTCAAACTAAAAGGAGATAAGCAAGAAATGACGTAGTGATGATGGTTTTTATAAATAGTTTTCTTGTATACCCACGATCATGCCGAGAACCAAACAAACAATAACACTCATAGAGTTAAAAAGAACTATTGAAGTAACAATAGAAATGGCTAAAGCGACGTTGTTAAAAAAACCCCGAACAAAGTAAGATGGCTGTATAACGTTTTATAGTTTGTCACTAAAATCCCCTGAGGCGTCACATATATTGAGTTAGGAATCAAATTACAACGATTTTACAAGAACTAACTTAAGTAGATAAGAAAGATACTGAGGAGTTTTGAAGAGGACTACTGAGAAGGTTTTATCAGTGGTTTAACCGAAAACAGTTGGCATGCAAATTAACAGGGAATTTTTGGGTATTTTTGGGTATATTTGAAGTTCCAAGAACAAACATGATTAAACATATATTAGCTTAACTAACATACGGTTGACCCTTGTTGGTGACACTTAAAAAAAGCACACTGTATTTCCAGTAACACGCACCTCTGTTACGATAGAAAATTCTTTCTTTGCGTTGAAAGCCCAAGACGATCGATTCATGTGACATCTCTCTTTAAAAAACTCGTCCCCTTCATGAAAAGTACCGTTCCGTCTGCACTCGCCATTTTGAAATCCAGCCTTAGTACACATCCAATCAGGTTCCATAGTATAAAACATAAATGACATGATATGCGGCACTGATCCAAAGACAAAAATTAAGAGGAAAAGAAAAAGAGAGATCTGGTATCTAGAACAATCTCCAATTAATGGTAGTATTGTATCGATGTCGACCACGTCTTGTCTTTTGGCTGAGGCCAGGAGATATCCTTTTTCTGGATCCACCACACCATCTTTTATAAAGTCAATCGGGCCGTCGATATTGTCCGGATCTGTACATGTATATTTTACCGAATGTTCTTCCATCTATGGTTTTAAATTGTTGTCTATAGACATTTTATGATATTGTAATATTTACTTCATGCTTTTCTTTCTAGAAAATGTAAGAAAACTTTAATCATTTTGCTTCATGAAACAGAATCGAGAAATATGTTCAATGTAAAGGGTTTTTTTGGGCAACACTATGAATGTGTAAACCCAAGACCTGTGCGCAGAGACCGCAATATGACGCCTAGCAAAGGACCAAAAACGTCGAGTTGCTTAAAAGGACTTATCCCAGCTGGCAAATTTGTTGCAAAATCACTACGAAGAAGTGTATTTCTATAAAAATATACACACTAGTTCAATGAAAATACTCTTCATCGCAGTGACATTTTTACAATTTCGCCCACTGGGACTCATTTCTTGAACTCGGAATTCACTAGAGCTCACACAAACGACTTTTCCAAAAAACACCTCAACTTGATAATGAGGAGTCTTGTATAAGACAATATATCAGCATATACACGGATTAATCATTCACTAAATTTCCCACAAAAGTATGTATGCCGACTTTTGTCCGCACCTATGTGTGTTTCACCTCAAGCAAGACCCAGTGTTCGCTCTAAGCAACGGAAGAGGTTGACTTCTAAATGTTGTTGCGTTTTATCTTGGATGTTATTATTAAGATTGCTGCAACCTTACAGTTGTTTTGTCAATTTTACTGGTCTGTTAAATAACTAGAATAATTTTCTGTGAGGCCTCCGTCCAACTTACTGCTAGTTTATTTTCGGCTTGTCTCAACAGACCTGTCATTAGCCACTTACAATACTTTAACTCATCAATATAAGGGATTTTATGCATATAGGTACATACAGGTCCGTTGATTATGCATTCATTGTTTCTTACGATTTACTTCACTGATTTATTTTTTGTCTTGATTACTCAGTAATTAGGTTATTATCCAAATTTCCGGTAGACGATTATAAGCACTTTTCGGCATTGAAGACATGGTTAAATGTAATTACGAGGTCAAAGCAAGGAATTCAAAACAGAAAATTTAAGGCTAAGTCACCTATATGCCCAAGAAAACTTTCCAGCCCAAAGTCTATTATTGATAGTGTTAATAGTGGAAAGTTATCGGATAGGCACTTTAAACCTGTCAAACCATAATCTAAAGCGTTAAAGCAGGATAGAGAAGCATATAAAAAAACATCTCAAAGTTAGATTATTGTGTAAGGTAATCATTATAAAGTATAGTATTTCAAGAGAAAGTCTCCTGTGACGACAGCAAACATTTTGGTTCGTAAATTCGAAACGTTTAATAAAAAGATTCCGCATTGATAGTCGCACAATAATCTGTGTAAGGAAAACCTTCGTTTGTGTCCTTTTAATTGAAGGTTATGTCTATGCGCTTACCTTTGAGAATCTTCCTCATCTAAACTGTCCATGTAAACAAATCTATATCTTTCAATTAATATATTTTTCATTTAGCGAGACCTTTCTGTTACAGATACATGTACAACACTTTGTATTGAAGAGAAAAAAAAATATCTCAACATGTTACGAGCATGCCTTTCTGTTGTGATAACAATCCAAGTGAATGCTTCAGCTTAAAAATATTTGTTTTACTAATAAACACATCGAAAAAAAAAACAAAACAAAACGAAAACGACTTTTCTCGAACAGAAAACCATTCGCATATCCCATTCAAGTCAATGTTATTGATTTTTTTTCATCACAAGTGGATGACGAAAGCGTGTTATGTTACTTTGATAATAAGGTAAAGTTGATAACATTCGATTCAGTGAAGATATCGTTATGACGTCACTCTCCTTTTGATGATGAACGGAATTCGCATAGATTTTCTTCATTGGTGAAACACGATTACAAGAAGCGGCAGTGTTAATAATAAGGATGAAGCTTTAATGAGTGAAGTCATTGAATTTACTAAGAATACAAATATTCCTCAATATGATCGTTTTGCTGACCTAGCGCCCGAAAATTAGGGGTGCTATTTTGTTGAAAGGCGCCCACTAGGGAATATGCAGTTATTGAAAGCGTGGATTGAAAGAGAGGTTCGTTGATGACGCAAGAAATGATTCCTATGAGATCTGACGTCACGATAAAAACTCGCGATAAAAACTTTTATTTAAGGGAATTACAATCGACTCGATGGTAACTCCAACACTCGATTTATCAAACTCCTCGATAACTCGAACTTTTTTTTAGACTTTTTTAATTAGTGTAACTTCTACTTATTTCAACTCTGAGAAACTCGAAAACTCGAACTATTTTCCCGGATCCCTGACGGTTCGAGTTTTTGGGACGCGAACCGCGCTACGAACTATTTGTTATTTGACGGAAATAAACATTTTTCAAAACTGGCACACTACCAAGAACAAAGCCTCCATGAAGTATGACAAAAATTACTTAAAAATCGGCAGTTTCCTTCTAGTTCAGTTCAAGAACCTGCTTAGCGCATGCGTGGAACAAAAAGAAAGGCTTGGGGGGGGGACCACAAGCAACACATAAAAGATTTTACACACAAAGCTCACAAAGCCTTTACCTACCAACTTTGAAATACAATAATTCTTTGTGAAAACTATCTAGCAGCCTTGAAGTACTATTTGAGACAAGAATGGGGTTGAGAACGTAACTGGGAAAAAGTTGCTGACAGTGTTGTTTGAACGTGTTGTTCAGGCAAACAGCTTGATTGTAAAGAACATCAATAGTGAGCTTACGCATTTCAACCAACGAACGATTTATGTTTTGTGTTTTTTCTAAATCACTCGCCCCACTCAAGGCCGAAGCCACTACAAGGAGTGTGGCTACATATCCCGGATCATAGCATTAATCTCCCGACTAGCATTCATTTCCCCCCGAAATATATCGGGGAATCGAGCTAGTTGCAGTACTTCCAGGAGTCATGAATAAGTTTACTGGTGATAGTATTGTATTTATTTAGTCACTTCTATCTAATTTTGGTACGTAATATACCCAACTTCGACAGGACTTTGTTGCCTTCGATTAACAGACATCGATATATAGAATCGACGAGTCTGCAGAAGCCCCACGCATCGATGTAGCTCTAGATGACGTTCTCGTCTGCTCCAGTCTTCGAAACCACCATAGAATATTAAATTGAATCGTCATTAACTAATCAGAGACAAAAAAAATAAAAACATATTAATTAAATTAAAAGTGGAGTCTTTATCTTCCGTTATGTCGTTATCGGCGCATACAAATCTCTGTCTCAAAAACGCTTTCGACAATGGAATTTAACGATACTAAAATGATAATCTGTATGGACAAGAGGGGAGCTGTTTGTTTTTATACGTAGGTTGGAGAACAACACCAAGGCTTGAACAAAATCCTGAATTTCGTGGACCAGGCGAAATACAAAGATGAGAAACACTTTTTGACACCCTTCCCTTTGACTGAAATTGTTCCAGCAGCATCGGTGGGCGATTATTACACGTACGAAGGATCTTTGACAACACACCCTGCTATCAAAGTGTGAAGTGGATTGTCAACAGAGAGTTCATCACTGTCAGTGCAGCGCAGGTAACAACCTTCTTCAGAGTTTTATTCAACGTTTAGTGACGTCATAGTTCTTTTTAATGTTTTTGTCTTTTCTAGATGGATAAAAGAAGGGATTTGCATGAAATCATAAGTAGAAGTCCCAGGGTGTAAAAGTTACAATTTGTTGAACTAAGCCAAAGCAGATTCTGTTTTTTTTTTTTATAATATAATTCTTTTCGCATGGTATGACGTAATGATTACCTCCGTATCCCAAGTCAAATTAACAAAGTTTTCACAACAAAGAATTATCTCGCTTTACCTACCTACTACACCATGAACTTGAAGTGATCTGGCAAAAAAAGCGAGTTTAATGTATAGTGGTGACCAAAAACTAGCTAGTGAATTAGACTTCACTTTTCTGTAAAGGGAGGGGGTGGGTGGGGGTGGATGAAGGGGTGTATAAACCTTTTTTTATTACCCGATCCTCTTTATTATCATCATTATACATTTTATCGCAAACATTAAAAAACACTAGAAAAAAAAAGCTAAATCGGAAATTTACACGTATTATCGGATTTCGGATGTAAAGTACTTGGTCTGTCGGAATCCATTCGTCGAACAATTTCGATAAGCATTAAACATCGTTTAGTTTCTACGTTTTGATTGTTTAACCGCTACTCCGGTCACGTAATTTTAGACCTTCTCAGAGCGCTGAAAAAACGTCTGCCGTATTATTTGTACATATTACACCTAAACGTTCGAATTGTGGATTGGGAAGTATATTTACAGGAACTATTCACTTGAAAAGTACTTCGTTATCAGTGTTCGATCTAAAGAAAGAAAGAGAAAAGAATGAGGAGGCTTGGAAACGAATTTGACCAATTCGAAATAAGGAAAGCTAAGTACTTAGTGGATGATATTATACGCATCCGCCATTCGAAAAAGTTATTATAACAGTTTGTTCACAACTTTCTGTAAGATCGAGTTTATTCTGACAATGTCTAATCGCAGGTCAATTGATTTACGTTAGATAAGGCGAAAGTTTGACCGTATACACTAACTCTAAGAGCTCAAACTATCGACTGACTGCGCACTGACCTTCAGGCAAGTAAGAGCAATGTTATACGTATCTCTGACGGTAAGCTATCTACTAGTTGCAAGGCCGGCGAAATAGCCATCCATTACAAATGGAAACTCAAGAACTAAAAACACCCATTTTCTTACGTTTTGTACTCATTTACATATTATGGAGATAATGGAATAAAGAAACTACCAATTGATGAACATTTTCGTTACCATGCTTTCTGAAGAAAATAGTTATTCTTACTTTTCCTTTTTCAAGTCAGTCGCATCTTCAAGAACTAAAAAAAAGAACACACATTGTGACATTGAGATCAACTTCGAACCCGGGAATTCATACGGAAAAGAACAGACCGTGGGTTTAAGATTGACTCAAACTGTTCGCTACATATATCAAGGGTTTGGTGAAGAGGTTAGTTAGGGAGTTTGGTGAAGAGGTTGGTTAGGGAGTTTGGTGAAGAGGTCGGTTAGAGAGTTTGGTGACAAAGTTGGTTAGGGAGTTTGGTGATGAGGTTGGTTAGGGAGTTTGGTGAAGAGGTTGGTTAGGGAGTTTGGTGAAAAGGTGGTTAGGGTCAGGTTAGGGTGGTAATTGCACAAATTGACGAAATAAGAAAAAGTGATAAAATTCACAGAGATGTCACGGGAAAAGCCACATCTACAAAATAAAAAATGTCTCTCCTGGACATCATCACGAAAAGTGAATTGTGTTGCTTCTCAAAAAAAAAAACACTCTAATTTTGTTTAAACAGTTTTGCATGCCAGTCACAGCTTCACAATGGAATGGAGAAAAAATGAATGGGAATGCAAGGCTTAAGACGTCTAATAGTCACCCTCTAGAACCACTATTACATATGTAGACTGTGGGGTTGGACTGGAGGTCAGTTTTGTCGTTCAGGTATAGTAAGTTAAGGTAAATCTTACGTTAAATAAGAGACATGTTGAATAGATAAAAGCTTTCTAAGTACTGTAAAACTTAAAATAAAAACGTAAAATAGGACGTGGAAAATCAAAGAAAACATAAGATTCTTCTATCCGTCATTTAAAAATAAATCCAATATTGTCGACTTACCGACAGTAACGTCGTTGTCGAACGTCTCTGCCGTCGGTTTTCCTTTGGTTTCTTTCAGTGTCAAACAGGAGAATGCTGCAGCCAAACTCAACGCCCCCATGAAATAGAATGGCACAGTGTGATGAAGTGTTCGTAAACCTTGTGCCACCCATGGCGCTGAAGCAGCGCCCACGCGACTAACAACCGATAATAACGCCATGGCCTGAGATCTAAAATGTGATATTCACAGGATTGGGCAAATGATTTTTTTTCATTGTTACGCTTAATACGAAAATTAAAACTCTGAACAAAACAAGATGCTTTGGTCAGACAGCAGACCTTACAGAAAATACGTCACGGTAGATCTTGCCTCGCTTTCAAATCACATAATAATGACACTTGTGTAGTTGATACCCGAGGGGAGGGGGAACGTTACATGAAGTTTTTTTTATCATTCTTAATTACGCAAGTAATTAAAAATATTACAAAGGAGGCAAGATCTGACGTGACGTATTTCCAAAAAGGTCTATCGTTCCATTGTTTATACAGTTTAACTCATGTAATTCAAATCTCCACGGGGATTCAAAATTTGTTCGAATTTCATGAGTTTCGAATTATAGGAGTTTTCTTATAAGGGTAAACTCGAACGGGACCGAAAACTTCGTTCGATTTACATGATTATTCGAATTAGAGGAGTTCGAACTACACGAGTTAAACTGCATTTTTTTTGAATGGGTGTATAGTGAAAATCAATTAAAGACTGTCTAGCAATACGAAGTAAGGATTAAATTATGCCTCGATCACTCATACGTTTTTATAAGGATTTACTTAGACAAAGACAGTGGTAAGAGAGATGAGTGTGGGTTATGTGTGAGCTATGGTGGTATCCGCTTGTTAGGATAAAAACAAACACGTGATCAGCGCATGCAGATTTGATTGGATGAGTGTCAAATGCTTTACATCGACTTTTGCAATTATGCTTTAGTTGGCCATTCATTCATTGCGTGGCCTACCTCACTACGGTTGGATACAGCTCGGCTGATAGGACATATACCGAGTCAAACGACGTGGTTATAAACATTTTGCCAATCATACCGAGTACCACACGTGACCAATTGTTGACTGAAGTAAAGAATAGAAAAACAAAGCGATGAGGGAGGTAGTATCATGAAAGGTAAGACAAAAAGAAACTTTGCTAAACATGCTAAAAAAGGCCGAAAGCTTAAGAGATCAATCGTGAAGATTGAAAATACTATTCATAAAATTGGTTAACAAGAGGTAGATTACACGGTCGCAAGAGATTTCATAAGTAGAGACACTAGATTTATGTTAGAAAAGGCAAAAGTTCGACCGTATAAACTACACTTCAGTGATTGGTATCAAACGAACTAATCATCAAGTGCACTGCCTGACCATGTTTCTTTGACTGCAAGCTTTCTACGCACCTGCGTTGTTCGTGCGGCCAGGGATAGCTCCAATTATGAGAAGCGCTAAAGCTGTGATAAACATGGAGCCAGTTGTAGATTTCTTCCGTCCGTACCTAAATTACAGTAAGAATAAAAATTATAGTCAGTATTTTAATGAAACGTTGGACATGTGCCACGTGTTCGATTTCGTTTCCACAAATGTCAGCTCACTTGTATTTACAAGACAAAAAAATAAAGTGAGATATGATTTGGAAATCATATTGTTGATGATTTAATTCATTTAATTTGAAATTCACCCACAGAACGTTTATCGTCCCTTGAGATCACTTACAACCAACCAATCATTCGACGATGCACCCACCTCTCTTTTCATTTTCAATTTCACCTTGGACAAAAAAAGTTGGAAATACCCTCTTGCAAAGTTTCCATCATAAAATGTGAAGCACAGCTCATAGTGGGATTGAATACTATCCTCCTAATGAACTGTTATATGTAGATCTGAGGGTTGCAATATGCTGATGTCAGTAGAACATAGAACAATTGAGAAATGATCTGGGAAAGAACAGCTGTTTATTATTAACAAAGCGTTCAAAAAAAGTTAAAAGATGATTGGTTCTCTCGTGGAGATTATCTCTCAAGAAAACTGCTGACACACTTTTCTCTCGACCTTATTATAGTTCATTATCTTTAAGAGCTGCTAACACACAAAACGACACCAACCTGTCTGATAGAACGATCACTAGAATATTGCCAGGAATTTCAACCAAACTTGTGAGCACGAAGTCTCTATACATGTCTCCACCAAGATCGTCTGATGCCAGAGATATACCGTAGTAAACCATACCGTTTACGAACCTACACAAAATGCCAAACAACGTTACAAAATTAAAAATGACTCGTAGCTATTCGATACCGTAGTTTTTGGTTAGTAATTCTGACTTTCGAAAATCATCAGTAAGGCTCGTTTTTCATTAGGTGGAATTGTCCGCTCAAAATGGCCTAATGTAAAACCAACCTTTCCAGAGTTTTACTTCGTTATTTTGATGGCAGTTTCGCCTTTCATTGCTTGTAAAAGTAAATTTATTTAGTCAAATATTTTGATAGAGTGTGTAACGTCATATCTACTATTAAAGATTTTTTGCGATTTTCAAATAACTTATCAATTAATTTAAGTATTTAATGACTTCTTTCTAGTACGTCCATATTAGATGGAAGTCTTTGCAAAACGAGAATAAAAACCCGCCGGATGAATTTGCGCAATGACAGTCAACAGGAGTTAAACGTGCTTAAGAAATCCTACTTGGAATTACCATATGAAACACGAGACGAGTGTGACCGTAGCCATTGCTTTCGTCGCAAAAAGATGTCGGAAGGACCCGTTTGAGTTTTCTTTCGGTATCGGTGAGAGTTCGGCATTGGGATAATCTTTTTTATTGGTGTCTGCAACTTTTCGTAAGATCTTGTCAGCCTCTTCAATCCGGTTGTTGACGTGAAGCCAACGAACGGATTCTGGCGTGAACCTAAAGTGATGGAAACATAGATGTGTATTCCGTTAGGGTTGACGTAATGTTAGGACCGGTATGTAAGACAAAGACCGGTACGTAACATTAAGACCAGTATGCAACATTAAAACTGGTATCTTACAGCAGGACCGGTATGCAACAATAGGACCGGCATGTAGCATAAAGACCGGTAACATTAAGACTGTTACTTGTTATCAGGACCGGTAAGCTACATTAGAAACGGTATGTAGCGTAAAGACCGGTTTGTAACATTGAAACAGGTATTCAACATCGGGACCGGTATGCACCATTAAGACCGTAGTCAAGACAATTCTGCACAGGCTGCTGAGAGAAATAATATTAAGTCAAGGGCTTGTGTTATGGGACAAAGGTGTTATCATTTAATTTCTCGGTTTATTAAATTTGACTAGAGTATATAACTTACTTCCAAAATCCTAAAAATATCAAATATGGCGCGGATGTGATCTTCAGAATCAATCTCCAGTTAGGCACCAGGTAGGCCTGCAAACCAAGTAAACACAGTGACAGCGTGAATGCGAACCAAACTAACGTTGATGCCAGTGCACGCTTCTTTGGACCAACCAACTCGGCGCAAACAATAAACAAAGTGAGGACAACGCCACCAAGGAAAAAACCGATCACGACACGTAAAACCATGAAAAGCCAGAAATTTGGCGAAAATCCGGCAATAAAAGATACCACCAAAACGGCAACGTATGACGGGTAAAGAACTTTTTTACGACCGAATCTAAAAAGGTAACGTGCAATAGTGCTATTCACAAGATACAAAGCAAAGCTGTGATTGGAAACGATTGACACTTCCTCGGCGGAGAGCAGCCTGACGGGTATTTTCTCCGACCGTACCTTCACCCGACGACCAATAACCCTAACCCGAACTCCAACCAAAACCTTAACCCTCCTCCTGGTCGTTCGGTAAATGTCCTCGGGATAGTGTCTGGATACCATGACAACCCAAATAACTCGTTTCGATATGTCAACATTTTTATCAAGTATGGTGTCCCTTCGTAATCAGATTATGAAATTTCTCGGGAAAGGCGTATTGTTCGCAGCGAATAATATCTAACGGACGTTAACGTAAACACCTACATTTCTTCAGATTCTCTCCCTTTTCTGACTTACTCATCCAAACCGAAAAGAGACCCACAGTTGCATTTTCTCCATTATTAAACGAGTTAAACTGGTTGATTTCTCTATTATATTCTTCGACTGTTTACGCTACGACCATACCCGTTACAATCAACGGCCTTCGTAACCAAAACATAAGTGCAAAAAACTTTACCTGTCGGACACCCAACCAAGAACAATGGCTCCTATGGCCCAACCGAGATAAAGACCGGAATTTGCGGCAACCGACATCTCTTTCTTCTCGCATACTAGATCGAACTAAAAGTTAAGGCAATTGAAGGACAATTGAAAATTGAATTGAAAGGCAATTGAAAGCATATATATATATATATATCAAAAAGTTGTTGAAGAAGACACGTCACCTTTATTAGCAACAAATCTTTTTACTTATCATGGTTAAATTTATTAAATCGACTAAGTTAGTTAAGTTGGTGCAACAACCCAGTGCAACAACTACTTGAGAAAATGCTAATGCCAGGATTATTCAAGCGCTGCACCATTTCAAATTTTATGTTGCTGATTTAACTTAGATCCTGTAGTACAGCTCAGTGCAAAATTCAGTTTTTTGGGCAGTAACATAACGGTTCAACTTTGTCAAAAACCCTCTGGATTTGCCAGCACAGCTGCTAAACTATTGAGAAAATTTGCTGGTGTTGTTTATAAACTCGTTGCTTATAAAAACAAAATGTAGAAGAAACAAATATTACTACAGTTTCCCTAAAAAGATGAAATCTCAATATTAAAAGCAAGATTGGTTTGTTGTACGATCAAGTAGGATGGATTACTTTATGGAGAGAAAGTTTCGCGAGGGAAACAAATTGCAAAATTTTAGGGATTTACTATCGCGAATGAATGATAAAATTTATTTCGCGTAAAATAATCTGGAAAAGTGAATTTCGCGTGGGATTAACTTCCGCGATTCTCCGTTTTTGTGCAATTTTTTTTTTCTAAATATTTTGAAATTTTGATTAAATAAGACAAAGATTTATTGATTTATACAATACTTGTGTTGTCGTCGAAAGAAAAACACCTGAAAAAACACATGAAATTAGTGGGGTTTTTTTCAATTTAACTTTCGCGAATTCGCATGGCAGTCCTTTTCACGGGGACTTACTTTCGCGAAAATGACCAGAAAACGCGCAACTTTCTCCCCGTAAAGTAACATATACAACATATGTCATAATCTTATTTAAAACCCTACTGCAAATGCACCTCCATGCTCAGGTGGAAGTATGAAAAATACAGTTGCGCATTGGGACAACCGTACCCTAAAAACGTTTCGCAGACATGTTACCTCTGTTACAATAGAAAATTCCTTCGGCTTCGTATACTCCCATGATTCTCTGTCGATACCACACCGTTTCGAATACCCACTTTCACCACTACTGAAGGTACCATCTTGAACACATTGACCAGTATCGTTTCCATACTTTGTGCATTTCCAGGAAGGGTTATATCCAACAAATGCCATGCTAAGAGTCTGGTAAACAGGTGGTATCATAATCAGACAAAATATAGCCGTTAAAATCTTTTGACTGCGACCAAATTCTCCAATTTTAACGATGATACTATCGACATCTGTAAGCGAGTCGGCGGATTCACCAAGCAATGCCTTTTCATCTTTCATTTCCGTGGCCCCATTTTCCAAAGTCATTATGTTTATTGTTTCCTAGTCTGTAAAGGCGGAAAGAAAAATCAATATAGCTTTGAGTCCAGTTTTGATTGGTTGATTGGTTCTCAAGACAAGATACACAGCCCAGTGGGCAAAAATCATCAAAAAGTCACTGCGGTGAAGTGCATTTTCATTGAAATTGGGTGTACATTTCTTTAGAAAAATACTCTCCCGCAGCGATTTTTCAATAAATTTGGCCAATAGTCCACTGCTTCTAATGTGTTCACGGTAGAGTATCGTCGAACGATATACGACACACCACATACGATATACGACATACGTCAAACGATATACGACATTTCCGAGAGCTTTCCAGAAACGGCCGGCATAAAATCCTCAAAAAAATATAAAAATGTCCGACAGAAAAATAATCTGTTGTGCTTCTGCGTTGCCCAACCATGGTGGGCGACCGGGTATTTAAGTATTTCAGTAAAAATGTCCGACAGCTCAGAATTTCCTTATTTTTCCATTCCTGGTGAAGCGTTAGAAAAATGAACTTTGATAATAATTCACATTTTGTGTGCTGTTTTTGTTAGCAACGTTTAATCATCCCTCTCTCTCCCTTTCTCACACAAGCCTATATCAAGCATGATAAAAAAACACATTCTTGAAATTGCAATATCTAACGAACCATAATATTAACGTAATATCAGGACCGGTGTGAAAGATAAAGCCGGTATGTAACATTTAGACTGGTATTCAATATTAGGATCGGTATGCAACATTAAGGCATTAATACTCGAAATTTTCTAACACAAATATTCGAGTATTTATAAGTTAGCATAGATGAGATAGAGAAGAATGACGTTATGTAATAACATAAAGTTTAACGGTTTGCTACCAAAACCCCGTCTGGAGCGTCACAGTAACCTCAGATGTAACCAAAAAAGGTACTTGTCGGTTATCCCCCCTCCCCCCCAAAAAACATAACCCATAATCCTAGCCCTAACCTTGGAGGGAATAGCCGACAAGTTCCCCAAAAAATGAGAACAGAACAGTAAAAAAAAAAAAAAATAATTTCAAACATCTTTTTTATTAGAAGAACTGATTAATCAATTGCTACGAAACCAATAAAAACTAATAAATAGAGAAAAAAATTATATTTTATTTTACTGGCATCATTACAATCGATGAAAATACCATTCAAATATGTGATTTGCTTCCAAAGCGACATTTGAGAAAAATTTCTTGACAATCACTACACTGTTCCTCTCATCACTCTTCTGTACATTCTACAACATGCTCGAATTTGAGCTCAAAACAAATTTATATTCATCAAATCAGTAACGTGCTCGGCAAATGAAATACCTGCAAAAAAAGCCACTTTATTTTTAGTATCACACAATAGATCTGCTATATAGAACCTTTTTTGGCTATCGTTTATTCTATTTCCGAAAAGGGCTATTAAAATTCTGATTGACCATCGCACAAAAGAAAAACTAATACGAAAATATAAAACTCCTGATTCACTTTGATATGAACTGATATAAATCGGTCCAATCACGTTAACCGGATCAGCTTCTTCAGTACGTGATAGAATGTTGTTTTTTAACGGACTTTGAAAACCAAATCCAAAATTAATAACCTTATTCTTTCAGGAATGCTTTGACTTAACTCGAAAAATCACATTGAAAATTATTTATATCACACCATAGAGTCTGATAGAGTCCCTTATTGGTCTAAGATTGAGGGCATTGATAAATATCTTTGTAAAAAGCGATTGTCCAGTTGGTGGAGAAGTTATAACTCCAGCTTAATATCGATTAATCAAGATTCAATGGTTAAAGTTTGTGGTCAAAACTGATAGTTAAAAGAGTAAATTATTGTAATGCCTAATTCCTTCAAACAAAAATAACACAGTGGTCACATGTTTTAAAAAATCTCTGCGAAGGAGTGCATTTCTCTAGAAATACTCGCATACACACAATCCAAAATATTATCCACCTTAGGGGTTTAGGCCTTCAACCATACTCTAAGATAGCCTTCCCAGTGGACACATTTGTTAAAAAAATCACTGCAAAGGAGTGCACTTTTAAAGAAACATATATATTATTTCAATAAAAATGTTCTTCGTCGCAGGGATTTTTGACGATTTTGCCCACTGGGTATGTGAGACTTACATCCTTTCCCAGAGAAACATTTCAAGTCCTGAGATATTTACGCAAAATCATCTACAGTCAATGCGGGGAAGTGTATTTGCATTTAAATTTTATGTGCATAATGTATCAGTATTTTTTTAGAGAAGCACTCCACCACAGTGATTTTTCAACAAATTTGCTGAAAAGATTTACTAACGATCATTTGGTAATGATTGCTGTAACAATTCGTTCTATCTCCATTTTGGGAAAAAATGAGCCCCGTTTGTCTTCAAGCTTTTCAGGATTGTTTTGTTCTTTCTCTGTGTGAGCTTTTTCCAAAAACAAGCGCAAAATCTTCTTCAAACGGCAGTCTTATCTTGTTGGTTTCATACAGATTCAGTGAGGTTGTGAAATTTAAAACTTAATTTTCTCATTTTAAAAAAAGATTGGAGATAGAACAAAATAATTTTCACCTAACGATTTGTAAAAGTAGCTACATTTTTGTTGATGGCCGCGCTAATTGTCACACTACATCACACTATGTCACACTAGATCACACTATGTCACACTATATCACACTATATCACACTATATCACACTATATCACACTATATCACACTATATCACACTATATCACACTATATCACACTGCATCACACTATATCACACTATGTCTATGATTTTGCCAACTGGGTTTGATATCGATTTAATTTGTGGTGATCCAGTAAGGAAATTTGTTGAAAAATTACTGGCAAGGAGTACGTTTTAAAACAAACGTTTTAATGAAAATGCTCTTCATCGCATTGAGAGCAAAAAGCAAATTATGACACTAAAACGAGGCTGGATGTATCAGCTAGATCAAAACATAGTGCTAAAACGTAGAAATGGGAAAGGTGTGTTAATCCCAGAGGGCAAAATTGTTGAAATATATCTGCGATGGAGTGCATTTCTATAGAAATATATACACATTATTTCAACGATGCTCTTAATCGCAGTGACTTTTTGACGATTTTGCCCGATGTGATGTCATGTAAAAGGTTTTGCTGTATGACAGTTTTTGCTTAAAATTAGTGAGTTATTGTAAATTTTAGGTGTCTAATGAATCGTTAGTAGGTGAGTTAGTGGGTGGTGGGTTTTTCATCAGTTATATTCTAAGAACATTTGATTGCAGAGATGATATAACATTACATCCTTGTAATCTTATAAACACATGTTTTAATTATTGCCCCCGCAGCGAGCGTAAGCGAGCGAGGAGGCATAGTAGTTTCACGAGATAGGCGAATGTCAGTTTCCGATTTTGTTCATCATCATCATCTTCATCCTCCAACTTTCGTGTTGACGTTACACGGTGGAATACAATTATTAGCTGACTTTGCTTTTTTTCCGTTTCAAAGCATGGTACTGTAAGTGGGAGAGACAGAATGTTTTTTCGTATCTCTTTCCTAATTTATTATTGTATTATACTATGTTATTTAGGAAGATCGTATGCTAAAATTGCTTAGACATTTTTCGTGTTACTTTAGTGTTGTTTTAGTGAAGTGAACGACAAGGATTTTGAAGCACAGCTTGAAATCTGAAATTTTGCCAACCATATATTTTATTTTTGTATATATATGTTTTAGCTCTAAATATTTCATTCAATAAACTTTGCTCAACGCACTAATTTTTGGCAAAGATTTTAATTGGATTTCTGTGTATGCAAGAAAGCTATATTACAAATTGTCTTTCTTCGTGTTTTTCAATTTTAACTGTCCACCTCGCGCCAAACCTAATCATACTAGTGTGTGATCATGATCAGTAAAAGCTTTTTACATTTTCTTGTTGTTTTTTTTATAAACATTGGCTACTTTTTGTTTTGAATCAAAGTTTAAAACGCAGATTTCTAATGGATTTTTTGCTTTGATTTTTTTTTAAAAAGTTTGTTTTTTTTCTTTTGGCTCTTACAGAATTTCTTTAACAAATCTTTTATGATTATAAAATACGTATCCATGGTTTCAGTTCACACATTTCTTTTGTTTGTAGCAAATACTTTCTGATTTTACTTGTTAAGCCTTTATTACACTTTTTGAAAGGTATTAGCATCAATAAAAAAAAAAGTTATCCTAAAGAAAGTTTAACTCAATTACAACGTAAGTGAAAAACCGTGAAGACTATCCGTCAAGGAGTTTTCAAATCTGATCTCCCATTTCGAAATGACCATGCTCGCAATTCTTCTTGTTTTTATTGTGTTTAGTTTATACAATGTTAACAAAAGTTTAAATGTATATATTTGTTTCTGTGTAAAGACTTGCAAAAACATTCATCTGAATTTTTTTGAGTTTTCGGACGAAAATTTGTTTTTGTTTCCGTTGTATAGCTTGCAATATATAGCTTGCTGTGTGCACACATTGGAATGCTTGAGCGCGGGGGCATTTTTTAGCTAAAGCTACATGCTAGTCTTAAATAAAGTACTCCCGTTTCTCAGACTGTGTAAACAAAACCAAAAGTAAATAAAAGATTATTTTTCATGACAACGTATTGTATTTCTCCGCCACACCTTCAAAGCCTCGTCACGATTTGAATGGAGAATGTGCATCGTCGTACATAGAAGGCAAACGATTGAAATTTATGGACCATACCTAGATATTTCGTTGTTTGTGGAATAACTAATTTCGCGTCAACCTCGTTTCAAAACCTCCAGAAAGAGTTCTTCTATCTCTGGTGAAATACAAACTATGCAACAGAACCATTCCTGGGTTCGAAGTTGGTTAAGAAAATTTGTATTCGTTCACTTCCATCCCAGTCGGTGCATTTCTTAGAAAAATCTCTGCGAAGGAGTGCATTTCAATAGAAATATACAACCAACTTCAATGAAAATCCTCTCCGTCACAGTGACTTTTTGACGATTTTGTAAATTTTTGAATTACTTCAGTACTCAAGAATAATAATAAACAAGAGCCAGATGGCGCAAAACGGTAGCAGCAATTGTCCTTATAAGTTATGAAAAGTTACTACAAAGCTCTTTGAGGCTTGTTTTTTCTTTATATCTCACTGGTGGAAAACAGGCATAACGATGATATGTTAAAATGATAAGTTAGTGTAAAAAGGGTCTAATCATAAGCCACCAGAAATTAATTTATTAAAAACAAAAGAATTATACATGCGTGAGCTGTATATTTTTTTATAAGAAAACTTTTTGTAAGAAAATGTGTAGAAAAAAACCACGCGCTTCAAAAAAAAAAATATGTTTTTAATTATAATTTCATGAAACCAAAAATGAATTCCAACAAATAACTGCCTTTTTGAACAAGATCTTCGAAAGTCTTCTTAATACACAAAACAGTGTTGTACCTAACAAACGAGGTAATAAGAAGTTTTGAACTGATAGGCTTTACTAACAAGAAAAACTATATAAACAAATTTTAAGTATCAATGTATTTTCAGTTAGCATAAATAGCTAAAACTTCCATTTTTATGCAGATCTATTTGATTAATATTCATTCTTTCATGAATTATTTCATATAACATCAAAGAAAACGTCCTTTTAAATGTTGATATGTGAAACCTTTCGAAGGCTGCGTTCCTTCATTAGAATTTACATTGCGTTATTAGCAGAGTCTTGCAGACTCTAAATCGCAGACTAATTGCCATTTCGGCCGGAGTAGGAGGAGGAGTAGTAGGAGGAGTAGGAGTCCACGGGTGTTTTAATACGGTATTCGCTTTCGCTGCTACCGTAAAAAACTTTTTCGTGAAAGAAGCAGGTTGTCTGTACAGTACGGTGTACTCTCGCAAACTACAGAATCTCAAGAAATCCGAGATAATCATTTCCATTACACCTTTCCGATCGCTATGAGTAGTTCAAGCCATCAAACACAGGTTTCGCATCATTTCTGGATAGTTCGTAACCTATTTTTTAAGACGTTAAATAAATTACTGCTCAATATAAAAGTAAAAGCCATTCAAATATATTTGATGTTACTTAACGTTCGCATTTATCGACACGTTCATCAAGAACAGTGTTGCCCTCTCCAAGTGTTTTGGTTGTAAACGAAAATGCTCAAATTGATCTCACAACCACTTCTTCTTCATGTAAACCAATACTTGTACTCTCATCTCGTAATTCCATCTTTTTTTTTTAGTTAATTACCTTCACAAATCAAAAGAGCCCTCAACAAAAACATGAAAAACTATACTATCACAGCAGCTTATGCAAATATTTGCAACACTATATATGCACTTCATAAATCGTAGCCGACATGGTGACGTTTATGTGATTTCAACGTTTAATCCATTTAGTGGGAACATTTATTATCACTTCATGATGTCTCAGCATAGAGGAATGGTAAAAACATTTGCAAATAATCTTGTTAATAAAGTTGCATTAAAATCATGCTAACTTTTTATATAATTAAAGAACTTGCTAAAATCTTTAAACTACTGTTTAGGGTTAGATATACATGATTATTGGATTATTGTGACCGTAGTTGGGACAATGAGCGAATTAGAACAGCCAATAGAATTTCTTTATTCATGTAACAAGGTCTGCTTGAACATGTGTTAAGCGTTTTCTTTCGTTAAAAATTGCTTGTGAGAATACACCACGGTAACCTAACATTGGTCGTGTCAAGTGGTAATACTTAGGAGATGTTTACCAATCATCGAAAATTATGACCGTTTTGGTCTCGGTTAAAAGGAAAGAAATCGGTTATAAAAGGAGTTTAGCTACAATCTTGTTCATTATCTTTTTGATATACGAACGGTGGTGTATCAAATCAAAAAAGGCAAGAAATCCTGGAAGCAGAACTCCAGGTCTGAATGAATGTTTTCATTTTGGTCAAGCTTTGACACGAAAACTAGTTATTTCAACGGATAATTCGTACAAAAGGGTTTCCGACATCTTTCTTCACATCTACTACAACCGGTATTTAACGAGACAGCGTGCATGAGTCTCTCAGCACAAAAAAGTGTACACAATCACGTCATATAAACGCGTCAACGCAACGACTTCCTCCAGAGTGCCCAGTAGAGAATTTTGAATATGTGATTCTATTAACAAGCACTCAACAGGAACTCACCTGTTTATTCCCAATATTACTTCCATTAATGGTCAAGCAGGAAAGCCTTGTTCAATAAAGAAAATAAAAAAACATTGTTCTTATAAGAAAACATTTATTCAATTAACCAGTGAGGTTATAAGCGGTCTATCCTTTATACAGTCGACTTATGAAAACTTGATCACTCGATTTCTCTGACTCGTCGATTACTTGAATTATTTTGGCGGTCCCTTTTAGCATGCGGAAACTCGAACTATCGATAACTCGAACTATCGATAACTCGAGCTATTTTTCAGGTCCGTCGAGAGTTCGAGTATTCGCGAGTCGACTGTATAAAAACTTAGAAATAGTTAAAAGGATAGATACTTGATACGTCACATCGACCGACCAATTCTTTTTATTGACGAATTTTCAGTGCTTATTACATTAAATCAAACATACAGAAAAATAGATTCAAAATATGCTTAAAAGTATTAATGAGAATTTGATCTTAATAAAGTCAAATAGATAGACAAAATGTTGAAGTGCACATATTATTACTTGCGACTATGAATGTGTATGTTCACAGGAAAGTGATATGACCTAATCAATGGCATTCGTGTTGTACTATATGGCATTTTCGATCAAAGGATACTAATGTTTATAAACATTACGTCATATGTACTCATCTATAAAAAAACATATAAAATATATTATATACCACTTAACCTCCAATTTCTGACCTCTCTCAAAGTTGTTTTTAAATTTACCCACGTATTGCCGTAACACAAACACATTTCAAAAGGCAACAGCATATAAATTCAAACCCAATAAGTTAATGTGATGATTTGTAATAAATTCGAAATGTATATGAAGATTGTGGAAAAAAAAATAAAGCCTCGGATTTGCTAAAATACTTTATCTTCTGTCAAGGAACCTACTCAAATAAATACGCTACCCGTTTTTGTCAGCCATATTGAACAATTTAAAAGCTTCCAAAGACGGTCATGCAACATACAAGCGCGATGTCAATTTCTTTCAAAATTAATTCGACCATCTGATTACATCAGAATAATCCATAAGTTCTCATACATTTCAACATAACATGCATACTTCAATCGTCAATAAAAATACTTTCTCTGTTTATATGAATCAATGAAATCTATTTCTTTTTTAGATAGTGTTGTTAGGTCATGCAAATTCTTGTAGCAGTTCAAAATAGAAAAAAAATTGACGTGTATTTCGAACAATATCGAGTGAACACAACAGTTAAAGTTTAAAATATTTAATCCAAATTGATCTGTTTAAGAAATGGTGTTTTGTTTTACAGATACAAATCAAAACTACCGGAAGCTATATAAAGTTTTTCAGCAAGTATTTACGTGTGTTCAAGCCATGATTGATTGTAAAGGACTCTGTAATTATTATCGCACTGTTATCAATGTAAGCCCTGCGAAGGAGACCTCCTCCTCCAGCATAATTCTAGACTCACTCTTTGGGCTACGAATGATATAGTAATGTATCAACAGAATAATTAAACTCAGATGTCAATTTCTGAAGGCATGTATTGTTATGGTCACGTTAATGAACCCCACTTTCTCGATCTGTTGATGAGGCCTCCAGTACCAGGACCACCAACAGAAAATAAGCGGTGTTAGGAAACGTAAGTGATATAGGTATTTCATCAATACAAGAAAAACTATCTTCTGTCAGCAAGTAATTCATTCATTTAGCACGTAATTTATAAAAAATCCGGAGAAAATAAATAGACATTTATTTGAGAAACATCCACTCCTAGTGTCAAATTTGCTTTTTTTTCCAAAACAATGGATATATTATAAACCTGAGGACAGTAATTTACGAGAGGCTTAACATATCCTAATCAATTAAGATAAGTGCTTTTAAATACACACGTATTTACGTCAAATAAATAAAGCGAATGGAAGGTTTAGCGTGGGAAATTCCTGCAACCTCATTCAATCAACTTGTCGACAGAGCAATAGACTGCAATACAAAAATCAATGGCATTGTAGTCCGAAGACTTTCCAACGACTCGCATAAAATGAATATTGCAATCAATTCCCATTCTAATTCAATAATAACAAAAATCTGTTTTTTAATTTTCTATATTATATATGTCACTCTTGCTACTAAGATTGTTTTTAAACGATCTTTTTGAGTATTTAAGTTGGTACAGGGTTAGGGTGAGGGAGGGGTACTTGCCCGTTATCATAATTTGCCTGAAAACACAGCTTCGGTTTCTATGTGTAAACCTTATATGAGTAATAAACGGTTAAGTTTTTGCTAACGTTACGCCCTTTATATAGCGCCCGTTATCAAGTCTCTATCCTAAAGAAGTTAACAATTAATAAATATCTGATACGACATACTTTCTGATTTCCAACAGATTAAAAAAACGTTAACATAAAGTGACATCAATGATGTCATTGTCCCATATAATGGGTTTGTGTGATGAAAAAAAAATAAACGCCCAACGCTAAGTATTTGATTAGGGGCCATTCAATAATTACGACACGCTAAATGTGCACAAATTCTATGAAACTTTTATTGTCCCGTGGTAGGAAGCGTTAAAACAGAAAACAACTTCTCTTTTTTTTTTGGCTAATACAAAAAAATACTAAATATTGAAAATCTTTTATCTCGTGTTGTCATGGACTTGAACTAAGTACTTCCCACCCACGCCCCCGCACTGTTTTTTACCGCCATGCTGCCTCGCGAATATCAGAAAGAACCACCCACCCCGCTAGCATGACGTAATTATCGAATGGCCCCTTAGCATATCATTAAAAAATGACACAAAATCTATGAAACTTTATCTATTGTCCCGTGGCAAGGTAAGGAGCTTTTAAAGTCATCTTCTAACAAATCCGAAATATCTAGGACTATAAAAACGAAAGAGGGCACTGTCCGTATTGACAGTATGATTAAACTTCAAACTCTACGATGATAAAGAAAACTGAAGCAAATCTACACACATATATATACCCAGTTAAGAAAGTGAAGTGTACCTGCAGAGTGATTATGCTTCAAAATCTCCTGACCTTTTCGCTTTACATTCATGCGGCAGATTGAAACTACTCCCCATAAAAAAACGTTACTTCGAAATGGTAATTTCCCAAGCGGTGAACAAAAAAAATTATCTTTCCGACACGAGCTCGTAAGCTTCTATTTTTATCTGCTGGAAACGAAACCAACCGAGTCAACAAAATTACATTTACCTCGCTTACTTTACTGATTACATGACTTGATACTCGTCAAACATCTGGTATGCTGAGACGAGCCAAAAAATAAAAGTGAAAAATAAAAGATTATCGAAATATATGGTAGCGATAAGAAGCATATGCATTATACTATTCAAATTGGTTTTCACAAATAGCAATTACCATCACAAATTTCGATGATTGGAACAGTTTTAAAAGCAATTTCCCTTGCGGTGTGATGGAGATAAAAAATATCGATTTTTTATAATATTTAAACTAAAGCGTATTTGTTGCAATATAAAAGAAACGATTCGTCGATATTTTTGAGAATTTTAAAGGAGCTGTCGCTCGTTTGATGTGAAGATGTGGCTAGCGAGCGAGCGATAAGCATGAAAACCATCTACTTCGTATCCCCTTTAAATCCAGTTAAGAGAAGATTGACGATAAAAGATTCAAGTAATTCAATTGATTCTTGAATTTGGCACTGAATGGAAACCAGTTTATTGGAGTGGTTTATATCTAAAGAAGGAGTTATCTTGAATAATAGACCTTTCCCGAATTTCTGTTTAAACGCTGCATTGTGGCCGAGTTGTCGTGTCAAACCTCACTTTGAATATTCAAACCGTCTCTGATTGATAATAATAGACTAATGTTATTAAGTTATAAAGTAACGAAATCAGTGGAACAATGAATCGCATTAAAACGAGGTTAGATACGAAATTCAGTCGCAGTTCAGTGTTTAAACTGAAATTCGGGAAAGGTCAATTGTATAAATACGTAAGGTTAATCAAAATCGCAAAAAAAGTCACCATGACGAAGTGCATTTTCATTGGAATGGTATAATTATATATTTTTATAGAAAAGTATTCCACCGCAATGATTATAAAACAAATTTTTCCAAACTTAGTGTTAGAATCACTTTCTTTTCTCGTTCAATTTAAGTACGAATTCAAAGGAAACCTCACGCCACACACAACGTAACACTACACGCTGTTTCTATCTCACAAATCCTAACATGACAAGTATTGGTACTATGCTTTTGCAAATTAACGCATTTCCTCTTTTAAGCGACCCGTAAATTGAAAATTAATTAAAGAATCGCCCCTCTTCAAATAAGCGCAAATTTTCCTCAGCCTAGATCCAGCCGCTACAATAAGCTTTATGAGCGACCGGGCGACTAATTTGAAAAATACGGTAAATACGGTAGGTCCCCGGAAAACCAACACACATTGGAATATTACCCTCGTTTCATAAAATAATGTTTTGACCGCAATTTTCCCATCATATGTCTGTCATAATGTCTCAGTAGAAATCTCAAGCGATAAAAAGTAGTTGCAAGTATATTCTTAGTGTCGGTCAGTTGCGCATGTAGAGGGTAGTCGTAATTTGTGTAGGAGAGTGTTTTAATAGAATAATAGAAAAACGTTCAGATAATCTCATTGATGACATAGATTGAATTCATGTTAATTATGTTAATGCGCTTCTCCACAAGATGCGACATCATTATCTAGTTTTCTTTCCTTCTTTAGAGAAGGCTCTGTTTACATTGTGCCATTAAATATCAGAAAACCCCTAATTCAACAAATCCAAACACATTAAAACTCATTGCTTCATTTTATCGATTTACGATCGTTGTTTTACTGACCAACTATGAATAAGCGATGAGAGTTCACTCCACAGTGTAAACCAGGCCTTGGGGATGAACCAACAAAAGAACACTATAAGAAGGATAAAGCATTAACAGATACCACTAAAGGTGCCCGAATGATTGCCAGGTGGGCAATCATTTTCTATACGTTTGAAAACAGTTGGCAATCAAACAAAAAATAGTTTTCCAAGTCAGAAATTATGTAGAGATTAAAAAACCAAGATTGATAGTTAGGTTCGTATTGACAAAACGACATTCTTATATCATCACGTTGACGAAATGATGTTATGTGCAGGTATTTCCAAGACGCACGACATGACCAATTGTGAATAAATGAACAATTTAAAAAACAACCATCATCTCTTGTCCATTTGCTTGATGGGAAGTCTGGATTCAAATAGAATAAAAAACGAAATGATTGCTGTACATCTTGCAATTTCAAATTCATATTGCATAGAACTTGTTATACAGCCTGATGCTTTTTTTCGAGCTACAATCTCAATGCGGGTGTTTAAATCACCACGTTATGCAAACAAACCACACCCATTTCATACTTGACGGGCGTTAATAATCACGCCCATCACATGTCTGATAGAGCCTAGTTAACAACTGCCGCTAGTAGACATCTGAGGCGCTAATACATTGCGCCTATTACTCCAATAAATCACGCGTGCTTCCCATTATGACAAAATAGCCATTTCACACATTCTGCACAAATATTTCCACACCGATTCGCACAAAGGTTTCTTCATCCATATACTTATTGCTTTTATCAGTAACATCGCTCACATCCGTCAGAGCCTTGTCGAATCGTTTACATAGAGCATCCATCGAGTTGTCACTGTTGTCAACCAATGAATTTAACATATCCCGACAGATGGTATCGTCGGCGCGATTGTTACCGTTGACGTCTAAGTCTTGATAAACGGCACCAAGTGTGCGGATATAGTCGGGCACGACATGCAACAACAAGACGTCGTGATAAAACCGACTGAACGTAATTCCTTTGGATTGTCGGACTTCCATCTTCGACACGCACATGTCTGCGATTTCCTCCGGCAAGCATTCGGCTAGTTTCGCAAGAAGTTGGTTGAAATCTTCACCGGAGAGGTATTTGAGATTCGAGTTGTTCTTCTTCGTTGACGTTACAAGGGAATTGTAAACCTCCAGTATATTTTTTTGGTAGGCTTTGTTCGAGTAATGACACCATCCCAGTCTGTGGCAAGCACTCTCCAAGACTGAACCATCGGGCTGGCGAAAAAAATCAGCTAAAAAAGATATCGGATCATCGGGACGGTTTTCTATAACTCTTTCGATAGCTTCTTTCAGCAGTGACGTCGTGCCGTTACGATACAAGTAGTCTGTCGGGGTTTCTTCGCTAATCCAAGTAGCAGCGCCGGTATTCACCGTCGGTGCATCGGCAGGATGACCACTCCTCTTTCTCTCGTGATGGTGGTCAGAAGCGTTCCCTTTGCGTGTATGACGTTCGGATGCAGACATCATGGCTTTATCATGGCTAAATACAAGTGGAAAAATATTGAGACCGTAATTTGTGAGAGTGGCATAATACTAACTTTAAATTCGCCGCGAAGAAAATGAATGAAATATAAAGTCAGGAATGAAAAGTTAAAACAAATATCAGATCGACTTTCAAAAGATCTCTTTATGTTTCATCATGGTTCCAGGACATTTACCCCTGATCCAGGGGCCAATACACAGGGTGGCAATCATCCGGGAGCCGTAATTTACCAGGGTAGGGGGTGAAGGGTGGGGAAGGAATTGTCCTGACAGCCTGAAACATTACATGTAGCTGTTCTCAATCAAACGGAACTTTAAAAGTCCATTACGTGTCATGCCCTTTTGTAGCTATCACCAACAGAAAACAAGGCAACACCTTCATACAAAAAACAACAAATACCACAGCAATTAAAACATGAAAACAAACTTATGACCAGATATGTATGATTTCCATAGAAGACATAGATAGGTAGGGGACACAACTAAACAACTACAAAAGTACTGCTTTAAGATCGATAACCACATTCAATTGAATTCAACTTATAGTGCAGAACAGCTCATCCAACGTTTTTCGAAAATACAATATCTTATAGTTCGACCACAACACAGAAGAGGTAAAAAAGAATTTCGAAATGTTTGTATTCACAAAATCTATTTGCACTTATCTGCTCTGACGTGATGCTATTCTGAAAAGGGATTTAAAGGGATTCTTAATGCTACCACAATGCAATAAATAAAATCATTTAAAAAGCATACATGGAAAAAGAAAAGGGTTTCAAAAACAAAACTGATATTCTCACAGCTAATTTAGAACATTGCATAAAATAAATAAAGTGACTACGGTATTGCATTGTTAGTGCTTAAAGTGATCTCATTGCAAGTCCACTACAGCATTGCAATGAGGTAGTACTCATATTAAATCACGAATGGAAAATTTCATAAGTAACCTAGGGCATGGGGTATGCATACACGAAATGCGTAAAATTGAAGGTGATGCCTTAGCGCATGACCAGAAATAATATTCGATAACAACATTCAAAAAAGTATGAAGAATGTCAGTAAGCAGTTTATTTCAGTACATGATTCACTTTTATGGTTCGTTGTTCAATTCAATTGCTTCACGAACGTCTAATCATCCCCTAAACGATTACCGGCACCAGGAAACTGTCCACCATGATCGGCTGGTCTGCGACGGGCTTCAGGGGCTCGACCAAAACCACCAAAACCACCACGACGATTCGGTAAGTACTTGTACCTAGGTAAACACAGATATCGCCTTCATATTAAAGTCAACATAATTAACATTGTTTGACTTGGCCATAATTTGTCATTTTCTGTGTCATGATCATGAAGTCATGCTATCGGTGAGCAGAAATGCCAGACACTACAGATGGAAGACTCAAAGACTGAAAAGCTCACAGTTAATTAACAGCAAAGACTTAAAGGACCTTACAGAGAGTGTCAGTTTACGTCTTATTTGAAAGAAATCCCACATGCAATTGAACCATTCGGAAAAGGCCCTTATCCACAAGTATATAATATTTCATAATAAGAACAAGGCATTTTAACTGCTTGTTAACAGCTTGTTCAACACAGGAAGAAGTAAATAACTTTCGAATGGTCACGTCTTGTACGTCAATTGTATACCAAAATGCACATAGTAACAGGTCCAATGAAAACAAGGGTTAAAGGGCATTGCTACGTACAGTATGCTAGGTGTTGTTAAAAATCTTCTTCCTCCAAAATCTTGTGGATACTTGAACATCAGGAAAAAATACAGATGACCGATAAAGATGCCCATAATCTCCATCACACCACTGAAAAAGTTTCAACAAAATTTAAAAGTAACAGCACCCAAATACACAACCATTTGGATCAAAAAACAACCACAACAATTAAACATAGCAGTACAGAAATTTTTAGATCTTGGGCTTTTCAAAATAACAATGATGTTCTATTTGAACAGAGTTCTTACCCTTGTCCGAGAATCATGTTGAATGCGGCTAATACCCATGGAAGATACATGGCCTAAATGAACAATTAGATTAACATCACTGCAAGTCGACAGCCAAATAAACTAGTTAGAAACAAATACCGTCCAAAGCTACAATCTAGCCTGGTACAGCTAACTACTTTCTCATTTTCAATATTATTTGTTTAGTTATGACATGTTTACTTTACGTTGGTTCCAAAATTTCATGCTTACACACTCATAATTAGTAATAACTAAATCGCTGCAGATCATCATCCATAAACAAAAATATTATATATACGGAAAACCTTTTCATAGAAATTCAATATCAATAGTATATCTACGTAGATTGAAAAGCAACTCAGCCAATTGAATAATGACAAGACAATACCTTGAACTGCGTACCAAACCAAAATTGCACAATCTGGTCCTTGTTTATTTGACACCAGATATATAACACACTTAAGATCAATGCATCCATAAGTAACTAAAAGTGAACATATATCATATTAATTGGAAAAGTTCACACCATTAATTTAAAAGCTCATTCGCTTATTTCTTGCAGTCTCCATATCTATTGGTTGTGCAATTCCGTGACAGTAATTTCGAACCGATAATCACAGCTAAATATGTGAAGTGAAGGCATTGAGTATATCACACAATTATCTGGAGGTAAATGTATATACATTTTCAAAAAATTCTTTGTGAATGCAATGGAAATGTCATTATTTTGCTTGAGTATTCGCCATTATGGTTAATGACTTTACTCAGTTGAGTTTAAACTGTAACAGACTTCACAATCAAATTTGAATGTGGATGTAATTGCAAAAACATTACATACCATCAGTTTCAAAGCAAAACCAAGTAGCTGAAAATGAAACTGGTCAAGGAACAAAAATGTGAAATGCAAAAAGAAAGTCAGCTAACTCAAATTTTTTACGATGATAGAAAATTTTAATGATATTAAATACTCCATTGTTATGCATGCTGGTAGTTATTTTTTTTTTAAATTTATTTTAATGAGGGCGGGGGGACTGGCAGTGTTATTCAGTGATGTGGACCTCCACCAGAGCTTGCAATTGAAAAGATACAATCAAAGCAACAGCATTGAAAATAAGTAGAAACAGATAATCAGCAGGTCTTCCATCAAAAACACCTGTGATAAAATATATATAGCATATAAAGTTTCGGTAAACAGTGTTTAAAAAAAAAAACAACAAAATAAAATGTCTGAAAATTGTGAAGTACCTGACTCCAGTCTGGTGGAATAGTTGTATAAAAAATAAAGATTGATGAGGTAATGGAAACCAGTTGCTGGGCTTAGTGGAAAAAAGACGATACACGTAAACAATCTCCAGATCTAAGATGAAGGCACTTAATATGTAAGACTGTGCTGTTGTACCAGATTGAACATAAGTTCTTTTTATATTTAGTACTATAACGCACCTGAAATTTATAAGCAACCAGCGAGAAATCTAAAATCATATAGTATGGGTTCAGCAACCCAACTCTCCCAAGAAGAGGAAATAATATTGACAATCCAAACCACCATCTTGATATAATAGGAATTGAACGAAACCAGTCTCCAATATCACTTTCTGGCATACTTTCTTTCAATATTCACAAAAATAATTGTTCAAAACTTTATAGAATACTATAAAATAACATTTGCACAACTAATTTAATGCATCAATCTATAAAGCTAACTTACCTTATTTCAAGAAATTAAAGAAATTAACACGGAGGAAATTAACAAGGTCAAGGAGGTTTTACTTTAAATTTTCAATGAAATTAAAACGGTTTTAACAAGTGGATTTCTGCATTAATAATTGACATGTTAATTCCATGGAACAAGGTAGTCACACTTGACTAGCTTCGATTGACTAGTGAGGATAGTGTAACTATAGTAGCAAAGATATGTGGTTATTAGTGACCAGAAAGGGTAGTCAAGGGTGCAGAATTCAGTTTACTTGGACTTCTACAGAACAGTCACTTAAAGAAAACATTGATGAACACATTCAAAAAACAGTGTGACATAAAGAAATTTTTTCGATGAGGTACCGTCCTAACTTCATCCCCTAGAGTATCATCGAAATTTTAGTAACTGTATATATACCAGATTTTAATCATTTTTTACCATTTCTGCACAAAATTAACGTTCATGAAATTAACACTCACAAAATTATTGTAGCACTAAATTAACATGTATATATATGAAATTAATGCATCATGAAATGATGTTTCTCTGACTTATATATATAAAGGGATTCCTGCGTCCAAAGTGATACAAATATGATAGAGCTCAAAAAGTTGTTTAACAAGTCTCTTTTCAGTATTTCATAATTATTCATAGTTTTTGAGATATTTTGTTTTTAGAATCTTATATTTAATTTATGCGATGCATATTTATGATGTAATAAGACAGTAGCTAACACTTCTCATTGCAATAACTTTAGATATGATTAATTTTATATCTTTGTAAGTTACTATGGAGTAAGGGATTCCACTCTGAGTTGATTGATAAAAAAATGAAGTCATAGTATTTACTAATTCAGAAGTTATACATATAACAAAATACTATATCTTTTTACATCATAATTATGCATCGCATAATGTGATGATTTTTAAATCGAAATATCTGCCCAAAGAGGAAACAGAATTTCCAAAAACAGTGAAAAGAGTTCTTAAGCAACTTTGCATGATCTATCATCCCTTGAAATATATATGTGGTAGAAAATATTGACCCCTTAGAATATTTTCGGTTTACGCTTATGACTTGTTAGGTGTTCTTTGTTTATTGTTAGGGTTAGGGGGTGAAAAAAGGGAGGCATCATCCCTTTAAGGGTGCAAGAATCAATTTTTGGTTTAAGGATAATAGCAGTGGAAATGGAAACAAATTTTTAACGCTTCTCTTTTTCCTTTCTATTATAAATTTTCCCAAAAATATTCCCAATGGACGTTTATGGTTGTTTATAGTTTTATATTTCCAGATGTTTTTCCTGCTGTTGGCGCGACAATAAAACCAAAACACCCATATGAAAAGAAAGTGGACATTAACGAACGACTCTTTCGTGGGTTGGTTGGTTCAACAAGTTATGTTGCAGAATATTAATAAATACTAATAACTTTCAACAAACAAAATATGGATGATAAGTAAACGTGTAAAACTAGTCTCTACCGAAAACAACATGGAAACCATTATGCATAGAAAATTACCGGCAACCAAAGTCGCAAACATGGAGGATAGAAGTTTGTGTCGTACCCACACAAGCGCCAAAAACACTGACAACCTATAACCCAGTGCCTCTTGCCTTTTCTATGTAGTTCGTAATCATTTTTGAACTGTATACCATCACTAAGAAACCTAAATTATTGGGAAAAACTGAACAATATATAAGGTTTTTTTTATTACTTTTTTTTTTTTATTACATATATATTTGATATCCCTTGAGGTCTATCTCCTTCTTGGCGGAGCGAGCCATCTTACATAAATACATAAATACATTTTTTTTTTAAATAATACTTGATTTGATCAACCAAAGGGCTTAAAGCTCCTTGATTAGAGAAATGTCAACATCAGAAATGTCTTGCACACGCACAGACCGTGAATCACGTATACAAAGCAGTATAGATCGAAGCAACGAAAAGGAAATTTTCGTACGAACAAAAGTGGTGGCAGCCGATGTTGTTATGCCTCTCTTCTCAGCAATCATTTCGGCGAGCCTCTGGTAAAATTTGCTACATTCTCTCCCCATTCCACCCGTGGCAGAGAACACCAAAGAGGTGAATGTGGCATTTTCCACTTGAAGAACTCTTTCATTGTACTTCTTCTTTTTCTCTTCTTCGTTCTTCCGATAGCACCTTTTGATTTCTGAACAGCCTCTATATCTCTGAGCGTTGAGGTCAAAGACCCGTACATCACAAAATACTCGTTGACCAGGTGTCCAGAACCCAACAGCGCTAACGTCCAAACGGGCTTCGCTTCCAGTAGCAGCAATCTTCTCTCTGAAATTCTCCCGATTTAAAGGCAACAGCATTGGTTCTTTCCTTACATCCACGCAGACTTCTTTGAGGAACAGCGCTGTGATGTCTCGCACTTCATTATGTCTTGTGGAAACAAAGCCACCTTTCTTGCAACATAGAGCATGAGCCAGATCGTATTTGGCCCCACAAGCACAAAACGTTGGTAACCAATTGTATCTGATGCGTAGAGCATCCCAAAACTGCTCTTTATTCAGGTCGTACCCCTGATCTTGGAGAGGTAGTGTGGTTAACCAGCTACTGCTGCCGACTTCCCGATTTATTACATTTTGGCGTTTCTGCTCACTGGAGAGTTCATCATACATTTTCTGTAGTTTTTCGTTCATCCGTTTTCTGCGCTGGTCTTTTATTTGCGCTTTCGTTACTTCTTCAAGATCTTCTTGGTCTTTCTTCAGAATTTTGGAGATTAGTTACCTTGTTATTTTGCATGAGTTTTCAAATACGAACGGAGCTGTTTCCTTTATTAAATTGATTCCCAGCCCTCCTGATCTTGGAGGTAGAGAAATCAATTCATGTTCCATATCATTGACGATATGTCCTCCTAAAATCGCTGGAAGAAATTTGTGTCTGACAACTTCCTCCAGCTCTTCGACATACTTTTCGAAGCCAGGAATGGTTCTCAAGCAGTATGTAAATTTGTGTTGGTAGCCTGCGACAAAGCAAGAGTAGGCCGCTTGAGGTGCTATCAAAGCTATGTCTGATAGAAGCGTTATATGATCTATCCATTTTCGTACTTCTTGTGTACAATATAACTGCTCCTAGATGACGCTCACCTTTCGCTGTTAATTGCGCGTTGGACCCATCAAAGCAATTCTTGGCTTCTGCGATCTTGTTATGCTTGACGATCAACCATGATTTCTTTAGTTGCGGAAGGTAGCCAAACAAAGGTCCAATTTCGACCAGTTTGTCCCACCATCGTCTAAGTGAAGCAAATTTACCAACAACAGTGAGATCATCCGCAAATGCTACCATGCTGACGTTTAGTTGATCAAAAGCAATGACGTTGAGCATCATCTCGAGTAGTGGAGTAATACCAATCACATATATCGCCATTCCCAACGGATCACCTTGCGTTGTACCTTCCATTGATTTCAATTCTTTCCCACCAATGACAAATAGACGCGCAGGGAATCGATTATGTTGTTAACGAATGTCGAGAGGATGGGGCAGATGATCTTTATGTTATGAAGCAAAACATTTCTTTTGATGCTGTTGAAGGCATTTGATGCATCCACTAATAAAGCTGCTTCGCACTCCTCGCTTTCAAACACTTCACACATTGCGTGAATCGCCGCTTCGCATCCAGCTTCGTGACCAGCGCACATTTGTACGTCGCTACAGGCAGCCATCACATCTTTCCGTGCAACCTGCATCACTACTTTTCCTGCAATCCGACGTAATACTTCTCCGACTCCGATTGGTCTGAGCCCAGGTTGTTTGTCTAGTGGTACCAACCTTGAAGCCGTGTATGCTTGTAGAGATTCGTCGTTTACGTCGTTCCGGCACTGTATCTTTATAAACTTAGCAAACGCATGCCGGAGATCCCTTCCACTGTCTCCGTATACTTTGGATGCAAGAATCTTGCGCCATCCATCTGCATCCATCCCAGAAGGACCGCAGCCTCCCTTCGTATTTTTCGCAGCCTTGAGAATCATCTCGTCATCGATTACGTCATATACCACCGGATTTTATTGTTTTCGTTGGGCCTTGCAATGCAATGTCTTCTTGAAAAGATGAACCGTTTGGATGTTTTTGCTGTAAGATGTGAAGAGTTTCGTCGTTCAAGGGAAGGATACCCCCAGACATATTGTTCGTGATAACTTTGATAGCATTGTTCACGTTTCCTTTAAAGATACGGTTCTTGAATTGCTGTGATATTGCCGCTATGTCCCTTTTACCCGATGGTTTGGGAAGTCTATTTTGCAATGTTTCAGCTTCGTCTAACAGTGCCAAAAGGTCCCCTCTCTTCCAAGTTGTAAGACGACGCGTGAAGACCTCCACATGATCTTTACTTTTCGATGATTTGTGTGGCTTTTGTAACAATAACGCTGGCATTATATGCATAGCTTTTAATGCTATCTGTTTGAGTGGCGAGTTTTCGTTCCACGATATCAGAAGTCTGGTGATTTCGCGAATATATATATTTCCCGATTGGCCGTTGGGAAGCATAAATAAATTTTTCTTCCAGAAGACAACTTTTTCGTAGCAAACGTTTATATCTTGTTCTATTTCGCTTCCTTTTCGCTTGTCCCAATAGAATTTTTCGAGTAAAGGTTGTGATGCTGCTTCTACTACCGAAGGAGTTATACTTTCACTACCTTCATTTGCTTCGTGCGGCTTTTCTGTGGATACTTCTAGGTTATTTTGAACATTCAGCTGAGTTTTGCATTGTCGAAGGTGTTGTAACATACCTCGCATAGTCCGAAAAGACCTGCGACACTTGAAACATTTCGCATCTACGTCAATCGTAGTCATCCTTTGACCATTTTGTTCGGTTTCTGTATTGGTCTGGCTTCCTATTCGCTCATTTTTGTCGTCCATTGCTACTTTATATTTCCAAGCAAATTTCTTCAATTTATTGAACGGTTTCCGTCTGATTGAAATGAAACTTTGCTCTGGTTGACTTAGTGCTGTGGTGGAGAGCGTATTTGAGCGTCCGCCATCTTTAACCGTCAACTATAAGGTTTTATATAAGGTTTGCGGAGTGGGTACGTGGAATCACCCGTTCGCCAGCGAAAATATGGAATGCGTAAAAGCAGGATATTCATTCAACAAATTTCGACGAGCGAGTTGAATGCATGAATACGCATCCATAACTGAAAGGGCGCTATTTCCTTTTCGCACCACATCCCTAAATGTAGAGGTTCGGAATTCCCGAGATACAATACCGAGTTACAAAACCGAGTTACGCATTATGACGTCACAAACCGAGTTACTAACTCGGAAATTTTTAAGTTTTAACTTAACTCTAACTAAGAATGACAACTTTGCATTTTGGTAAGCAGTCCATGTACCGTAGAAACGGGAAAATTTGCCTAAAAGCCATACTTTGAAAATTTTTTTGCTCGTGCATTCAAGGTATTATCTGACCGAAATCTACTTGGGAAATCTGATGTAAGTGAGCCAAATTGAGTGAGTACAAAAAGTTGAATATCCACAGTCTCGAGAGGGGAAGAGAAAGAGAAAATATCATATACACTTGGTGTTGGTGCATCCTTGAAGGATTAGTCCCAAACTTCAATCTTGATGATGGTAACGGTGGTATACGTGCACGCACAAGTCAGAGGCTAGGAAGAAAATGTCAACTTAAACCAGTCCACTCAACCCATAGAAATATCTGGAAAGGTTGTCTGTCTGAAGAAGGGCCAAGACTATCAGAAATACAAGTGACTGTGCCAAAACCACCTTCAAAACTAAATTAGACCAATTTTTACGACACATACCTGATGAACCACTGCTCTCAAGCTACCTTTCACTTAGGAGAGCGGATTCCAACAGCATCGCAGAGACATGGTCAAGCATTGGACACCGTCGTGTTGAATGAGTGAAGATTCACAGAAGCCATCTCAAGTAACTCAAGTAAGTAAGTAGAAAGAGTAAAAGAAACGGAGAGATTCCTTCCCTGGAATATTTGTTATTTTTTCTTGAAAAACTAACGAAACAAAAAAATCCAAATTTTTTCTTTTTATTGTGAGTTTTCGTTGCAGGCAATAAACAGAAAGTGTTTGGTTATAACGTAACAATACTTTTGAGGGTTTTTACCCATGCGCACAAATTCATAACTTTACACACTGATCTGATTTTAACAACAGCCAACGGTTTCTCAGTGTCGATTAAAACGAAAAATAGGAAAAAGAAAAGAAACTACCAAAAAACCCGGATCTTGACGTCATTTCCCTTCAAACACGAGAAAGGTTGTATTGTCGTACAAGCAAAAGCAGAGTCTTTAAAATTGAAAAAACTTATCTGGCATCAGGACAGCAACATGGTGAATGTCAGCAAGTTTTGCATTTGAATCACTCAACTTTGTCTTGTTCTTTTGTAGTTATTTTTTAGTATTGGAGAATTTACGGAATATAATGAGACGGATAGAATATAATGAGACGGATAGAATATAATGAGACAAATAGAATATAATGAGACGGATACAGACATAGTCAAACGTTGTCACGAATTTTCTTTTCATTCCCAATATGACGTACTCTATGTTTCACGCAATCAAAACATTTGTGATGAGTGCTCTTTAACTCTGGGTGAATTGATTCTCCACCCTGTTCGACACAAATTCTGAATACTCCTTTTTTTTTTGTTGTTTGGTGTAAATTCCACCAGATTGTCCTCCAACATGTCTACTTTTGGTGTGACAGTGCTGGTAGGAATTTTGAGCGAAAATATCAAACTCAGCAACAATAATTTCGTGATAAAAAATCCAATATCATATATGTAAGTTTTAGTCTGTTTTTCTCATAATTGTTTTAGATTTGGCAAGACAAACCTGTGGCTTCACTTACTCCATATAAAGCACAAGGAAACTCATAGTTGACAAATATGAACAACCAAATCTGCTTGTTTTAGAAAATGAGAAACAGCAAAGAAAAGGAAAATTCATTTCAATTTCGTTGTATTTGTCATTGAAATTTCATTAATGAAATCCATATCAAATGTTTACATCCTACTTCCATGTTAGCTTTTCTAATCTGTCAATTTGTTCTTTGAATTTAGTTTAGGAAGCACACAAATTTACATCGTAATCTTTTGCTTTAAAGAAATTAAAGACCACTGCACTGTCTTTTTTGCTTTATAATATCCACTAGTGACAGGTTATTCAAAAAGTTCTTCAAGATTTTCAGCATCTGAAATTTCTTTAGCAATATGCTTTCTCTGATTAAAGTATGATTAAAGACATTCAACTTACTGCTTAAATGCTAAGCATGTTGATCTACATAACTTTTGACTTGATTTTTATTAAGATAATTTAGAGGATTCTCAAAATTCATCATGGGCGATACCTCACATGAAGATAACCTGAAGTTTCGCTATATATGTGGGAAAAACTGCAAAACTACCCAGAATGTCTTCATGGTAATCCTTCTACAATCTGCAGAATCAAAGCCGCTTCTTTTTTAGAGTGTGGCAAATATTTTACTGACAGAAATTTGCAGCCTGCTTGAAAGTTAAAAAGAATGCTCGTAGCTGTTTTATTCCAACTGCAAGAAATCATTCTAAAATGAAAAGAAAAATCTTGTCATGGAATTTTGTCATTTCGAAGACACTAATATCTTTCAAATAATAAAAAGAAAAGGGTTTTTTCCATGTTTTCAAAAAGAAATTGAGGGAACCCAATAGCAGTTCTCTTGAATTGTTTTCAAAAGGTTTTATTTTCAACATTAGTCAGTAATAGGGAGTAAGATTTTGTGGTGACACAACACACATGCACCATCATGCGGTATCATATTTTCCCAAATGAGTAAAATGGTGGGCACAATGATGAAATTGAGTAGCTTTCCATATTTCAAATTTATTGCATCTTTGAATTCACTTGTTGAGAGCACATTCAAAAGGTAGCTCATTCAATTTAATTGTAATGCCTAATTTTGCCAGTATTTTGCGAATCCTTAAAAATGCTTTATGCTTGAATAAAATTTATGCGTATGCGTGTTGTTCTTTTGACCCAAAAGCATTCTATAATAAATTTGCTATCAAAGTCTTACAAGATATGTAACTTTTGCTGTTCACATTTCAAAACGAATCAATATCCTGCTATAAGGATTAAAAAAAAAAGTTGTGAGTAATGAAACACCATCCTGCTGGTGGTGTCGGTGGAACATTGTCGGGAAGGTACTGGATCGTTAGCGACTGCGTTGCTGCGAGCCTAAATTACAAAATTCATAATATTGGTTGCAAAAGGGGACACTCCCCACAAATTTTAAGTGACAAGCTCTAAGGCTGTACAGAGCTATATTACGCATTATGTAAATAGATATATTATTGGATTGTCCTAAGAAATGGCTGAAGTTCCATAGCAAACCAACTAAATTTACATTCACAGTGAATAAAAGTTAAAATTTTTGATTTAATATTTTTTACAACACATTTATTTTTTGCGATCGACATTTGGGCTCTTTTCCAGTAACAGCTTCACACATTCAGTGTGACCACGCGAAGATGCACCAATAAGTGCAGTAAAGCCAATGTCATCTGTGATATCAACATCACAGTTCATTTCTAATAGCAGTTTCACACATTCAGTGTGTCCATTCGAAGCTGCAAGCATAAGTGCAGTAGTTCCATTGTTACTCTTGATATCAACATTAGAGTTCTTTTCTAGTAACAGTTTCACATATTCAGTGTGTCCACGTGAAGATGCATACATAAGTGCAGTAAAACCCACGTGATCCGTGATATCAATATCACAGTTTTTTTCCAATAACACTTTCACACATTCAGTGTGTCCACATTTAACAGCCCTCATCAGGGCCGTCCCGTAAACAAGTCTTTTACTGATGTCAGCATCCGTGTAGTCTAATATTATTTTCAACATTCTCCATTGGTTATTTCCAACAGCTGTTTTTACTAGGTCGCATGCCTTTGCTTGAATTGTTTCAGTTTTTAATGCAAGTCGTAATTTCGTGCTGTCTGTCCCATTTCGTACACCCTCAACGACATCTGATACAAGAATCCAGCAATTCATCATTTTTAACACCTGCATTACTACATTATATCTATGTAATATATGGAGTTTTTGGCCTACCTAAATAGCGGTATTCTTTTTGTGCCATGTCATCCAGGAATTTCTGGAAATCACTATAAGAGTGAGTACATTAAAGTTCATTCAGTATGTCTTAGACGCTGGTCAGATGAATGTGGCATTGAAAGAATTTTAAATAAAAATAAATCTAAATGATTTTTGCCAAGTGGTTTTATTAAAGCAAATGTTAAAGCCCACTTTGTAATAATCGTCCCACTTTGTAATAAAATTGTCCCACTTTGTAATACATGTCCCGTTTTGTAATAAATCGTCCCTATTTGTACTAAAAAAGCTGTCCCACTATGTCATAAAGATTGACCCACTTTGTAATACCAAAAAACTGTACCACTTTGTAATAACCAGATTTTCTACTTTGTAATACCCTCGGAGAATTTTTTCAAATAGGCATTTTATGAAGAAGCAACCCCAAACTGACGTCACAATTTACTGTAGGAGCAGATGTTGGAATTATTTTAAACGTAAGCAAAATTAACTCTTAGCGTATCTCGTAATATCGTGCGTATTCATATACCGCTTGTTTCATCGCAACTACTTTTCATCACTATTTTTTTCCGGGAAAATCGTTTCGCTAAAGTATGCGAATAGACTATAAAGGTTATGATGGCATTTGCAAAAAAGAGTGAAAGAAGAATTAAAAACAGTTATTTCAAAGTATAATGCATTGAAATTATGTGAAATTATGTGCACAAAGTACAGTATTATTAGATCCCGCTTTGTCATGAAATACATGCCTATTTCAAAAAGATACATCAAGCATGTGCTGTATGAAATGTAACTTTCATATGTTTTTGTCCTTTGTTGTTTTTTTATTCTTCCAAAAATGCCATTACTTGTACTACTATTTTAATCAATCCTTACCTTACAAAGCAGAGTGCGAGGTTATCACTTCTTTTTGGTATCACAGAATTATTACAAAGTGGGACAGCTTTTTTGTATTACAAAGTGGGACAAGCCTTATAACAAAGGGACAGCTTTTTTTACAAAACGGGACAGGTATTACAAAGTGGGACGATTATTACAAAGTGGGCTTTAACACAAAACTGTTGATCACGCAAGTGAACATTTTCGTGTCAGCTTAAATGTACAGATCTGTATTATTGAACTCCTAAACATATTACAGCAGAAGTGCTGCAATTGAACTTCATTAAACGGTTTGTTGAGCAGGTGGAATTGCTGCAACAAAAACATACCTGTAATTTAATGCTTGATCTATTTCTAAAAATTAAATGATATTGTTGATAAACAGATGATCTCGATTTAACCAACATTAGTGACAAACTTTTTGCGAGATAATAAAACGCAAGATGATAAATCGTCGCATTACTTAGGAAAGTAGAGTAGAAGTTTGAAGTTAGAAATTACAGATCTCAGCTGTGACATACATACCATCAACTCTTTCTAAAACAATTTTGTATGTAATAGCCTTGTCAATGGCATTTGACAATGTTGGCTTCACTTTAAAATCATGAATGCTTTCATCTTCCTTCATCTCCACAGCGGCTTGCAACTTTCCCAAGTGGTTGTCAGGTGTCCAGTCGTTAAGGACCACGTTCAGTAACAATTCATTTGATATCTCTCGTAATCTTTTTAGAAGAACGCTTTGCTCAGACATCATTACAAGATTTGAGATTTCCTGTCGATCTTCCAAGACTTTTTTTACTTCTTCACACGAATTCAACATTACCTTTCTTTGCGCAAGAAAATCCTTCATTTTTTCATCAAACTCTTTTATCACGTTTGATTCTTCTGCAGTAAGTTTAGCAAAGTAGTTGTTTATGTTGATGTACTTTCGTAGTAGTAATTCCTCGGTCAGTTCTTCTCTGAAATTCTGAAGCTCTCTCAAAACAGAATCCTCTGACTGCTTTCTTTTCTCTGCTAACCTTTCGGCAGCTTCAAACCTGGCATTTATCTCTGTCTTCAACCTTTGTAGATGGGATTCCAGCTTATCTGTCTCATGATCTTTATGCACTCTGTTTTTGCAGTATATGCAGAGAAACGTATTGTTGCACTGCTTGCAAATGAATTCTGCAAACAGCTTGTGAGCATTGCAGATGGGATGGAAACATTGTTTTTGAGCATCGTAACAAACCATGATATGATTGCTTTCTTCGCATTCATGTTCAGTAAAACATGTTTTGCACAACAGCTTTCGACAATGCTTGCAATAAACTGAAGGTGAACTGTCATGTACATTTGTTCCTTGACATTTGAACTGTTTCCTAAAAATAATTCTTTTGATTATGTCCAAGAAAATTTCAACGTAAACACCACAATTAAAAAAATCAATACAACTATTTCGTGATATAGTTCGTGATTTCCGTCTCTGAAATCGAAATCAAAGTTAAATTTACTGGATGATTTGGAAAATACTATTTGTTAGCTAACATCCACAAAACTGAAAGAAATTGACTCACTTGTTGTTTCTACCATGAAGTGATGCTAAGCAACGTTCTAACGTGTAATTTGTCTGTATGACGTCATCGATGGTTTGATCACTTGGAATCCTTGTGACGTTCTCACATTGATTGGGACAATTCAATATGGCGCTTCCATCATCATTAAACTCAAGCAGGTTCATCTTACACTTTTTACAGAATGAATGTCCACATGGTAATGTTTTGGAATCGATCAAATCTTCCATGCAAATCTCGCATTCAAACTCGTCACCCATTTTATCAAAATCTAACCACTACCTTATAATTTTTGTGTTTGCAATCTAACGATAAAAGAGTTTTTTTCTTCATCACATGATATTTATGTAGAAGCTATCATTCTGTGTCGAATTACACAAACCACAAACAAACATGTCATCTTTCTAAAGGCCCGGACACACTAAGTAACATTATCCTGCGATTGTAAGCAACAATTGATCAATTTATTTATTTATTTATTTTACATTAAATTGGCTTCAATTTATACAAATTGCTCTTCCGGCTAAACTAAAAAATAAAAATTGAAATTCATAATGAATAAAATACATCTATTCAAATAATTTCGTTAAAATATTTATAGTAGTAAAATGCAGTTATGATAGAAAAACAAACAAAACCACTAAGGAATCGAGCTCAAAAGGTGCGACGTAGAGACATTGCAGCATTAGGAAGTAAGAGGTGGTTCAAAACTAGACTTGAGAATAGACTATGGTAAGTAATGGCAAGACTAGTGCGTAATATAAGATCTGAAAATGGTGAACAGAGGTACCAAAATTGCCTCCGCCGTGACATACGGAGCACAACGTATGGAAGAACGCATTGATATAACATTATATCCTAAACCAAATTCAGAAATTTGTTTCAAATTAAAATTTGATCTTATAACTTATTTTCCTAGTAATCGAAGCAAGTTGTGCATGCGCCTTATAAAATGTATGCTTGAATATAGCGTTAGCTTTCAACGTGTGAAAAACTTTCTATTTGAACAGACTTCTTTAGAACAAAACAAAACTGCGGTCGATGTCAGAAAAGATGGCCATTCATCTCAACACCGACAAAAGCACGTTTCAAAAACATGCAAGCGTGCACAAAGATAGCATTAAATTTGACAACTGAAGGGTTATGGAGGAATACTTAGAAAGGAATAGCTTCATTTTTTAGTTTCTTTTTAAAAAAAGCAAGTTTACCACCACGTTGAAGTTTTTGAAAAACATCAAATTTATTTGGGATTTTCAATGGAATTGGATGGGAAAATGAGCCATCCGATTGGTTCGTTCACTGTTAAGCCTGGTTCAGACCTGACGATTACGACGATTAAAAAAAATATCAATCGTCGTAATCGTCAATCTGAACAATATCAAGTACCTCAAATTTCAAACACATAATACTTCTTTCTCTTCTTAAGTTTGAACTTCTTTGTAAAATTTGAAGAACGTGCCCTCACGATCTTAAAACAATAGAATTGACGTAAAATTCAATAGATTTTTACATACAATAGAGCGACTACGACGATAAAATATCAAAATTTTTTTTATATTTTGTCGTCGTAAACACCAGGCGTTTATGACGATTACGGCGATTACAAAAGTGTTTGCATTAGAAGATTACAACGATTACGACGATTACACTGAACTTTAATCGCCGTAATCGTAATCATCATGTCTGAACCAGCCTTTATAACATTTGGTTTAACTGCTGCCCCGTACAATCTTATTATTAGGTAATGGGCGAATGTCATGTGAAATATTGAAGGGAAGAAGCAATTTGTATTTCTGCGTATTTGAGTTATGGTTTGGGTGTCGCAAGCTCCTACGAAACATATCTGAAACCCTCCACTATCCTCGATTATGTTAATCAAGCGATTGAAAATATACTAATGTCAACAGCGAGATCTTTAACGAAGTTGAGGTAAATAGTTTTTGCTAAATGACGATATAGCGGGGCAGGATGAACATTACCCGGGGAAGCCTTTTTGCATTGCGATTTTATGAAATTTTTTCCCATCTTGCCGGGGTGAAAATCATCTCGGGATAGTTTTATGTTACTGTTCATAGAAAAATTTTACTTGCTATGTTCTGGTATTAAAGAAATTATCATTTGTAGCGAGGTTCGGAATTCCCGAGTTACAAAACCGAGTTTTTAAGTTTTTATTTTTCTCGAGTTACTAACTCGGAAATTTTATTTTGTTTTATTTTTTCCGGGAATATTATAACTTAAAAAAACTTAAAACTTAAAAATTTCCGAGTTAGTAACTCGGTTTGTGACGTCATAATGCATAACTCGGTTTTGTAACTCGGGAATTCCGAACCTCATTTGTAGCGATTATTTCGTTTTGTTGAAATTTTCTCGAAGTTGTTTATTTTGTTTATGCTGATGCTAGTGAATTAATGGAATGAATGAATAAAAGAAATGAATGAAAGAATGTTCCTACACGTGCATTAAAAATTTGAAGCATTGTGGAAAATCTAAAGTTCCATGTGGCGAGAGTTGCATGCTATTCTGCTTACGTTACAGACATTCAAATCCCTGTCACAAGGCAAAAATATTCTTTAAAGATCGGATAATTACCCAGTTTGTCACAAGCCCCAACTGCAAGTAATGACTGAAAGTATTTTCAAATTATTTTTGATTATTCCATTGTAATCAAAATATTTTGGATTCTCAGAGAGGAAAATCACTTGGAAGACAAAGTATTTTGATCATGATGATTGCTAAACTACTGAAGAATATTTCGCGTAGAAAATGCCTCCGATGTTTTTCCCGTTTGTAGCTAATTCAGAATGTAAAGCGTTTGTTAAGGATACCACGTTTTCGAAAATTCTACCGACTGTGTTAGAATGGGAAATAACCAAACATTCGTTATTCTGCAGGTTTATAAAAGCCCAATGCTTGCATTAAGAATCATTATTAGGGAGATTCGTAAAACCGACAAGCCTGTTACACGAAAAAAATCAATTACTTGTGAGAATTTAAATAATCAAAAGTTACTTTAGAGATTTAAAACCTTTTCTTGTATCAAAAGAAACATCATTACTTTGCACACTTATTTCAAGTGTTGATGCAAAATTTCTAATGACTTAGTAGGGAAAAATTCGCAAACAACTCTACTAAGCTGTATATAATTCCCTACAAATCTATAGACAAATAGTTTCGTGTGGACAAAGCATGATTTCTCCGAATCCCGCTAATGAATAAATTCATTATATGGATTGATTTCACCGTGTTAATTTGTTTATACCTGAATATGATTTCATGAATCAAGCAGATCAGCGAGATTGTAGACTTTCACTTCTCGTTACTTGACACCGTGTCAAAGCCAATAGCGACTCGTGTTAAGTGTGAATTTGTATTTGGAAGAATATATCAACATACAAGCAAGATTGCAAGTCTTTAAAATAGTTGAAAGCTTCAGCCTGGTTGAATGAGAATGGTAAGCATTAGCAGGATTGCAGATATACATAACTTGGGCGGTCTAATGCAAGTTTAAAGAGACCATTAACATGAGCACAATTGCAGATGCAAAATGGTTGCTCGCATGAGTTGTGTTAGTGGATTATATTACCCAGTGTATCCAAAGTGTGGTAGCCTAAGCAAGATTGCAGAAATGTCTACCTGAGTTTATATGGGTGGTGCTAAAAGTTGTGTTTTACTGTTTGATAACTTTACGACTGGCGGATTTTTGACATTTAATGAAATTGTTAATATATGTCTATCTGACATCGCGTATTTTAACACATACATGAAAATTTCCATCAGCAACAGTAAAACAGATGTAGTGGCGGATCTAGAGGTATGTCGAGATTTGTGTAGCCTCAGAGTAACTCTGCTTTAAGTCTCTCCTTAAGTCAATGCAATTTATAAGATTTCATTAAAATGCTGTAAGGTCAACTAGACAATGGTATTTCACAAAAATTTAGACCATCCTCAAAATGACAGCTGTTGCCTTTTTATGATTTTCAGATTTTATGATTACAGCAGGTTACATAATTCTATTACGTCATAGTTATAACGAATAGTATCTATGAGTACAACGATGATTATTGGACAATATCTCTACCAAACATTTCACCGAATAGCAATAATCCCCAGCCCTAACTCTAACCCGAACCCAAACCCTTATTATAGGCCTTTCTGCTTTTATTGGATACTGGATACCACAATGATACGACACGATACGATGCTGCTGGCGAGGTAAGATTTTTTATTTTAAAAAAAAATGAATTTTGAGTTTTGCTTCCATGCTGTAAAGTTTTTGTTGTAAAATGGACCTTTAGTTCCAAGTTATTGACAAACTTAAACATTATAACGTGATATTTTCAGGAGAAAGTTAAGTGCAATTAAACTGCTGGCTCAAAGAATAAAGTGTTTTGTTATCAAAACTCTGCTATGAAGAAATTTAAAGGAACCGTACATGCTTAGGATATTACACTTTGAAGCTGTTTTCAGCCTCACTAAAGAAGATTCACACTAAAGGAATTCGCGGCTTGTTTTGATCAGTGCATGCGCATGCATAACTCTTACTGAAGCTCTTGTGTAATTCTTAGCAGCGAAGTAGTAAAAGCCACTTCTACTTTTTCATGAGAGTATAACTCATTATAAATAATTTTTATTTTTTTGGAACTAATTATATATAATTATATATATATATAAAAATACATAAAAATAAAAAAAAATTAAAATAAGTTTTGTGCTAACGCTATCCACATACAGTACTCATACAAATTTCAGATGAAGAGCCAATTGTATTTTATTGGAAATGCTGAAATAAATTCATTATTATTATTATTGTTATTATATATAATTTTAATAATAATACTTATAATTATACTCGACCTCGTCCACAATCCACTTCCCTTTCATATCGGACATTTAAAAGAGACATTTGAAGAGAAGCACTGGGATCAAGGTTGTCTTTCTCTCATATCGGTTTTAATTTGTTGTACCACCTGTACAATTACTTATAATGAATTTCAATGCCTTCTCACAGATATTCACTAATAACCAATTATGATTAAATGATTGTGTCTTCAATGAAATTCAATACAAAGTCTTCTTTTGTTGATCATGACGTCATAATGGCCTGCAACTACAGCTGTGTGTGATCTTTTAGTCTTCAGAAATCTTTGCAATACATTGTGAATTTTCGACTACACATATGGGAATATAGTGGTCTCGATACATGGCAATGTTGAAAAAAATCAAGACATGTTTCTTACATCGATCTCTTTCAAGGCTGCTTTATCCACTCTCATAATATCAATAACGGTTCTGTTACAAACTGCGATAGGAGAAAACTATCCAGAAAATCATGTTAAAGAGTTTTATCGTTTGCAGATGTGTAATGAGCTCAATTCCGCTAAAGACACATTCGCGTGTTATGGAAGGGTGGCAGAAGTAGAACGTGTAAGTTGAGCAACAACTGTCGCATTGTTTTTATTGACATTATCAGGTACTTTACGAAGACTAGAGGAAATGGTTACACTGAATATAGACATGATCCATAATTTTTGTTTTAGTGGCTAGGAGATTAGGTTCCAAGTGAATTTGTTGAAAATCACCGCGAATGAGTGCATTTCTATGGACATATTTGCAATATTTCAATAAAAATGCTCTTCATCGCAGTGGTTTTTAAGCGATTTTGATCATAGAGTTTTGTCTGTAAATTATGTCATTTCCTGTTTCTAACAACGAAAACCTAAATTCGTCATTAATAGACGGTGTTTTGCCGGAACATTCAGGAAAGATCTATACTGACAAATCTAGGCAATATGTGGGATCGTAGAACTGAAAGTTTGTGAACTTGAACATCCTTTAGAATAGTTCTAGTTTAATTACAGGTAGTTTATACGGTCAAACTTTCGCCTTAACTAATGTAAATCAATTGAACTGCGATTAGACATAATCAACAGATTTATCTAAGAATGCAAGAGTTTTGAAAAGTACAGGTCATTAGATTTACATTAGGCAAGCCAAACGTTCGGCCATATAAACTACACTTTGGTCCCAAAGCTCAACAGCAATGGGAAAGGTTTTAATGTTTTATCTCATATTCTTTATAGACATCATATATTGGTACATTAACACCTTGTTATCTCGTTAAACTCAGTCAGCAACTAGACGCAAGGCTAGTTGTCCTCGCCGATGAAGATGACTTTCCCTCAGAATTGATTGGCAATCGTAACTACGAAGGAGAGCTCGCTATACATAAGATCTCCTTAAATAACGACCAAGAAATATTCCAGCACCTGCTACATTTACAGGAAAGCAACTACAAAGTATTCGCCGTTTTCTGTTCTATAGCATGTACAGCAAAGATTCTTCATGCTGCGTCTTTGTATACATACACCACAGAGAGTAACTTTGTTTGGATTACTTACCATTATGAACTCGTGTATCTTGATATCAATTTACCGACACAATTAATCAACATGGACATCGCCAACAATATTGATGAGAAAAATTGCACAGACGATGATATTGCGAAATCAAGTTGCACAGAAGCACTGACGAATTGCAATAGGTATGTCGCAATAGGTATGCTGCAATAGGTATGTTGCAATAGGTATGTTGCAATAGGTATGTTGCAATAGATATGTTCCAATGGGTATGTTGCAATAGGTATGTTGCAATAGGTATGTTTAAAATGTCTCTAAAAGGACTTCTCTTAGCTGCAACAGAGTTGTTATATTTCTCAATCACCAAGAAAACTTTTTTGCATGATCGCGTGCGAATAAAAATGGTATTAGGATTCAGCATTTTAGCGGTAAGAAAAAGTTTTTATATGAATACAATCTTGGACAAGACAAAAAAGAATTTTTGTAGTTGCAACACCACCCACACCCCAACACCACCCACACCCCAACACCAAAAGTTGCTAGAGGGTCCCTGGATTGACTGAAACTGAATTTCTTCAACTTTGTTTATTGGGGCGAGAGAGGAGAGATGTTGATTTTCTGTTAAAATTGCAATAATTTTGCTCAGCAATGTAGCTAACTTTACGATAGCGCTATCTCCTCAATAGAATGGGTGTAGGGTAAGGAACCTTATTGAACTTTATTGATCTTTCGTTTATCTTAGCAGAGATGTAGGTACAACTCAGACAAAATTTAATCATTTCAAGTTAAACACAAAAACGTGCAAATAACCAAAGCAAAAGGGAATAGCAATCCACTTATTTGACCTCCTGTGTACGTCTACCTAAAGACTAATTACAGTTTCGTATTCGCTGACGTATATAAGACTGATTGACTATAGATTGTCACGTAATTAACACAGTGATCATAAATATGGAAGGAAAGCTTCCAGATTGTGCATTTGTTTCGAACTGGTTCAAATAATGTTCGTCAGATATCAGTGCGTTTATCTTAAAAATTCTTTTGAATCTTGCCTATTCCACCTTAGTGATGATTTGCACGGACGATTTAGTCGGCTACTCACGACTCTTAACAATGTCTCCTGGAAGCCACTCACATATCCTAATGATTTCTCACAAATTGCCGAAAATTTGAGAACTGGACAGAAGTTACAGAAGTTACGAGTTGTCACCATAAAGAAATTCCCTTACTTGATTATGAACGAAGTGCCACCTGAGCAACTTCACTCAGCTTGTCGTTTGGGACGAATCTGTAAAAAGTACGACACTGTAAACGGAACTAAAACTGTAAGAAAGAACTGCTGTTACGGGCTTGAAATTGATTTGCTGAAACAACTCGAAAACGACATGGGTTTTGAGAGCGATATGTACTTAGTCGAAGATGGTTTTTTTGGTGCACAAGTCAACGGAACGTGGAACGGCTTGGTAGCAGACTTACAACAACATAAAGCAGATTTTGCGCTGGCAACGCTCTCGCTGACTGAAGAACGTTCAGCAGTAATCGACTTTTGTGAGCCTTTTGCAGAAGAAAACAGCGCTCTGCTGACCTCATCCATGGAAAACCGAGATCCATTCTTAAACTTTAGAATTTTCTCTGCGTTCTCAATGCGACTTTGGATAACGGTGTTGGCGAGCCTATTCGTCATCAGCTTTCTGTTGAGTTTGATCGAAAAGATGCGATCATGGAGAGGAGACAACACCTACCCGTGGATTGAGAGTCTCAGTTACTTGATTAGTTTGTTCGTTGAGAAAGAGATAGGCGCAAGGGACCCGAGAACCGTGACTACCCGTTTCGTTGCAATTTTCATAGCAGTGGGTATGCTGGTACTCATATCCACCTACACAGCTGTGTTGACTGCAGATTTGGTCGATACCCAAGTCGAATACTTGACATCAGGAATACGAGATCCAAAGGTTAGTCTGTTTCCCTGTCAGATATATCGAAAATATTTGAAGTAAATATGTTTCTTTCAGTATGACGCTTTCTGAAACCAAATCTAAGGACCAGAATTTAAATACAATATATTTTCTTCACATTAACCTTTAGAGATTTCGTAGGCAAACCCTAGATTAGACAAAATAGTTGGGCATTACAGTGTGGTTGAGTTCCTTTTCAATCTCAAATTTCCATTAGGTCATCAGCAAGTCTAATATTTCCTTTCTAAATAACTATAAAACATGACCTTTTTTTAGTTGAAGTCTCAGTTTCAAGGCCTCATTTTTAGAGAGAATACGAATGTCTTTAAGCTTCATTTTTTGCTCGTTTCAGTTAACGGAGGATGGTGGTGCGCTCCGCTTTGGATTATTAGCCTCTTCTTCATGGATATCATACTTCAGGGATACGCAAGACAAAGTTTTGAAGAAGCTCTACCTTTCTTCAAATAAGTTTGAATACAAGACTCTGCAAGAAGGGATTGAGTTGCTGAGAAATGGGTACGTACCGATTAACGTCACTGTGTCGAAGAATATTTTCATTGAAAGAGCGTGTGTATTTCTGTAGACATGTGCACCTTCGCAGAGGTTTTTCTGTAGAAATGTGCTCCTTCGCAGTGGTTTTTCTGTAGACATGTGCTCCTTCGCAGTGGTTTTTCTGTAGAATGCTCTCCTTCGCAGTGGTTTTTCAACAAATTTGTTTATTGAGTTACATGAAATATTTACCGAGTCTTTGCGTGTGAAACATGCTCGTCAATTCGCATGAAATCTTAAGTCAAAAACATGCATTTGTGACTAATAATCAAAGTATGTAATTTTGATTAAATGCTGAAATGAGTCCTCTTCCATGGAAAGAATCTATGGAACTCACTCCTCCTTACAAGAAATGCTTGATATTGCATTTAAGATAATGAAATGAGAGCCTTTAAAAATAATCAAGTTTCGTAAGTATTTGTTTACAGTTTCTCTCAGTTTCTGTAAGTAAACATTGACCCTCTTTTGGAACTGCCACGTATCAGATGTATCTGAACATTTCTCCTTTTTGATGACGTCATAACCGAGATTGTTTCTGAATTCCGTAAAAAATTTTAAACATCGAAACCTTCGAACGAAACTTATTTGAAGTTATATTTGAAACCAAAATTATTTGAATTGTTGACTCGTCAATTTTTTTTAATTTTGTATTTCAAGAATCATTAATTTCCTCATATGTCCTTAAAATAAAAAGGACGTAGTTAGCAACGATCCTGTTTTATTTTGACCGCTTATTTCAAGTCGGAATATTTTCAATATTATTCAATAACATATAACGGGACGGGCCTAAAAATATTTCTTGAAATGAAAGGCATTTTGACCTTGCAATTGCGCTTTTATGCTTATTCACACTGTGCAGTGATTTCCGGTCTTTTTTTTCTTTATGAAAAAATAAGCTAGATTCCTTCATATGTTACAGGCGTCTGCAAGCTATTATCAACGATGAAAAGGTTTTGAAAGGCCACGCATGTAGAGAAGTCAAGCATCATCTCCATGTCACTCAGGAAGTGGTCAAACTGATAGGAATGGGTCTCGCAGTACCAAAAAACTCAAAGTTGATGAATAAGATATCTGATTACATGAGACTATACAAAGAAGATGGTTTGCTGGAAGTTATGGAGAAGAAATGGTTGAAAGCAGACTGCGAAGCAATGAATGACGACTTGACAAGCTCTATCAACCTTCAAGCGTTTGGTGGTGCGTTCATTCTTCTTTGTACTGGTATTGTCCTCTCCGTGTTTATCTTCATGTGGGAGCGTTGTTATTCTTATACAATCCCCAGAATCGATAAAATGAGAAAAAAGAGGAGCTTCTGGATTTGATAATATTCTGTAAAGATGACGTAGAAAAAGCAAGTTTGTGATGCTTTCCGGTCCCATTTGTATATTACTGTTTATAACCTCTAGCTGCAAAGAATCGTGACTAAACGGGAATGGTGTATTATGCTCTTAATGCTAAAATTTCAAACCACTTTCATGTAAAACCACGAACAAATAAAAAACTTCTATAGTTTCAAATCCGTAATGTCAACAAATTGTTACAATGAACGGAAAGGGTTTTGTTTTTTTAAATGGATAGTCTATAAGTCTCCACATTCCCAATCTTTAACTTAGGTCTTGTTAAGCCACTGCAAATCAGAGTAGTACATCAGATTGATTATTACTTACTTTTCTTTGTTGAAGACTTTGATTATCATGTGATGATGTGCAAGATGTGTTATGTTACAGAGTTTAACCGCTTCTCAAAAAAGCTTCGTAGTTGATCTTTAAAAAAACAATTCAGACTAGGAATCGAAACTAAAGTGTGACGTAATGCTAGAAAAGTTAGTGTACTTTGCTTGATAGTTCCAGTAGAACTAGGGGTTGCGTTGGGTGTGATTGTACCGTCCTCGGACTTAGCTTGCCATTTTGTTCATAACAAGCAATTTTTCATTCGATATGCTTTTTAACAGATTTATATAAATCATCAATATCTTGTCAACAAAATTGAATGAAGTAGCTTTGCTTGCATTTAATACTATGGTATGAAGTGTGCTATTGCTTTACGTTGGTATGTTCTAAGCCCAAATATGTGAAAAATGCGCCCAGCCTAAGTTTAACTCAGTTACGCCATTGGGTTACAGTAAAGTCCGATTTTCACTTACAAAACTTCTGGAGAAACATTTTCGCAGAAAAAAAAAATCTCCAGAAAAATTTCGCTATGCCAATTTCACTCTATACCATTTAACATTTTATCTGCTTATACGGTTCTCATGACACTCTTCACAGACAACAACATATGATTTCTTTAAATGCACAGAAACACTTAAACTTTATTTTGTGGCGTTTGTTTGGACTCTAGTGTGAAGATGGCAGTAAGCAACATGAGAAACTCATCTTTGCTTTTGATTGTTTATTGACGTGGCAATACAAATAATCAGTTGAAGATATTCAGTCATTACTTTATTCAATTTGCCTTTCCAGAAACTCTTTTAAATCCTTTAGTAAAGTCAACAGAGGCGTATTCAAGGTCAGTTAAAAAAAGTGGAGGAGTCCACCATTACGAGATTTCTTTTCAGTCTCAAGTATCGATTAGGTTACTTGCACACTTTCCCTTTCTACTTTAAATGACTAAACTCTCGTGCACAAATTTTGACTGAGCTCTCTGGTCGACCTGAATTTTAATGTTAAAATTTTCCATCACTGAATGGGGCTTGCCCATCACTGAATGGGGGTTTGATAACAGAGAATATCTGTCAAGTAAATGATGTCTCGCCATTATAACATTAGTAGGTATAAAAAAGAAGTGGGAAGTGCGTCAGCTTTTTGAATTTATTTTTATTTTTGTCAAGAAACAACCTCAAGACGAAAATATTTGATGATTTCTCTGCGAAGTAGAACTGATGCTTAAATAAAACCGCCTATGTTATTTGATAACCACCTATGTTATTTGATAACCACCTATGTTATTTGATAACCATACATTTCTGAAACTGAAACTGCTGACAATGGTCTCACAGCGGTTTTCAGATTCATCTGTGGTCAACAAAACTAATAACCGTATGGGATTTCCCTCTGAAAGTAGATAAGTAAATCCAACAGATAAAAATAGAAAGTAGTGCTATTCTTTTGGTTTCGTCGGAGTCGTTTTGTTCAGCACTTTTGATTAGAATAACCTAATGTCCACACAAGTCAAACAAACATTGATGACCTCGAAAGAAATGAATACATGATGGAGGTGTATTTATAACTATTGTTAGATATGAAGTATTTACTAACACAACAAATTTGGTTACACTTCTGATACCACGTTTACATTTAAGAAAATTGCTATTCAAAAATATTCGGATTGATGTAAAAACGTTGATATAACGTGTGAATTTTTTGGTGCTTAACTGAAGTAGGTAAAATGAAACCAGTCATGTTTATTACTTTCTTTCTTTTTTATTTAGTTTATTTATTTCATATATTTATTAACAAAGCACATAATAGATGTTACACTGCCGTTAAGCGCTCCTTTAATTTTTGTTGTAATTTCTCTATGCGCAAGTAAAAATAATCATTTTCGACAGCACGCGAAAAAAGTTGGAAGTGAATATTATACAGTGTGTTTCAAAATGATTGCAATGGAAATTTTAAAGTTGTTTTTCTCAGTAAGTATATCGAATTTTGAAATAATTTTTACATCAATCGAAAGCCCTTTTTGAGATCTTTCGCTAAGTATATTTTTGTGAGAAATGAAAAAGTGGTTTTCGAGAAAACAAGGAAAATGTCTTGGAAAAATGTCATTAAATTTTTAATGGTCGATTAACACGTAGTTTAATTACATCGTGCTTATTGTTTCAAAGCACTGAATCCATTCAAATTTTTATTAATTTTATGTTTGCACCGAGACCCCCAAATTGATATTTTAAAACATAAAAGTTAAACGTTTTTCATGAACACACGGCTTAAACTTGTTCATTGTTTGCCAAATTGCTGTTATTGTTTGAAAAAATCTTTTCTTTTCATTCACGTCTTAATCGACCATTAAAAATTTAATGACATTTTTCCAAGACATTTTCCTTGTTTTCTCGAAAACCACTTTTTCATTTCTCACAAAAATATACTTGGCGAAAGATCTCAAAAAGGGCTTTTGATTAATGTAAAAATTATTTCAAAATTCGATATACTTACTGAGAAAAACAACTTTAAAATTTCCATTGCAATCATTTTGAAACACACTGTATCATGATAATTATCTGAATGCACACTATTAATTAGATGTAAAATGGAAATAATTGTTTTATTATTCTGAATTTTTCCCTGACCATTAATCGAAAATTGAGTTTCGCGTTAAAAACTAGAAAAAAAGTTAATTTTAAGATATTTTGGACACCGGAGCAAATTAGAGGAAAATTAATTACGATTTTTGTTGAAAATGATCAAAGCTCGAAAAAAAAAATTGTTAGGGAAACAGGGAAAATTATCAGTAACATTTTTAATAACCTATCTCATGAGCAACACGAGTTAAAATTTCTTTAAAAGTTCAAGAAAAATTGACAATACATGTCGCACACGAAAGTAAGGAATAAAAGAAGCAATAATGATCACACCGATCATCCCGATAGTGCCGAAAGACTTAACCAATTGCCTAAGCCTTTCTTTTGCAAAATGAAAACCCGAAAGGGATGTTTACCCGACATGATTATATAAATGAGAGAGTTTTTTTTATTTCTATGTTGGTCTCTAGGGATCCTGTGATAGAGGTCTACAAGGTACTTAGCATGTCAGTTAATTGACTTTTAAGAGTTTAATGAACCAAATCGTTGCGTTCTTCTTCAATATCTTTTCGAAGAACAAGTATTTTGGCAAACATTTTATATTAATGGATAGGGCATGAAAAGCTCTTTCTTGTGATATAAAATTCGCTTTACTTATCAGACATGTAATGAAACATACGCCTTGAAAGTTGGTGGATAAGAGATTTTGATACACACTGTAGCCTTAAATAATTCTTTGTTGTTTTCGAGATAATGCAATTTTAAAATCTCGCATTTCAAAATCTTGCATTTGATTTATACAATGCCAATTATGTAATGGTAACCTTTTGAGCACTCTTTGCTTCCTGTTCGGAAGGTCGTGGGTTGAATTTCCGACCGAGTCGTGCCAGCGGCTATAACAGTGTGAATCACTCCTCTCTGCTTAGCACTCACCAAGAGAGTAGAAATGATGTATAGGATGGTTGTCTAGTTGGGCGGTTCCTGTCATTACAGCTTCCGTAGCCCAAATGGGGGCTTTAAATGCTCTAGGACCTCCTCCACGGGAACCTCATTGATAACAGTAACTTGAGGAACTGAAGAGGCAATGCTGAATAAATAAATAAATGAAATAATGAGTGACCAGCTGAAGTTTTTCAAAACTATAATAGCTAACATATAAATGAACATTACATCTTGTACCTTATTAAATGGACCAAGAATTCCAAGTGAAATGAGATAAATTTTGAACTTAAAATGCTTAGAATATAGAATATAGTTCAAAAGGTAAACTCATATCAACAATACTACTGTCCTATGACATCAATAATTATGCTTTGCCAAACAAACAAAAGTTTTCAAAAACTGTAAAGAGACATACTACGCCAAATTACCATTTGGGTCGTAGGATCTCTTTCTTCACCAATACAATAGTTTAAATAGTTTGCTGTCAATATTGTTTCAGGCCTTGTAACAAAAAGCAAATACGAAACCACTCATTTTGAAGTGTTTACCTAAGTCATCTTGTTGACGTTTTACTACATCTCAATAAACTGTTTCATTTTAGTAACGTTATTGAAATAACTAAGATAACAAACGGTGAGATGCTTCTCTTAATTTTCATGGTTTTGTATAGAGGTGTTACTTCTAATGATTGCAACAGATTCCAAGCCATTAAGCAGTCCACCAGTAATTTCTCATGCTTGAACTATGGGGAGATACTACCAAATGGCGTATGTAATGACTACATGAAAGGATCGATGGTAGCTCTTGATAGAGAAGTTGCAAAAGGTTTCAATAAGATTTTGTCTTTTCTACGTGCGGGATATAACTTGAAAAAACTTTTAATTGCGCGGTTATCCAATATTGCTAAACACCAAAACTGGAAAAAACAATCTGATGTAACAGATTTTCAAACTATGATGTATATGATGTATGATTTATTGCAAAATAACCCATCACTCTTAGATGAAAAATGCTTCCAGCCTTTGGGTTGGTTTACGTGTCATATTTATTACCCAGCATGTTTTGTATCTGGAAATGGAAGAAAGATTTTGTCACGACCGTGTTATGAATCATGCATCAATCGTTTCTCTGGCCAGTGCAATCTTCTAAATGGTCCAATCAGCAAATTAGTTTCCTTCTTTTGCAACAAATCTGACATATGTTCGTTCTTCCCAAAAAAAGACCAATCCAGAATCTATGACTGCCAATTAGATTCTACTCTCAATAACTCTGAAAATGCTTCAAAGACATTCAGATGCTACAATGGAAACGGATTAAATTATCATGGGATTGTAAATACAACCATCAACAAAAGATACTGCCTAAAATGGGATCGGCATATTTTGCCTAAGCATTTATACCCATCATTGTCGGAAAACTATTGTCGTAATCCTCAAGGATATGGAAAAAAACCATGGTGTTATATTGACAGAAATGGAAGTTGGGAATATTGCAACATCCCAAGTTGCAGCATTGCAAGTAGAAATCAACATGTGACTTACTTTTGGTTATTTCTTTTGGTGCTACTGTTACCTTTATGTGTTAGTGTGTACGTCTTTAGAGCTTATTGTGAAAAATGGTATTTCTTTCTCTCTCAGAATATATGGTTTATTTCACGCAAAGAAAAGATCGAACCATATTATGAAATTGACTTGCGTGGAAATGTTGTCGAAGAAATATTATTACAAAAAGTTAATTATCGACCAGTTAATTATGTGTGAAATGACGGTTTCGTGAATTCTTGATTGCCGCAGGCAATAGTCGTTGTATTCGTTATGTTTTTATTCATGTGGAATTGCATCTGTAAAGTAGTTAAATATGAGTTAAATAACTAAACGACCAACCGTTCCAGAGATATCGTCGATTAAAGATTTTGATGACGTCATAGCCGCAGTAGCAAAAACATTTTGGCCCAAATGTTGCGTCACCCCTCTTTCATTAAATCTGTTTGACAACAGTGGAAATGCGTTACTGTAGTTAATAGTTTAATAGTGTTTTTAGATTTTAATTAATATCATATCGAAGTATTAATTGATCATAAAAAATCGGAGTAATAAAATGTAGGATGAATCCCTTATAACTTCTGAAATATTTGACATTTCAATGTGATTTTAATGTCAGTGGATAGCCCTTCTCATTCTCTTTCTTTTAGTATAAAACTTTTCTTGCGTTAAGAGTTATGTCAAACGCTACAGTGAATAATATTTTGGGTAGCCTTATTTTTGAAACAAAATGTATAGATAATAGATATAGATAATGCATGTAGTTGCACGTGTCATTGGCCAGCGCGATGTCAGCTTGTTTAAACTATTACCTTAACCACTAACACTTCTGTTATCACTCAGGAATTAACATTTTGATCATCCTATTGCAAAAAAGGTTTTTTCGATTTTGCTTCACAACCTTGACCTTCAAACGTCACGGCCTTTTGTTTTTGTTTTGAGACAGTGATCCGGTAATTCTTTTTCAAACTTTTCCATTTTGTCTTTCCATGATGGTTTCTGATATCGGAACATTCTTATGGTCTCTATTTTACTTTTGATGTCTTTCATTCTTAGGATGGGCAGTTCTTCGAAACGGTTGCTTATAAAATGATTTGCCTTTAGTACTACTAAATATTTCATTTGTTACACATTAACCGTTTTCTAAAATTCGGCTAAAAGTGTTACAGATTTCAACCAAATAGAGATGTAGTAAAAACGTCTTTTTTATATCTTGAAAGAGGTTTCAAAGACGAATTAGAGACGTTTTAAAGACGGCTTATGCGATCGTCTAGAAGATGTCTTTAAAACTCGTCTCAAAGCGTTACAGATTTCAACCAAATAGAGACGTATTAAAGACGTCCGTTTGGTTATCTTGAAAGACGTCAGAAGGTCGTTTTTGTGTTTAGTGGGTCCTATCTTCCGGGGCGTCACAAAGTTCAAATAACCGGATGCCTTTATTTGAGAGTAGCGCTAATCGGAAGGAGAGAAGTGCTTATTCGGGCGTTATTGATACTTCCCATAATATGATACTCTTCTACTGGCATTTTTCGAGGCTGTTAATTCCAGATTAATAGTAGAGCTAACGTCACTTCTTGTTGTGGTAGTCGAAATTTAACTTTTTTGTTGCAGTTTATGCCAGAATCGTATGCTGTAGTGGAATTGTAGCCTAGTTTAGGTATGCAAAATTTCTGTTTCTCATTAAGTTTGATATCAAACACAATTAACAGACCTTGAGTTTTCTGTTACCTAACTTCTATGATCAGTTTTTTATTTTAATCTAACATTTATTTTAAATTAGTTGACCACAAAAAGGGCTAATGGTCTGCCTTTCAACCTAGGCATTTAGATAAGTTGGTTTTGTCTTTCTTTGCAGGCCTTTTGGTTGCTATCTTACTTTTCATTTCATTTTTTTTTTTAGTTTTAACATTAATATAGGAGAAACACTGCAGCGATTAGGGGCTTCCACAATTTCAATATTTCAATATCTATTTAATCTTAGTATAATTTAGAACAGCTTCATTTTACAACTTTGAAGATTGGAAAAATCTTGCATATAAAGGATTGGGTTTAAAGTCGAATCTAAAGCATTTACAAAAAGAATAAATTAAGAAAATTGCTGATAGTCACTTTGTAGCATATTTGGTATGCCTTCCTTGTGAATTTTTATTATGTATAATTTGAAATGTTTGATTATAGTGCCATTGCAAACAAACAAAGAAACGAAAAAGAATGCTTCTAGTGATTGCCATGGTTTTGTGTAGAGTCGTAATTTCAATAAATGAATGTGACAGATTTCGTGGCACTGAGCAAGCCACAAGGAATTTTTCATGTTTGAGGTATCGAGAGATTCTCCCAAGAGGTTTGTGCAGTAAGTATTTAAAAGGATCCATGGTGGCACTTGATAGGAAAAACATAGCAAGGTACAACAGGATTTTCGCTTTTTATCTTGCAGGATATAATTTATTCAAATATCAAAAAACAGATATAACTAAAAGGCTTTCTAATCTTGCTCACCTAAATTCGAATGAAAAAGTTAATACAACTTTGATACTTCTCTCATTGCAAAATATTAAAACAATTTTTTATGAGGAGTGTGTTATTCCTTTGACTTGGCTTGCTTGTCATCTTCATTATCCAACATGTTTTGTATCTGAAAGTGGAGAAAAGATTTTGTCACGACCGTGTTATGAATCATGCATCAACCGTTTCTCTGGACAGTGCAATCTTCTTAATGATCGGTTTGTAAATAAAATTGTTTACTCTTTATGCAACATTTCTGACCTGTGTTCATTTTTTCAAAAGAAAGACCAGTCAAGAATTTATAATTGTCAATTCGATGCTGCTCCCAATAATCATGAAAAAGCTGGGAAGACTTTCAAATGCTACAAAGAAAAAGGAACAAATTATGATGGAGTGGCAAATACAACAATCAGCAAAAGAAAATGCCTAAAATGGAATCGAAATATTTTACCGAAGCATTTATATCCATCACTGTCAGAAAACTATTGTCGTAATCCTCAAGGATATGGGAAAAAACCATGGTGCTACATTCATAAAAATGGAAGTTGGGAATATTGCAACATCCCAAGTTGCAGCATTGCAAGTAGAAATCAACATGTGACTTACTTTTGGTTATTTCTTTTGGTGCTACTCTTACCTTTATGTGTTAGTGTGTATGTCTTTAGAGCTTATCGCGAAAAATGGTATTTCTTTCTCTCTCAGAATGTATGGTTTATTTCACGCAAAGAAAAGATCGAAGCATATTGCGAAATTGATTTGCGTGGTAAGGCTGTCGAAGAAATATTATTACAGAAATCATAATTAAAATTTCTGACGAGAACTTCCGAACAAACACGCTTGTGAGAATGATTCCTTTATAATTGAGATAATTATCGTGGACAAAGGCTAGCCTTGCTGTTGAAATTTGTTGAATTTAATGCCCCTTCTTTAAGTAAGTTTGTTTTAACTGAGAGAGATCACCGGACACACAGAAATAATTTTCCCCGGATGAAATTATTTTCAAGATACACCGTGATGTTCTACGTCGAGGTGAGCGAGACCTAAACAACAATTGAATAAATGTGGAGACAAAAGAAGTTCCATACCTTCTTGGAGGTTTGGAATTGCTCACACAACTGGATATTTTATTTTCGATTATCTAACGTTGATGTACATATACTCTCAACCAATTATAGACTGTTTAAACATATAAAAAATCAACCGTAACTTGAAGGGTGAAAAAGAACTATCCAGCATCTGCTTCAAATAACGGATTCGTGACTTTTAATGTGATTTTTAACACACTTGCTGTACACAATTCCATTTTAATTTTATTTGTTACATTGAATGTATTACTCAAATTTCAACGAAAGCCTTTTGTTCTTATAATTTCATCAAAACAACATCAATACGCACGATGTTTTAGTATTCATAAATTATTGTGTGTATCCAATTTCCTGAAAATTCTAAAAGTTCAGACATAAGAGTTAGCTTTATTTATGATAGCTATCATTAAAATTTGAAGGGTCACCAAAGCATTCAGCCGTGTTTGTACATGAATGTAGTGGACAAACTATACAGTGTATAATTCTTTGTGTAGCCTTAAAACACACTCTATACAGTATGAACACGAGAAAGTGGGCACCAGGTTTAAAACACAAATACCTATTTGAATTTTTTTACCAATACAACGCGGTGTTCAAGAATTTACGAGCTTTCCAAAAACATAAGTTGTTATTTATGGAAATAATTATTTTAAAGAATAATGACTATTTCTTCTTTCGACACGGTTATTATTTTTGTAATGATCAATAAAACAGACCTTTGACTTACTACAGTGTGTCCCGGAGAATTTCAGTCTGAGATTTTAACAAGCAATAACTTTTCACACATATCAAATTTTAGCGATACTTACACCATTCGATAGGATTTTGTTCAAGGATTTTAAGAACCTATAGTTTGAATAAATTAGTCCAAAACGTTTGTTGTAAATAGGATTTCTTTAAACTGCCACGGTAATTACTTCCTATAATGGTTAATAAAAATAAGTTTTCACGTGCAATTATACCTTTGTTTATTAAGAACTTGTCGCGGTGTTATTGAACACACTAAAATTAATATCTCATCACAAAATTAAAAATTGTGAGACGGGAGCTTCTACAAAATTTGGAACATCACATGAGCAATCTTTAGCTGCCACTTAAAACAAAATGTTCTCTCCACTGAGATCCAGATTTAAGAAGTAAAATTGTTGACGCAGCAAATAATCCTAGACAAAATTAAAATTTTATTCGCCGTTCTTTACGACATGACAGCAAGAGCAAATTGCTTTGTCCAGAGGAACGAGGGACATGTTAAGGTAGCTTAAAATTTTGTTTTCAATGACTCTTGTGTTTCACAGCCACTTGACTTGTTATTGTTTTTGATAATGACCTATTGATAGTTGGCATTGAAAGATGTGTTAATTAACCATTAAGAAGATAATTGTTTTTTTTCGTGGTAAAAGCCTAAATTGTTTCCAAAAGAAAAGCATTTGGAGAACGAAATATACATTTTTAAAATCCATGAATAAATTCCTATCGAATAGTGTAAAAATCGCTGAAATCTGGTACATGTGTGAAAAGTTACAAGCTGTAAAAATATCAGACCGAAATTCTCTGGGACACACTGTATAAGTTTCTTATTATGATTTGATAACTTTGTATTCCCAACGCTTTCCCATCGCCTTTCCTCAAAAACATTTTAAAACGCTTTTTTAAATCTTCGTAAAAGAATTTTAGAAATGAAACTTTTGTGTTTCAAGTTTGTAACAAAAATATGTGCTTTCCAAGTATAAATGCAGCTTTATCACAATATTTTTTCCATATTACTCGAGTCATTAAATTGATTTAATTGCGTGGTTTCATGGTCAAATTGATTATAATTCCCCAAAAATTTATTTTTCTATTAAAATTTTCTTTCTTTTGGTATAAAACTGAAAATAACAAGAACGAAATACATAAGATATGCTTCTTGAAAGTTAGGTGTCCACTATCTTGTGGACACACTGTATGTAACAATGTTGTTTACAGCATCTGTATGACATCAATCAATTTGTGATTAAGTCAAATCCAACAGTTTGATTATAGAATATCACTGAAAAAAAAGAAAGATGCTTCTCTTAATTGGCACTGTTTTGATCAGAATGGTGACTGCAATTGGTGAATGCAACATATTTCTTGCCACTCAGCAACACACAAAAAATTTCCATGCTTCAAATATCGGGAGATTTTGCCCACTGGCGTATGTAACGAGTATTTAAAAGGATCGATGGTTGCGCTTGATAGGAAGTATTTACGCAAATACAACAAAAGAATTGCTTTTTTATTTGCAGGATATAATTTAGTTACGTTTCAAAGAAAATTCATTGCTGAACGAATATCTAACATGGCTAAAATATCCTGGAACCAAGATGTTAATATGAGTTTTGTACTTAATTCATTGAAAGAATTGAAGTTAGTTTTACAAAGGAAGTGTCTTAAGTCTCTTGGTTGGCTTGCTTGTCATCTTTATTACCCAACATGTTTTGTATCAAAAAGTGGAGAAAAGATTTTGTCACGACCGTGTTATGAATCATGCATCAACCGTTTCTCTGGACAGTGCAATCTTCTTAATGATCGGTTTGTAAATAAAATTGTTTACTCTTTATGCAACATTTCTGACCTGTGTTCATTTTTTCAAAAGAAAGACCAGTCAAGAATTTATAATTGTCAATTCGATGCTGCTCCCAATAATCATGAAAAAGCTGGGAAGACTTTCAAATGCTACAAAGAAAAAGGAACAAATTATGATGGAGTGGCAAATACAACAATCAGCAAAAGAAAATGCCTAAAATGGAATCGAAATATTTTACCGAAGCATTTATATCCATCATTGTCAGAAAACTATTGTCGTAATCCTCAAGGATATGGGAAGAAACCATGGTGCTACATTCATAAAAATGGAAGTTGGGAATATTGCAACATCCCAAGTTGCAGCATTGCAAGTAGAAATCAACATGTGACTTACTTTTGGTTATTTCTTTTGGTGCTACTCTTACCTTTATGTGTTAGTGTGTATGTCTTTAGAGCTTATCGCGAAAAATGGTATTTTTTTCTCTCTCAGAATTTATGGTTTATATCACGCAAAGAAAAGATCGAAGCATATTGTGAAATTGATTTCCGTGGAAAGGCTGTCGAAGAAATATTATTACAAAATCATAATTAAAATTTCTGACGAGAAATTCTGAACAAACACGCTTGTGAAAACGATTCCTTTATAATTAAGTTAACTATCGTGGACGAAGGCTGGCCTGGCTGCTGAAATTGGTTGTAATTAATGCCCCTTCTTTAAGCAAGTTTATTTTAACGAAGTGAGATCACCGGACACACAGGAAGAATTTGTCCCGGATGAAATACCGTGATGTTTTACGTCGAGGTGAGCGAGACCTAAACAAGAAAACATGGAATGTGGAGACAAAAGATATTTCATACCTTCTTGGACGTTTGGAATTGCTCACACACCTGGATATTTCATTTTCTATTATCTACCAATTATACTAAATCAAAATCGACACAATACGAAGTCAACAGTAAAGTTCATCAAAATGTTTGATCAGGTGTTTGACAATCAACCGTAACTTGAAAGATAAAAAAGAACTTCCAGCATCTGCTTCAAATGACGTGACTTTTAATGTGATTTTTAACGCGATTGCTGTACACAGTTGTATTTTTTACACGTTGTATTTTTTAGTTTTCATTTACGTTTTTATTTAGTTTCATCACAAAAATAGCTAAATAAGAGCTTAACTTAACACAAAAGGAAATCTAGCTGAGTATTTCAAAGTCAATATCTTGATACATAAAAGAAGAATGAATTTTATGGCACAGACACGATTGTGGTATTACCATTAAGGCACTGATAATCATAATGATAAGAAAATTTTTATATTTACAAATAATTATTCATTGGAAATATTTTAAATAATAAGTTAATTTTGGCTTTAGTCTGTAAAAATTAATGCCTCTACACTCTACCATCCCTACCATCTAAGTTCTTTCATGTATTTGTGTAAAGAAGGTGAAATTATATTCGCAACAAAAAGAATGGGAAATTCTTGACTCAGGGCAAAACGAAATCGAAGATTCTGATTTTAACCTGATGATGTGTATAGCATGAAAAAGTTCCATTTAATATTTTTTTTGGATAGCAAACCTATCATGAAGTGACCGTTATTGTTTCTGATGTATTCATTGAATGCAATCCAAAATGACAAAAGTAAGTATGTAAGTAGCTAAGTAACAAACCGGGACTTTTTAGTCCTTATGCTTCCATCCGTACTGGTTGGTTCTTCCGCCCGCTGTCATGGAACAATTAGTTGACTTTGATACGTTTAGCATTGCTCTAACTTGCTCTAAGGCCAGTGTGCAGTCAGTCGATGGCTGCTAATGGGTTGATACGCTGCTTTAAAACGCATCGGAGTGGAATATTGAGATGCGACATGACTGGACTCGAACACGGGTCGCCGCGGTCGCATTCAAAGATACTAATCACTACATCATCGCCGCAGATACTTTGTTCCAAAAAGGACAACATAGCTTCTAATTTCTGTGAAATTTTAAATAGCAAGAAAATAACACATGAACCTCTGCTAGAAATGTCCTTTACCATCAGTCGCCTTCTCAGGTCTTTTTGATAGTGTGAATAGCATGCCGGGCCTGTTAAAAACCGATATACTTTTGGAATGTCATCGTTATCTGACTTTTTTTCTCAAAATATTCTGTCAACTAGCAAGCGAGAGATGGTCAAGTACGTATTTTATAAAACCACCCCATGATAGTACTTATGTTAATCATCTTCACCCACTGTGTGTAAACAAAAAAGTCATTACGATTGCTGAAAATGTTTTTATGAGCCGCTCCTCTCCAAACGGAATTTTCTGCAAAGTTTTCTGCCGGCTTAACATTTAATTTACAACCCAGCTACGTGTCATCTCTTGTTTTTTAAAGGAGGGTTATTGGATTTCTGCAAAAGCAAGAAATACCTTAAAACCGGCTCTGTTCTTCTTCTTCTTACTGTCCAAACCTAGCGGTTTTTTGAAATCTCGTGCGAATGTTTACACGAAACCAAAGTCACGCATTTCAGTCGAAGAAATTCACAACAAAGAACCAACCAAAAGGATCCCAAAGGATCTTTAGTCAGTATAATTAAAGAAGATGCACGTTTCCAAAACTGAAAATGAAGAATAAAATCTCTAGCAGTAATTTATTATTATCTTGTAATGATTCAATGGTGACTTTTCGTATCGTTTTGTAAACAGAGAATGAAAAAGGTATATATGCTTTTTCTGTTTTTGAAATGTCTGGGATTTTATCTGAAAAAAGTTCATTGTTTGTTTCATGTGTGGGCTGTAATGCTTTTTAAGCTCTGGATACGTACAGCTCAGCTTAAGTTCCACCTCAGCTCCAAATGTCTGTCTACTCAGCATCACTTTTAGCTATTTTAAGGTTATTTGCTTTGTATAATGCTTTGAAATGCAGTATTGTTTTTTGTTGGTGATCAGTAGTTTTTAGGTTACCAATGTCTCTAATTATGAACAGTCTTCCTAATTTTATATAATTCGAAATACTTCACATTCTGTATATAAAAAAAAATAATATTTGGATCATGTATTTTTCATGATCAAAATTTTTGTTTACTTTTTTGTTTGTGATACACTTTACATTTTTCTGTGCCTCCAAAATAAAGTAAATATTTTCTTTCGGATGTAAATAAATTTAATGGTGGAATATACAGTTTAAAGTTTTTTAGTGTCAACAAAGTTTTTGTAGTGTCAATTAAGCTTTAATGAAGCTCTGAGGAGTATGTACACTTATAATAATATAATAATTCTTCTGTAGTGTGATTATTCTTTTCTAACTAAAAAGTTGTACAAAGTCAAAAAGCTAATAGCTTTGTGTTTGTATTAGGGAAAAATGTCTCAATGTTTAAGCCCTTCTAGATACAAAAGATTTTTGTTTGTTTCCTGCTTGTGCTGTATACTTTTTAACCTCTGGATTCGTACAGCTCAGCTCTGCTTCCTCCTTAGCTCCAATGTTAAGTGGTTGTCTACTCTGCACCACTCTTGATTGATGATTTTCTAGCTACATTATACTGCCAATGCCCCTAATTACGAATGATCTTCCTAATCACGCAAATTGAAATGTTCTGTGTATAAATTCAAAATACTTTATACAATTAGTAACACTACAAAATTTTTGGTATAAATTTATAGAGCATATATTTTTAACGATCAAGATTTTTGATTACGTATTTGCAGCATTGAGAATTCTGTTTGTATGTATATAATTAAGAAGATTGGAAGTACATATCATGTCAAGTTTTAAAATGATGTTATGCTGTAAAGATCATTCAACCTTTTTTTCGAATTTCTTAAAGAATTTTTATAAACTTTCTTCTATTTTGTTAGATTAGATTAGGTCATGTTCGGTGGATCGTTATGTCACACATTTCTTTTATATGTAATTTGTGTATTGTTTATATATGTAATTATATATAAGAGTACTTTTTACATTTTTCACTCTCATTCAACATTCAAGAGTCAACATATAATTTACAATCGCTTATTCATGAAAATTTTCACTGGTAGCACATTTTTGGCCAGCTGTTTGAACACATTTAACTTTAAAATTTCAATAACAAAACTCATTTTACTTTGTGTGTTACAATTCCCACCTGCTGTATGCAGTCTACACTGAGCAGCAGTCAATGTTGTACTGTATTGTATTGTATTGTATTGTTCAATCATTCAAAATCATTCAAGTTTCAAGAATGTTATTGTTAGTCTTCCATCTTTCATACTTCAGCTGATTTTGCAGAAATCTTTCTGCCCGTAAGGGCATCTTGTTGTTGCTTCAAATTAAGAAAGCGGAATTGGATATTTCTCTGAAGGGATTAGCAGAACGCTTCCTTTCGACATTTTCAATTTGATAAACTTAATGGTGAGTTCCTGTTGTGAGAAGCATGCATGGCCTGGCGATCCTAGGTACAGTGGAATCTCTATAAAGTGACATTATCGATGAAGAAAGGTTTTCCACTTTCTAGAAGTATGATTTTTGTAGATAGAAATTTTATGATCAAGTTTGATCAAAAGCCGATATCTACCGATCAAACATCACTTGAAGGGATAGCACCATAGCACCGGTATTGAGTGTTGTTTTACAGCTCGTCAGTAACAAATAAAAGAGACCTAGAATCAGACCAGAGTAAAAATGACAACTTCAATTTCTTTCTGTAGTTGTTTACAAAGTTCTAACAATGTATCATTAAAATATTCTGAGTTACACATATTTGTACGTCAGCATTATCTTTTTGAATGTTGTAGTGACAAGTTGCTATGGTGATCATGTTTTACAAATAGCTGTTTACTGAAAATATTTCGGCATCGCTTTTCATCATCTGTGAAACTCTTCCAAATGCCAGAGAACAGTCAATTATTCCCCATTTATCCCGTCCTTGCTTGGTTTTCAACAATAAGTAGAGTACAGTGGACTCTCGATATAACGAACCCCCGATGTAGCGAACATCTCGATAGAACGAACCAATGTCCATTCCCCTTGGATTTTGCCTTAAGAAACTCTTATAGATCCTTTCTATATAACGAACCCTCGATATAACGAACTCTCGATATAACGAACTCTCGATATAACGAACCTTCGATATAACGAACTCTCGATTTAACGAACCAATGTTTTCGTCCATCAAACCCAAAAAACTCGATATAACGAATTCAAAGTAATAAATGCTACGAAAGAAAACAAAAACAATTATTGTATCGTGCCGAGTGAATTTTATGATTCAGAATATATCTCTAACTGTGACAAAAACTATACGTAACTGAAAATTTATGCAGTTACTACGAACTTGTAATGTTTCTTAACTAAAAATATGTCAATCACAATCAATCAATAAATGAATTAAACGTATAAAATGTCATTCAAATCGAACGATTTGGATCGGACCATTTGAATGTAAATATAAACAAAGCTACAATCTGCAGGGCAATCTATTATCTAAGAAGGTGAAGTGTATACGATGATTAAATCAAGATGAAAGATGAAAAGATGAAATGATCTCCATAACAGATAAGTAAAAATCCCTGCAGAAAATTGTGGAGGGCAAAAAGTACAAACAAAAGCATTGCAGAAGTGGCTAGCAAACAAGAGAAAAATCACAGAAGCTTACAAATCAGGCCAAGTAAATTTAAACAGAATAAAACATGAAGAAGAGTGTCAATAAAGATTTTGATGAAGTTGTAATATATAAAATTCAAATGACAAGCAATTTTGACATTTTCAAAGTGTAAGCGAACTTGCCACACCATTGCTGAACAACTAGTGTCAAATGCCTTTCTGTTTCCACTGTATGAGACAAAAATTTTGAATAACAAGTTCATTCTCCATTTTAACATAATTTGTTGAAATTTCGCTATTATGCCGAATATGTTACGTTTACAGAACTGCTTTTTGTTGACTTGTTTTCAGCAAAACGAAACATGGAACACGTTGAGCAACAATTGTAATCACTGGCCAAACGAACACAACATTTCATTTAACATTCGTTTGACCATAACTTCACAACATATGTTGCGAAAGTAAAATCTATCTCTACAATATTTGTTGTACAATGTAAGAAATATGGAGCAAAATAGTCATTGCTATACAATCCTGAAACAAGTTTCAACCAATCAAAGTAAGAGACGATTAAGCATCAACCATTCAAGCACTTATTTCTGTTGCGCAACGGTTGAACAAATGTTATCGAACAATTTTGTTTTATTGGTAACCAACCTTAACATATTTTCGATCATCATTCAAGTAATTTAGAATATTGAATTAGTCTGATGCACTTTACAAAACAGAGGTTTTGTGACAGAAATTTGAAACTGTTACATAAAGCTAGCAAAATAACTGTCAAATTCGAATTCAGCACCTTCCAGTGATCCATGCAATTTATTTTATGAAAATTGGGGAATTTTTGAAATTTGATCTAAATTTGGCCCGAAATTGTCCAATTGTGGTTAAGTCAAAATAGCTGTCAAATTTGAAATTAGCGCCTTTCAATTGTACTTTGTGAAAATTTTGATGAAAATCAGAGATCTTTAGAAATTTGGTCAAAATTTAACATCATGTGACATTAAAACCGAATTCAAATTGACCAAATAATAAGCACAACATCATTTTACCTTGACAACATAAAAAATCAAGGTTGTAAAAAGAAGAGATTTGTTATAAGAGACTTTTGTTTATTTCTGTTATATTCTTTGTTTTTATTCTTTATATATCTTATGACGTAACGCGCAGCCGCGTGGGCGCGCTTAGCTATATATTTTTAAGATGTTAATTTTGAGTTCAGTCCTTTATTGAGAGAGCTGCTGTAAAGTCATGAAGATGTAAATAGTTGTAAACATAAAAAGAACCACGATTCCGTTCCTGTGTGGTATCCATCTCTCCATTCGAAAATAGAAAACAAATTTGCCCCTATTTCTACATGGCGCTACCGATGATGAACTGAAGAACCCAAACGTAGAAAAAGCAGCTGATCAAGTGCATAATCAAACGAGAGGTATACATTCCTGCTAGAGTTTGATTTTAATCTTTGAGTCTTGGCGGCAAGTCGGCCTTAGGCTGAGTAGAAGATTATTGCTTTTTACTCTACTTTTATTGCGAGTCTGTCTCTTAAAGTGTTTTCGGGATATTTTCCTCTTTGTGGACTTTTTTGTGTAGATGATCTTGGCTATTTAGTCGTTCTTTTACGTTAGAGTCAAAAGGATTTTGGTGTTGTTATCCTTATAATTTCTACATCTGTTGAACGGGAGTGTTCTTTTCAAATGTTTATGAGTTTGCGAATCGACGTATTGTTTACAGATAAATCGTTATCAAAACATTTTGAGTCGATATTTTTTAAGAAAATTTCCTTTTTGGAAAGTGTTTTGAGGTTTAAATCTTTCGACAAAATTAATTGGTGTTTTTAAAAAAAAAAAAAAAAATTTTTTAACTTGAGTTATTGGAATTGTCGATTAATTTAAGGTGTTTGATCATTTAGTATTTTTCGCGCGTTTAAATTAGATTTTTGTGGGATTATTGTTCTTTTAATAAATATATATACAAAAGTATTTTAAATCATGTCTTCATTGGCAAGAAAGCAAAACAGGAGAAACGCTCTTAGAAGTAGTTTAAAAGGTTTAATAGACGAGGCAAGGTTGGCTTTAGGAGAAGCCGAACCGAATGAAGCAAGACTGTTAGGTTTGAAGAATAGCATTGAGTCTAATATAGAGGTTTTAAATACTTTAGACAATGAGATAGTCAGTGCGTTAGATCCTGATTATGTTGAGCAAGATACGTTAGACAGTATAGCGGCAGTCCAACCAACTCATGAACTACTTGCTTCTCTACAGTTAAAGATGGAGAAATTGAGAGTGGACGCACTCAAGGTTTCATCATCCGATCCTGACAGAGGCAGCAGTGTAGGCTCTTCTGGCATCAAGTCGTTTAGGCTGCCACGGAAAGATTTGACCGTTTTTAAAGGAGATGTTTTGCAATGGAGAGGATTTTACGAACAGTTCACCAAGATAGTGCATGAGAATGAAGAGTTGAGTGAAATTAACAAGTTTGTTTATTTAAAGAGTTTCTTGGGTGATCAGGCTTTAGGGGTAGTTTCAGGTTTGTCCTTGACTGCAGAAAACTACAAAGAAGCTTTGGATCTTCTAAATGGTAGGTATGGAAACCCTCAAGTCCTCATTTCCGCATATATGGAATCGTTGTTGAAATTAAATAAGGTAAAAAGCTTGTCTGATATCAATGGCTTGAGAAAGCTCGCCAACGATATCGAAAATTGTGTGAGAAATCTTCGGTCTATGAATGTGGAAACATCAACTTATGGCGGTCTTCTCATCCCCATTTTGAAAGAACGCCTACCTGATGAACTTATTTTCCACATATCAAGACGATTCGAAGATGACATTTGGACTCTAGACCGTTTGATTGAATTTATGAATAAGGAAATTCAAATTAGCGCGAATTGTACAACATTTTATAAATCTTCTAGTTCTCATTATCAAGATAAGAGTACAGCATATAACTTAGGTATCGGTGCAGAAAGTGAGGATGTAAGAAAATGTGTATTTTGCTCAAAATTTCATAACTCTTGGCAGTGTAGAAAGGTCACTAACGTCAAATCCAGAATAGACATTTTGAAAAGAAAAAGAAGATGTTTTGTATGTTTAGGGTCAGGTCATCAGAAAAAAGATTGTTCGTCAAAGTATATTTGTAAGCATTGTAGTGGTAGACATCATATTGCAATCTGTTTTGGAAAATTTATTGGCAAAGAGGAAGATAAAGCGAACAGTGAACACACAACTGATGAGAAGATAGTAGATAGTCCACAGAACTTAGTTATGTCAACGAGGGCAGAGCGTGATTCTATTCTATTGGAGACTGCTACAGCTCATGTTCATGATAGCTATGAAAAGAGCAGAGAGAAGGCAAAAATTTTATTTGATAGTGGAAGTGAACGAAGCTTTATTAGGGATGATCTACGTAGAAAGTTAAAACTAGAAACCGTTAGACAAGAGAAAGTTTTGATTCAGGTGTTTGGTGACAGTGGCGATAAACAATACAAGTTACTTGACGTGGTGAAGTTTAAAATTAAACATAAAGAAAAGTACTCTTTTACTTTTGTCGAAGCTCTTTGTGTACCTAAAATCTGTGGTGCAGTGTCAAAGAAAGTTGATATTTCCAAATACGAACATTTGAGAAACTTAAAATTAGCTGATTCATTTGACGGATCCTTTAACGTCCCTGTGGGTGTTGTTGTGGGAATCGATTTCTATTATGATTTCTTCACAGGAAAGTCACGTAGAGGTAAATGCGGTGGTCCTGTGGCCTCAGAGACAGTTTTAGGTTGGGTTTTGGCTGGAAAAGCAAAAGCTAAAGTTGAGAAAGAGGCAGGTAATTTTCATACTTTGAGATGTGCCGTTGAACAGGAGGATGATGGACTTAGAAAGTCTCTCGAGCGTTTTTGGGAGGTTGAGAATATTGGTCCAAAAGATTGTGTTGTCCACCAGTTCGAAAGTGATATTGTGCATAATGGTGTGAGATATGAAGTCAAGTTACCTTTTAAGCCTGATCATGATACCCTTCCAGATAATTTTGAGACGTCTAAGAAAAGATTGCAATCGTTGACCAGAAAGATAGAAAAAACTCCGAAGGTTTTGCAGGATTATAAGGAAGTTTTCGTAGAATATGAGAAAGAAGGAATTATAGAGAGAGTACCCGAGAGTGAGATTTCTGCAGAGGTTGGTAAAGTGCATTACTTACCGCACAGGCCAGTCATAAGAGAAGACAGAGAAACAACTAAAATTCGCGCTGTTTTCGATGCGTCCTGTGCTATAAATGGTCCTTCATTGAATGAGTGTCTTTATTCAGGCCCTAATTTGTTGTCTAAAGTTTTTGATATGTTGTTAAGATTTCGTTTGAATAAAGTTGCTATTTTAGCTGATATTAAGAAAGCTTTTTTGAATGTTGAAGTTTGTAAAGAGCATCGTGATTTTTTAAGATTTTTATGGTATGATTTTCAGCATGAGAATCCCAAGTTGATTATTTTTCGATTTTTGAGAGTTGTGTTTGGTCTCACTAGTAGTCCCTTTTTGTTGAATGGTACTGTGAAACAGCATTTAGAGAAATTTTTGCCTAGCGACAGAGAGCTTGTTGAGCGTCTCTTGAAAGATTTTTATGTTGACGATCTTATCTCCGGTACGGATAATGCCGAAAAAGGAACGATTTTGTTTGTTAGAGCGACGCAAATTATGAAAGAGGCAGGCTTAGAATTGAGAAAATGGATCACGAATGATTCGGAGTTGAGAAGTGTTTTTATCGGTGATAGTGAGTTTTCGAGAAGTAAGAAGGTCTTAGGTGTTGATTGGGATATTCTGGACGACGAGTTTGTTTTTAATTTTAGGAAATTTTTAGAGATGTGTGATGGTTTAAAGTTGACTAAGCGAAACATTTTATGTGTGTCAGCATCTTTTTATGATCCGTTAGGTTTTATTTCGCCTGTGACGGCTAGAGTTAAAGTTCTTTTTCAGTTGTTATGTAAAAATAAGCTTGGTTGGGATGACGAAGTTTCTGACGATCTAAAGCTTGTGTGGTTTGATTTTGTAACTCTCTTGAAAAGTTTAAATTCTGTAAGATTGAAGCGTCTAATTTTGGAGTCTGAGTGTGAACGTACCGAGTTGCATGGGTTTTGTGATAGCTCAAATGAAGTTTATTGTGCAGTCGTTTATTTAAGAATTGTTACGGTTCGTGGAGTTTCTGTGAATTTTGTTTGTGCCAAAACCAAAGTTGCTCCCTTGAAATCTTTATCTATTCCGAAACTTGAGTTGTTAGGTTGTCTTTTGTTAGCAGATCTTTTGAGCGAATGCCAATCAGCCTTTTCGGGGAGGGTTGTCATAAGTGACGTTTTTTGTTGGTCTGATTCTGAGATTGCATTATGTTGGATTAAGGGAAAGGAGAAATGTTGGAAGCCTTGGGTGGAAAATCGAGTCGTCAAAATTAGAAAAGTTGTTGATAGAGAAAGATGGTTCCATGTGAAGGGTGTGGAGAACCCAGCTGACTTCCCAACGCGTTCTTTTGAATCTTTTTCTGATTGCTGGATAAAAGGTCCTCATTTTCTATTAAGTTCTTCTATTGACGTAAACCTTTTTGAATGCAACAATGAGTCTTTGTTAGATGAAGTGAAAAGAGAGGAGAAAAGAAGTGCTGTTGAATCTCTTACGTTAGCAGCTATTTCAGAGAACGAAGGTAATGGCTCTTTATTTACCGAGGTCGACATTGCACGCTATGGTTCTTTGAACAAATTGATAACAATAGTAGGTTACGTATATCGATTTATCAACAATGCGAAAAATCACGTCAAAAAGAACAAAGATCTTATCATTTACGAAAACATGCTTTCTGTTGCTGAATATAATGAAGCATTAATTCGACTCATCAAAGAAGAACAATTAGCCATTCGTTCCGACAGAATTTTTCCGAAACTGAAGAATTCATTGAAACTATTCAATGACGAAAATGGAATCCTTCGACTTCAAGGACGATTTTCTCAATCACATCTGAAGTTCGAACAAAAGCATCCCGCTCTCCTACGTAGCGATAGTTTTCTAACGAAATTAATAGTACGTGACGCACACGAAAGAAAGCTCCATCACGGTGTAGAAACAACTTTGGCATGTGTAAGAGTAAAGTTTTGGATAATTAAAGGTCGTAAGACAGTTCAAAGTATTTTGAGAAAATGCGTTATTTGCAAACGTTTCAATGCCAGAACATTTCTACCCCCTCCGACACCAGACATTCCAAGTTTTCGTATTGAATGTGATTTTGCTTTCCAGACTACGGGATTAGATTTTTGTGGTCCGCTTTATGTTAAATGTAATTGCAAGGACTCCTTATCCTCTAAGGTCTATATCTTGATTTTGACTTGCGCGACTAGCAGAGCGCTGCATCTTGAATTAGTGCCGGATTTGGGTAACGAGTCGTTTATCCGTGCTGTAAGTCGTTTTTTCTCAAGAAGAGGCTATCCAAACTTAGTCGTCCATGACAACGCAAAAACATTTCGTTCAAAAGAAGTAAAACATTTTTTCCTGAAGAAGGGCGTGCATCAGCAGTTCATCTTGGCATCAGCTCCTTGGTGGGGTGGTTTTTACGAGCGTTTAGTCCGAAATGTAAAATCTACGCTCAGAAAAATTCTTGGTAAATCATTACTTTCCTTTGAAGAACTAACTACTTTTTTATGTGAAGTCGAAGCGACAATAAACTCTCGTCCTCTAACGTATTTGAACGAGGATGATCTAGACACGCCGTTAACTCCATTTCATCTTATTTATGGAAGAAACATTTTATCGCAGAATCCCCTCAGTGTAAATAGTAAAAACGAACTACTTCATCCGTCCAAACGCATTAAATATATTTCGACTCTTATTGAACATTTCTGGAAACGTTTTTCTTCGTGTTATCTCGGTGATCTCAAACAAGTAAATCTTTATCGTAATCCAAAGTCAACAACTCAAGAATTATTATGTGTTGGCGATATCGTGCTGCTAAAGGAAGAATCACTACCTCGCAATCGTTGGCGAATGGGCCGTGTGATAGAACTGGTCATCGGTCGTGACGGACGCTGCCGTGGTGCAAGGATCGCAACAACGTCTAATGCTGGTCGTCAAACCATATCAAGTCGTCCTCTACAGAAATTGGTCCCTCTTGTTCAGCACGAGACTCAACCCATTTCGGAATCTAAGGAAGGTTGCGCGCGAAGCGAATCTGCAAGCGATGATAGTGAGATCTTAGAGCAAAACACAATAATGAGATCGAAACGTCAAGCGGCAGTACAAGGACAGGAAATAAGACGATTACGAGAAAAATTTGGATAATCCAAATTTTGGGGGGAGTGTAAAAAGAAGAGATTTGTTATAAGAGACTTTTGTTTATTTCTGTTATATTCTTTGTTTTTATTCTTTATATATCTTATGACGTAACGCGCAGCCGCGTGGGCGCGCTTAGCTATATATTTTTAAGATGTTAATTTTGAGTTCAGTCCTTTATTGAGAGAGCTGCTGTAAAGTCATGAAGATGTAAATAGTTGTAAACATAAAAAGAACCACGATTCCGTTCCTGTGTGGTATCCATCTCTCCATTCGAAAATAGAAAACAAATTTGCCCCTATTTCTACAAAGGTATCACAAAGATTGGACAACAATGACGAAATAAAAACGAGCGTTTCTTCTTCTTTTTTTGCTCGTTCTTTTCTGTTTCTACCAGATAATGAAAATAAAATCTTAGATGAAGTGCACTCCTTTGAAGTCCAAAAAGTAAAGAAACTGGACACGAGTTTGGGCCATTGTTTTTAAGTCATTCTCCAAAGAGTAAAGAAACTGGACACGAGTTTGGGCCATTGTTTTGAATACAATCAAGAAGTCGCTTGGCTTGAAGATTTCAGGACGTGTCACAATGACACATATCTACTCTCAACAATACAACATTACCAAGTTGCCAAGTTGCCAATTGTAGTTAAATCTAAAAAAAATGACAGCTAAATTCGAAATCAGCACTTTTCAATTGTGCTTTGTGCAAATTTTTATGAAAATTGGAGAACTTTTGAAGTTTGGTCCAAATTGTGTCCAAATTGCTCAATTTGTCAAATTTGAAATAAGCACCTTTGAATTGTGATCCGTGGCAATTTCAATGAAATTTGGTGAACCGAAAGTGAAAGTGAAACCGAAAGCCCTAACTTGGCCAAAATTGCGAATTTGTAAACAATGTCGTGTAAACATTGCATTGCTTTTTTATCATAAAAGAATAAAAACAACTGCATTTTTTTCATTGCAACAAAATAAGATGTTGACATCACAAAAATATAATCTTCCGTTTCTATGACAGAATTTTCGCTTTTTGTTCAAAGTTCTAATTACCGCCCGGGCGCTTTTTAGATTAAAAGTTATTGCTAAGTCACTTTAATAAGCGCCTGGGCGCTTGTTGGAGAGGGGCGCTTATAAAAATATTTTTGACTAGAGGGGCACTTATTAGAGAGAATACGGTATGTTTGTATAAAAATATAGTTGTTGAGGTCAATAAATCTAAAAATGCGTTTTTTAGTTTGATGATCAAGCTTGCGTCCTAGAACCTTAACAATGCTTAACACGTGATCTTCTTAGAAGGATGAATCCCGCTTACCCACATATCATTTTCGGCCACTCTCAACTTTAAAACGTGCCTAAACGGGCCTAAATTAAACATAGCCGACTAGATCTTTTTTTCAAAAAGGCAGAAATTTAACAAAACTGCAAAACTTGCGACAAATAAACCGAGCAATCGACGTCGCCATCATTTTTCAAAGTGCATGTAGGCCAGGTATTTTAAATTCCAAGCGATGTTTGTGTCGTATGAAGAAGTCGGTCCATGAATCTTTAAATCTTTAAAACTTTCAATTTTTCAGGAAATTTGACATGAAGAATAACATGAAGAAATTTATAGAAGAAAAACAGATTTTTTGATATCTAGACTTTTATAGTTTTTGTGATGATATTAGATAGATAGATCTAACATTAAATCACTTATGTTTATACCACTGTAGCAAAAATGAAAGAAAAGTTACTGTAGGGGAACTTTGTTTTTGTTAAAATTCTCAACTTTACGTCTATTCTTTTCAATCACAACAATTTGAAGATATACAGTTTAACTCATGTAATTCGAATCTCCACAGGGATTCAAAATTCGTTCGATTTACATGATTATTCGAATTATAGGAGTTCGAATTACATGAGTTCAACTGTACTAAGGACGTTTTTTTAGTTTTATGATAGTGTCATTAAATGTTTGTACTCCTGAGTTGCCATGGAAACTTAATTAACTTAAAGTTAGTGCTAAGCAGTTATAGCTCAGTTATTAGTGCAGTCATTCTCAACTTAGGAGTATCGCTTTTTCTGAGAAACTTTGAAGTGTGTTACAATTTTGCTGCCAAAATTTTCAAAAATTCCCTGAAAAGCAGTTAAATTTCCGTGATCAGATGATGGATGGTGTCGAGTTTCACTTACGCGATTTGTCTATATGCAAAGCATTTTTTGTAGACTTTCACTTAAGTGTCAAAAATGTTTACAATCGCCATTACGATTGGAAACCAGTCAATGTCTCTAAAAATTAAAAAGTGACGACATTAATACAAAGATCTATGAAGTATGAAGGATTTACCAGTTATTTTCTTCGCCAAAAAACAACACAAATTATAACGCATTTGTGAAAGTTATACCGCAGAATTTATAGAATTTATAGAATTTACAGAAGTTATAGCAAGGTAAACAATTTTTTGTTCATATAAAGCTTCTTATTATACATTCGCTTTGAAGGCTACTATCATTATTTTCTGTTACTTAAGTGGTTGACATTTTAGTATCAAATATTAGCATTAACACATATAAGATAAAGTCAACTGTAATATTGAAACTATCGATCGATCAGACTCTTATTGAAATAAATTTCTTCTTTCTCTTTCAACCATGACAAACAGTGGAGCCTTTGTATAATTTCGCCATACTTTCTTCTGTTTCTGTTTGATGGTATATAACTGAAGTTATTAATCAAAAGTCAAGATGCTTGTTTGTTGGAAGATAACATTATTGTTGGTGTTTGGTAAAATAAATAATTTCCAAAGATTTTGTTCTGTCTTTAAATCATCATTAAAGAAGCATTGATAACAAGTGGTTAGGGTTATTAATCAAAAATGAAGAGGCTCGTCTACTAGAAAAGCAAAGATTTCTTGCCTCTCCTTTATAAAATCAGGGTAACATTATCTGAAATTTTGAACGGTTTAGTATTTTCTTTTCGCCATGTGTCGCTGGAAGTAGTTATTGTTTCATCCATGCAAAAATAAACCTAAGGTGACTTCAAAGGCGAATACAGACATAGTCAAACTTAGTACACTGTCACGAACTTTCTTTCAGTCTCAATTATTGTTTAGTAATTGCATGTTTTTCTTTTCATTTCTTAATAACTTAACTCTCCCTCAGAAAGTTTAACTATGTTCTAAATCTGCCTGTAGACTTGTTTGACATTGCCATATCTTTAAAACGTAGCTGTAACACTCTCATTTTCCTCCTTACAAATGAATTTTTTCAGGATGGAAATACTCCATTATTATCCATAAAGTTTTTTAACCACATATCATGTTCACCTTGCAAATTGCTTAGTTTCATTAGGAATGTTTGCTTACTGATTATTAGTTGAGCATTAATGAACATACTAGCCGCCGAGGCGGCGTCGTTCGCCGCCCATGTTCAGAATGCGTTGACTTCACGAAAAATAAAATTAAGTAATTGAGAATAATAAGTGTGCCCATGTTGTAGAGCTCGAAAAACTGATAAAAAAATGTATGGGATCGTTTTGCTACGAACAACCGTAACAGAGTCATGCTGAACAAAAATTTTGATGACGTCATAGACCCGTTCCCCAAAAAAATTGGACCCAAATTTTTCGGCACCCTATTGCCTGTATCGCGGACCCCAAAAAACGTCAGTTATCCCTATTGGTTACCGAGATAATTTTCCCTAAACGTCGCATTCGATTAGGGTCTCAATACAATGGTTTCACACCGACGTCGCGCACAAGAATTTATGTGTGATCTTACATTGCAGACTCTCTTTCGCAGTTCACATCTACCATTTTGCGTGACTTACAAACAAACAAACAAACAGACGGAGAATCGGCTATTAATATATGGACTAGTATCTCGCGTAAAAGTTTTTTACGGCTTTAATTTCGAAAATAATGTGACGAAAACATGTGACGAAAAATTAAATCACCGAATCTCAAAAAGAGACCGTGCCCATGTTGTAGAGCTCGAAAAACTGATCAAAAAAGTGTATGGGATCGTTTCGCTACGATCAACCGTTGCAGAGATATCGTCGATCAAAGATTATAATGACGTCATATCCGCAGTACCAAATTAAATTTAGGCCTAAATGATGCGTCACCCTATCACCCGTATCGCGGACCCTAAAAAACGTCAGTTATCCCTATTGGTTCCCGAGATATTTCCCCAAAAACGTCGCGTTCGATTGGGGATGCAATGCAATGATTCCCCGTGATCATAAAACATCTGACGTCAAATGATGCCACGTGCTTTTGGAATGATCGTGAAAAAAGTGTCTCTCGCCTCTACGTGGTTTTACGCGCACATAAGAGGACGATGACCGTAAAAATTAAACAAATATATCACTCTCTAAAATAAAAGTGGTATGCACAAATGCGAATTAGTATAATAAGACTAGCCGCCAAGGCGGCGTCGCTCGCCGCCCATGTTCAGCATGCGTTGACTTCACAAAAAATGAAATTAAGGAATTGGCAACCAAAAGTGTTACCATGTTGTAGAGCTCGAAAAACTGATCAAAAAAATGTATGGGATCGTTCCGCTACGATCAACCGTTACAGAGATATCATTCTTCAAAGATTTTGATGACGTCACAGACCCCTCCCAAAAAAATTAGACCCAAATTTTTCGTCACCCCATCGCCTGTATCGCGGAGCCCCTAAAACGCCAGTTATCCCTAGAGGCAGATTCGAAATCAAATATCAAATATCAGATTAAACAATGGTTGCAAAAAAATCCAAATTTCATGATGTGTTATTTATTTTTTAAAACAATCGTTGATCAGCACAACAATACACTCAAAACGTAGAGAGAAAAAAACTTTTTATTAGTTTTCGTTTTAAAAAAGTTACGCGCTCTAACATGGGTGCTATCAAACAGGGGGAAAATGGTTTCTCTTCTTAAAAAGTTCACACGGGAGGATAGAAAAAAGGCACGTGCTAAATGAATAAAGAGAACAAAAAAACGTTCGATGAGAAGCGCTTTATAAAAAGAAATTAAATTATTAAAAGAAAAGCAAAAAAATATTTTAATTCATGATACTCTTTTTTTACCTATCGGTTTTTAAACATTTTGATTGCTCGAAAAAAAAAGTTCACCCATCTCAAACAGTCAGGCAAGGATACGTTAGGATACACTGGCGAACCGAACATGCTACCATGTTCTGTCACGGCTGCTTTTTGTCCAAAATGTTTAATCAGTTAGTTTCTTTGTATTTATTTGATGTATTTTTTTCAAAGGCAAGTCAACGTGGAATATAAAACTAACACAATAATTATAAAAACAAAACGTTATTCCTATTAGTTCATCAGCCAAAAAAAGTCACGTTCGATTGGGTTTGCAATGTATTTGCTTCGAACTCACGTCGCACACAAAAAAAGAAATAATTTCCCTCACAACTCAATCTACCATTTTGCGTGACTTACAAACAAACAAACAAACAGACGGAGAATCGGCTATTAATATATAGACTAGCCGCCAAGGCGGCGTCGCTCGCCGCCCATGTTCAGCCTGCGTTGTATCACCACCTGCTCCAAATTATTGCACTTAACACCAGCGATAAGACTTCCTTTGCTGCTGGCTTTGTCGCTTAATAAAGTTCGTTTGCACGTTAATAGAAATACGTTCCTGGTGTTTCAAATCTTGTATGTTCTTAACTCAGCCGATCATTGTCGCAGTCGCATTTAAAATGTCAATAGACTTTCTTGCTTTACACAATGCATTCCGAACGTGAACTTCACGTGGTTTTTATTTACGATTTTAAACCAGTCAAGTATCAGTTTAACAATTCACTCAAAACGCAGAAAGAAAAACTTTTCAACTTATTGTTAGTTTTTGTTTTACGCGCTCTAACATGGGTGCTGTCAGAAGTAGGTGAAAAAATGGTTTCTCTTCTTAAAAAGATCACACGGGAGGAGAAAAAAATGCACGTGCTAAATGAATGAATTGAATAAAAAACGTTCGATCAGATTAAAATCGATTAAAAGAAATCGATTAAAAGAAATTAAGACAACTATTAAGACAAAAGCAAAAAAAAAATATTTTGTTTAATGATTCTCTTTTTTTTACCTATCGGTTTTTAAACATTTTGATTGTTCGAAAAAAGTTCACCCGTCTCAGACAGTCAGGAAAGCGTTAGGATACACTGGCAAACCGCACATGCTGCCACGTTCTGCCACTGCTGCTTTTTGTCCAAAATGTTTAATCAGTTAGTTTTTAGTTGATGTATTGTTTTCAAAGCCAAGTCAACGTGGAATATAAAACTGACATAATAATAAAAGAAAACGTTATTCCTATTAGTTCATCAGCCAAAAAAAGTCACATTCGATTGGGGTTTCAATGTATTTGCTTCAAACTCACGTCGCACACAAAAAAAGAAATAATTTCGCTCACAACTCAATCTACCATTTTGCGTGGCTTACAAACAAACAGACAGACAGACAGGCAGAGAATCGGCTATTAATATATAGACAAGCCACCAAGGCGGCGTCGCTCGCCGCCCATGTTCAGCATGCGTTGACTTCACGAAAAATAATATTAAGGAATTGGTAACCGAAAGTGTTACCATGTTGTAGAGCTCCAAAAACTGATTAAAAAAATGTATGGGATCGTTCCGCTACGATCAACCGTTACAGAGATATCATTCTTCAAAGATGTTGATGACGTCACAGACCCCTCCCAAAAAAATTAGACCCAAATTTTTTGTCACCCCATCGCCTGTATCGCGGACCCGAAAAAACGTCAGTTATCCTAGAGGCAGATTCGAAATCAAGTATCAAATATCAGTTTGAACAATGGTTCCAAAAAAACCCAAATTTCATGTGCTATTTATTTTTTAAAACAATCGTTGATCAGTACAACAATGCACTCAAAACGTAGAGAGAAAAAAACTTTTTATTAGCTTTTGTTTTAAAAACGTTACGCGCTCTAACATGGGTGCTATCAAACAGGGGGAAAATGGTTTCCCTTCTTAAAAAGTTCACACGGAGGAGAGAAAAAAGGCACGTGCTAAATGAATAAATAGAATAAAAAAACGTTCGATCAGAACGCTTAACAATTAAAAGAAGAAATTAATTTATTAAAAGAAAAGCAAAAAAAAAAAAAAACATTTTGTTTTGATATGATACTCTTTTTTTACCTATCGGTTTTTAAACATTTTGATTGCTCAAAAAAAAAGTTCACCCGTCTCAGACAGTCAGGCAAGAGTTAGTGGCAAACCGAACATAAGCTGCCACGTTCTGCCACTGCTGCTTTTTGTCCAAAATATTTAATCAGTTAGTGACTTTGTATTTAGTTGATGTACTGTTTTCAAACCCAAGTCAATGTGGAATATAAAACTAACAATAATGATAAGAAAAACGTTATTCCTATTAGTTCATCAGCCAAAAAAAGTCACGTTCGATTGGGGTTGCAATGTATTTGCTTCGAACTCACGTCGCACACAAAAAAAGAAATAATTTCGCTCACAACTTAATCTACCATTTTGCGTGACTTAAAAACAAACAAACAAACAAACAGACAGACAGACAGACAGAGAATCGGCTATTAATATATAGATTAATGAAACACTAAAGTACAGTAAATGCTTTTTGAGTGGCTGATTTGACACTAGCTATATATATGGCAATGTTACTTACAGCATGTGTATGAAGTCAATTATTTTGTGATTTCTGCTGAAACTTTACTTGTACAGCATTTAAACTAAATACAGTGATTTAACGATGACTTTAAACATCACTTTAATTGACTCAATTAAAAAGTTTCTTACTACGGAGAATCTTAATTGTTTGATTATAGAAGATCACTGAAAATAAATAAGAAATCGAAGGAATGATGCTTTTCTTAATTGCCACTGTTTTGATCAAAATGGTGACTGCAATTGATGAATGCAACAGATTTCTTGCCACTGAGCAACGAACAAAAGAATTTCCATGCTTAAATTATCAGGAAATTTTGCCCACTGGGGCATGCAATGAATACTTAAGAGGATCCATGGTTGCGCTTGATAGAAAAAACTTACACACTTACAACAAAAGATTGGCTTTTTTACTTGCAGGATATAATTTAATTACGTTTCAAAGAAAATTCATTACTGAACGGATATCTAACATAGCTAAAATATCCTGGAATCAAGTTGTTAATATGAGTTTGATACTTAATTCATTGGACACAATAAAGTTAGTTTTTCAAAGGAAGTGTCTTAAGTCTGTTGGTTGGCTTGCTTGTCATCTCTATTACCCAACATGTTTTGTATCCAAAAGCGGAAAAAAGATTTTATCACAACCGTGTTATGAATCATGTATCAATCGTTTTTCTGGTCAGTGCAATCTTCTGAAGAATCCAATCAACAAATTAGCCTACTCATTATGCAACATTTCTGACATATGTTCGTTCTTTCCTAGGAAAGAACAGTCAAGAATTTATAACTGTAAATTCGATGGTACTCTCAATAAGTCTGGAAAGGCAGGGAAGACTTTCAAATGCTACAATGACAATGGATTGAATTATTATGGAATTGCAAATACTACAAATAATGACAGAAATTGCCTAAAATGGGATCAAAATGTTTTACCTAAGCACTTATATCCATCACTGTCTGAAAACTATTGTCGTAATCCTCAAGGATATGGGAAAAAACCCTGGTGCTATATTGACAGAAATGGAAGTTGGGAATACTGCAACATTCCAATTTGCGAGATTACAAAAAAAGATAACTATGTAGCTTACTTTTGGTTGCTTCTTTTGATATTGTTACCTCTAGGCGTTGTTGTGTACGTCTGTATATTTTATCAGAGAAAGCAGTGTTTCTTTCTCTTACCTGAAATAAAGTTTATTTCACGTGAAGAGAAGATTGAAGCATATTGTGAAATAGATTTGAATATGAAGACTGTTGCAGACATGTTGTTACAAAGTAACGATCAACATGTTTAACAGAAATTGGGAAAATGCATCCTGTTTATGTTTGTTCAAGGAAATACTACATGGTGCTCATGTGGTTTATGTGTATCGGAGAATTAAAAGATCAAGAGTTGTTAGCAACTGTCGGCATTAGAAAACGTTCAAAGTTGAAATGGATAGCTATTGTAAACTCTGGTTTAAAGTCAAATTATGGAATATAAATACTTCTTGAGGGAATTTGATGTGTTAGATATATATTTCTTACACGTTAATAATGTCAATTAATCATATTTAACTTGAAATTTGATACTTCAAATAGCTTTTTGAAACATTCAATGAACTTATCATTTATTTCATTGCAACCAAACTGAAAATTTACCAAATCTTTCTTAACGTTTTGTTGTTGTTGTTTTTTTTTAGTTGGCTTCTAATTAATTTCCCCCTCTTTTGTGAAGAAATCTGTCGTTAAGGCTTTGGAAACGGACAAGAAAATTATGCTCGCTGAATTAATTTGGGGTTATAATCAGGTTGATTAAGTCACAGTTTTTTTTTAACAAACCTGCACAAGTACTTACTTCGAGGACAAAATCGGAACTGAAATGGACGGAAATTTTATATTTAATATACGTTTTCGCTCGAGATGAAACAGTTTTTTAAAGGAGCGTATACTTTAAACTAGATGTATCAACTGAACTGATCATTTTTGTTTAGGTAGGGTCAAAAACCTTACTGTTTACCTCGGAAATGGAAGCAGAAATAACCTGCCATAAAAGAGCACAAGAATCCCCCAGTAACCTATATCTGCTAATAGTTTTATAAGAGGGTAAAACATAAGAGCTCTTATGTTTTAGCCTCGTAATTGTTATTTGTTATTTCATGACAAAATGACGTAAGTGATCCACTTTTGTGAAAAATCCTTTTTACAAGCTTTTAAATTTCTAGCTTCCACGAAAAAATGAAAAGGTATCTATACGAAGGGCATAATTCTAAATCAATTTTTATCTCACCAAAAGTATTTATCATTCATGATTTGCTTATCAATTTTTTAACTGTGAAATGAAAATGAAAATTTTATTTTATGTGATAAATGTCAGTAAGTCATAAGAAAATTTTCCTAATCTGAAAGTGCACCGGCTGCAGGACAAAGAACGTTTGTCAGAGTGTGACTTTTAATCTAAGTAGCATTTTCCGTTCAATGTTATCGGGGCTCTATACACAATTATTGTTTCTTCATTCGACGACTTTCTGGCTATGAAGAAACAACCTGTGTTACTCTGATCATCAGAGAATTCTTGAGGATTCTATTAAGTTTGTTTTTGGACCTGGTCAACATTGTCAGTGTAAGGGTTAAAGTTAGGGTCAGGGTTAGGGCACAACATTGTCAGCCACATTTTGATGAATTATTTTGTTTCGCTGAACGTATTATTTAATTACTAGTAAGCCAGGTAAAAACTTTTACCACATCTAACTTGGAAAATTCTTTATGCAAACCCCGTGACGAAAATTTGATTTCCGATGATAAAAAAAACTGACGTCACGGCACTTGCTACGTTTGACATAATTCTTAATATAAAAAAAGTTTTATACCAACAGAAAGGGAAAGAGAAGGGCTATCCAACGACAGTAAAATTGCATTGAAATGTTAAATACTTCAGAAGTTATAAGGGATTTTATCCGACATTTTGTTACTCCGATTTCTTATGATCTATTAACACTTCGAAATAATAACAATTACATTTACTGTTGTGATTACAATGGAAATAAATTCACAACTTTCTTTGTAATTTAGTGGAAAGTAATTAACTGCTCTCGGGGCTCCAGATCGCCATATTTCAAGTCAAATCATAGCAGCGAAATAGACATTGAATTATCGATCAACGAATCGAAGACAAAGGATTTGACTCTTTAAGATGAAACTCAATTCAAAATGTGATGCAGCAACTTGGAATTTATAATTATATATACTCCCTTTTGTAAATATTTAGCTTTGTGTATAATAAAAGTGGAATAATGGGGAAAAAAATTTATGTACCATATGAAAGCTCTTTTCAAGCTCTTTCTCAAAATATAAGATTTGAAGCAAAATGATAATTCTGCCGAAAGTCATTGAGGAAAATATCATGGTTTCAGAACATTAATTTGTTAAAGATCAATTAATCTCGTAAGAAAGCAAGTGACCCTGATGATCTACCGCCTGGAATGCTGAAAGATTGTGCGTTCCAAATTTCCAAACCACTATGTCACGTGATCAACTCTTCTATCAAAACTGGCACAGTCCCAGAGAAATTTAAATCGGGAAACGTAACTCCGATCTTCAAATCGGGTTCCAAACAGGACTTTGACAACTATCGACCAATTACGGTCTTACCGATTTGCTCAAAGATCTTTGAAAAATGTGTACACCGGCAGCTATCAGAATACCTTGAAGACCGAAAACTTAATCACCAACTGAATTCGGCTTCCGTAAAAAACGAAACACTGAACTTGCCGCAACCCTACTGCTTGACGAAATTCGAAAAAACACGGACAATGGATGTGTAACTGGGGCGATATTCATAGACTTGACGAAGGCTTTTGATACCTTAAGTCATGCTCAGATCATAGAAAGTCTGTCGAGTTTTGGAGTCCTTGGACCTGAAAAAGAGCTGTTTGTAAACTACCTGTTTGGAAGAAAACAAACTGTCTGTTATGCTAAGGAGATATCTCAACCTGAGTTAGTAACATGTGGTGTACCACAGGGCTCCATACTCGGCCCCTTACTCTTCTTGATAACCTTTAACGATATTAGTTCAGCACTTAAACATTCACACATCATTACTTATGCTGACGATACAGTTATCTACGTTTCCGGAAAGACCAAGCAAGTGGTCCAGTCAAAATTGCAAACAGACTTCCAAGCAGCTACTGAATGGCTGAAAACAATCGACCTAGTAATAATATGGGGAAGGGAAAGACGGAATGCATGCTGCTTGGTACTACCGAAAAGATAAAAAGTAATTCCCTTGTTATAAACTACTGGCACCAGCAAGTCTCAAACACAAACACATACAAGTACCGCACTATAATTAGAGGAAAATTTGGCCTTTAGCGCATTAAATTAGAGGAAAATCATAAATACGTAAAACAGGACCCGCATTTATAATTAGAGGAATTAAATTAGTCCAAAATCGTAAAAATAATTTCCCCGCATTGATTAGAGGACGCATTAAATTAGAGAAATTACGGTAATAATCTTAAAAAACGCTCTCGCCTCTACGTGGTTTTACGCTCAACTAAGAAGAGGCCGACCGTTGAAAAAAACTAAATATATCACTTTCTAAAATAAAAGTGTGATACACTATTGCGGATTAGTATAGCGCGATAGTTTGTTCATTATAGTCTGTTCACCACATGCAAGGCCAAATCGTTAGTTTCAATCTGATAAGCTTTCATCAAAACAACTTATACGCACGATGTTTTAGTATTCAAAAATTATCTACGATGTGTGTATCTAACCTCCTGAAAACTCTAAAAGTTTAGACATAAGAGTTTGACATAATCATTAAAATTTGAAAGGTCACAAAAGCATTCAGCCGTGAACGTATAGTTTGTTCACTTCACTCATGTACAAACACGGCTGAGTGCTTCGCTGACCTTTCAATAATAGTACGTGCACGTTTATTTATCGTCACGGGGGAACCATTGCATTGCATCCCCAGGTAATTCAAATCTTCGTCACGGGGTTTGCACACCTTGATTATACAGTGTGTTTCGTAATGTTGGAAATGGAAAATTCAAAGCTGTTTTTTTAAGTGAATATACCGAATTTCATAATAATTTTTACACCGTTGGAAAACCATTTTGAAGTTCTTTCGGATAGTATGTTTTTGTGAAAAATGAAAAAGTGGTTTTTGAAAAAATAAGGAAAATGTCTTGGAAAAATGTAATTAAATTTTTAATGGTCGATTTTTTTCGATCAATGGAGCATATTTTTTCAAAACCCATTTTTTCATTTTTCACAAAAATATACTAGCCGAAAGAGCATTGATGTAAAAATTATTTTGAAATTCGGTATATTTATTTAAAAGAACAACTTTAAATTTTCCATTTCCAACATTACGAAACACACTGTATTATTTGTCATCTTTTTTCGATCAATGCAGCTTTAATAAGGGAATAACAGGTGACTAACTAGATATTGGTGCTTTTGGTGTATGGTTGTGAAATGCAAAAAACGCAGTTCGCGATATTTGCATTGCAAATGCAGACAATGATGCCATGTTAAAGTTTTTTTTCAGTGGACGTCAAAATGTCGAATGCTCTAAGTTTCATTGCCGAAAACTTTCTTTGTAATTTAGTGGAAAGTAATTAACTGCTCTCGGGGCTCCAGATCGCCATATTTCAAGTCAAATCATAGCAGCGAAATAGACATCGAATTATCGATCAACGAATCGAAGACAAAGGATTTGACTCTTTAAGATGAAACTCAATTCAAAATGTGATGCAGCAACTTGGAATTTATAATTATATATACTCCCTTTTGTAAATATTTAGCTTTGTGTATAATAAAAGTGGAATAATGGGGAAAAAAATTTATGTACCATATGAAAGCTCTTTTCAAGCTCTTTCTCAAAATATAAGATTTGAAGCAAAATGATAATTCTGCCGAAAGTCATTGAGGAAAATATCATGGTTTCAGAACATTAATTTGTTAAAGATCAATTAATCTCGTAAGAAAGCAAGTGACCCTGATGATCTACCGCCTGGAATGCTGAAAGATTGTGCGTTCCAAATTTCCAAACCACTATGTCACGTGATCAACTCTTCTATCAAAACTGGCACAGTCCCAGAGAAATTTAAATCGGGAAACGTAACTCCGATCTTCAAATCGGGTTCCAAACAGGACTTTGACAACTATCGACCAATTACGGTCTTACCGATTTGCTCAAAGATCTTTGAAAAATGTGTACACCGGCAGCTATCAGAATACCTTGAAGACCGAAAACTTAATCACCAACTGAATTCGGCTTCCGTAAAAAACGAAACACTGAACTTGCCGCAACCCTACTGCTTGACGAAATTCGAAAAAACACGGACAATGGATGTGTAACTGGGGCGATATTCATAGACTTGACGAAGGCTTTTGATATCTTAAGTCATGCTCAGATCATAGAAAGTCTGTCGAGTTTTGGAGTCCTTGGACCTGAAAAAGAGCTGTTTGTAAACTACCTGTTTGGAAGAAAACAAACTGTCTGTTATGCTAAGGAGATATCTCAACCTGAGTTAGTAACATGTGGTGTACCACAGGGCTCCATACTTGGCCCCTTACTCTTCTTGATAACCTTTAACGATATTAGTTCAGCACTTAAACATTCACACATCATTACTTATGCTGACGATACAGTTATCTACGTTTCCGGAAAGACCAAGCAAGTGGTCCAGTCAAAATTGCAAACAGACTTCCAAGCAGCTACTGAATGGCTGAAGTCAATCGACCTAGTAATAATATGAGGAAGGGAAAGACGGAATGCATGCTGCTTGGTACTGCCGAAAAGATAAAAAGTAATTCCCTTGTTATAAACTACCGGCACCAGCAAGTCTCAAGCACAAACACATACAAGTACCGCACTATAATTAGAGGAAAATTTGGCCTTTACCGCATTAAATTAGAGGAAAATCATAAATACGTAAAACAGGACCCGCATTAATAATTAGAGGAATTAAATTAGTCCAAAATCGTAAAAATAATTTCCCCGCATTGATTAGAGGACGCATTAAATTAGAGAAATTACGGTAATAATCTTAAAAAACGCTCTCGCCTCTACGTGGTTTTACGCTCAACTAAGAAGAGGCCGACCGTTGAAATAAACTAAATATATCACTTTCTAAAATAAAAGTGTGATACACTATTGCGGATTAGTATAGCGCGATAGTTTGTTCATTATAGTCTGTTCACCACATGCAAGGCCAAATCGTTAGTTTCAATCTGATAAGCTTTCTCATTAGCACATAAATTAAAAATGTATTACAAGCCTATTGTTCTTATATTTTCATCAAAACAACTTATACGCACGATGTTTTAGTATTCAAAAATTATCTACGATGTGTGTATCTAACCTCCTGAAAACTCTAAAAGTTTAGACATAAGAGTTTGACATAATCATTAAAATTTGAAAGGTCACAAAAGCATTCAGCCGTGAACGTATAGTTTGTTCACTACACTCATGTACAAACACGGCTGAGTGCTTCGCTGACCTTTCAATAATAGTACGTGCACGTTTATTTATCGTCACGGGGGAACTATTGCATTGCATCCCCAGGTAATTCAAATCTTCGTCACGGGGTTTGCACACCTTGATTATACAGTGTGTTTCGTAATGTTGGAAATGGAAAATTTAAAGCTGTTTTTTTAAGTGAATATACCGAATTTCAAAAGAAATTTTTACACCGTTGGAAAACCATTTTGAAGTTCTTTCGGATAGTATGTTTTTGTGAAAAATGAAAAAGTGGTTTTTGAAAAAATAAGGAAAATGTCTTGGAAAAATGTAATTAAATTTTTAATGGTCGATTTTTTTCGATCAATGGAGCATATTTTTTAATAATAATAATAATAATAATGGTATATTTCTGGCATATCCATATATTACAATGGCTCTTCATCCCATAATAATTTGAAAATTCTAAAATGCACAGTCACTGTATACAAAATATTAGTTAACGATAGTTAAAATACAACATAAAGTTTCAATTAGTAAAAAAGTATATCCACCAAAGTAACCACATCAGAAAGATAAAATGGGTAAGCAATTTCAAAACCCACTTTTTCATTTTTCACAAAAATATACTAGCCGAAAGAGCTTGGAAATTGCTTTCCATTGATGTAAAAATTATTTTGAAATTCGGTATATTTATTTAAAAAAACAACTTTAAATTTTCCATTTCCAACATTACGAAACACACTGTATTTTTTGTCATCTTTTTTCGATCAATGGAGCTTTAATAAGGGAATAACAGGTGACTAACTAGATATTGGTGCTTTTGGTGTATGGTTGTGAAATGCAAAAAACGCAGTTCGCGATATTTGCATTGCAAATGCAGACAATGATGCCAAAGTAAAGTTAGCAGCAATTAAAATCATTTCGAAAAATGAAAAATATAGGAAACGCCACTACAATGCAAGAGTTATGAACATAGAGCACAGTGCTGTAGTGTTTTTTTCAGTGGACGTCAAAATGTCGAATGCTCTAAGTTTCATTGCCGAAAACGTCTATGAAAACAATGGGGAAAGGCATGAGAAAATAATCTCAATCATTCGGTATAAGTTATCGTTTCTGATACTTCTTTCCACCTTGTCCTGCGTGCAAGGAAATCGGAGTGGTGTATTGAGATACGACATGACTGGACTCGAACACGGGTCGCAGCGGTCGCACTCAAAGGTACTAACCACTACACCATCGCTGCACATTTATGTATTTATTTATATGAGTATATATTTCTATTTTATAATGATTAAATGCTTTTATAGGAAAAGCAATAGCATTACATAGTGTTTTTAATTATCTTATAACGTTGCCTAGCAGTTTTCTAATTAATTATTATGTCTTTAGATTCTTCAACTTGTTTTTAAATTGTATAGACCTGATGATAAGCCGAAATGCTAGTCAGTTTCTAAGTAAATAACATGCTTTTACAAAATGATTTTGAACTTTGATTCGATCGACTCAATCAACATTTTTTCTACTACTGCGCATCCCGAATATTCGACAGTTTGTTCCTAGAAGATCACTGACAAATCAATTAAAAATTGAATAGAAAGATGCTTCTCTTAATAAACTCACAAAGGAATTTCCAAGCACGAGATATCGCGAGATTCTGTCTCCTGGTGTATGCAACGAATATTTGACAGAATCAATGGTTGCACTTGAAGGCGCATTTAGATTGGCTTTTTCTATTTGCAGGATATAATTTAGTTAAGTTTCAAAGAAAAACAAGATATTTAATGTTTCTCAAATCAAGAAGCGAGTATCACTGTGACAGTTACTTCAGTAGACAAAATAAAGTTACTTTTTCGAGGGAGTGTCAGTCGGTTGGATTACTTCTACTTGCAATGTTTTGGAGACAGTGGACTAGAAATTGCATTTGTACTTTTACTTTTTTACTTTTGAAGACGTTTCATGATTTTGAAACATTCTTATGGTAAATAATTGAATAATATAATAAAAATAACTTTCTTATCACTCCCATTTTAAAATGATCTGATCGTTGAAAATGTTTTTGTCATGTAGAAGCCATTGTTGGAACTAGGTTGGACTTTTTGTGTCTGTCAAAAACATTTAGATGCCAAAAACTTGCAACAAACACTTTTTTTGTTACTTTCCAGCTATTCAAATGGTTCTGAGTTTTCAGTTGCCCTACTTATGTTGTCAATATAAAACAGTTTGTTTTATTCTGAGGTAGGTTTTAAATACTTTAATGGAAAAAGAGATGATGGATCTGCTTATTTTTAACTATCTTTCACTTTAATTACTTTCATCATTCATTCCGTTCATTGCATTAAATTACCATTAAATAATAAGATGATTTAGTTTTAAGGTTAATTAAGGGGACAGACTGGCTTAATTAGGAGTGTTTTCGCTTTTCTAGATAATTGACTATTGGTTTTAAAATTACGTAAAGTTTAATTTTGATGTAATCTGGAACAGCAGTATCTGCCTCTCTTTAAAAACATAGTTTTTGAATGACGAATCAAAAGCATTTTGTATATGTCTACCTTCTCAATTTGTACTGTATATCATTAAAAGTACTGATTATAGTGATAGTAAAAACGTAAAGAGAAATGAAAAGAAATATGCTTCTACTATTTGGCATCGTTCTGTGCAGATTTGCAGCTTCAATGAATGAATGTGACAGATTTCTTGCCATTAAGCAGACCACAAAGAACTTTTCATGTTTGAAGTATGAACAGATTCTACCAACAGGCTTGTGCATAGAATATTTAAGAGGATCGATGGTAGCTGTTGATGAGGAACACATACTAGAGTACAACACAAATCTCGCTTTTTATGTCGCTGCATACAGGATACTTAGAAAGCAAAAACTGAGGACAAGTAAAATATTATCTATTTTTAAACTAGTTTTAAAACAAAAAATTCATAGGCCTCTGATGCTTAACTCATTGGAAAATGTCAAAGCAATTTTTTATGAGGAGTGCGTTAATCCTTTGACTTGGCTTACTTGTCATCTTAATTATCCAACATGCTTTGTATCAGAAAGTGGAGAAAAGATTTTATCACGACCGTGTTATGAATCATGTATCAAACATTTTGCTGGACAATGCAATTTTCTTAATAATGGAATGAATAAAATGGTGTACTCTTTATGCAACATTTCTGACTTGTGTTCATTCTTCCCAAAGAAAGACCAGTCGAGGATTTATAATTGTCAGTTCGATGCTACTCCCAATAATATTGAAAACGCTGGAAAGACATTCAAATGCTACAACGAAAAAGGAACGAACTATCATGGAATGGCAAATACGACAATCAGCAAAAGTAAATGCCAAAAGTGGAATCGCAATATTTTGCCGAAGCATTTATATCCATCACTGTCAGAAAACTATTGTCGTAATCCTCAAGGATATGGGAAAAAACCATGGTGCTATATTGACAGGAATGGAAGTTGGGAATACTGCAACATTCCAATATGCGAGATTACAAGAAAAGATAACTATGTAGCTTACTTTTGGTTGCTTCTTTTGGTATTGTTACCTCTAGGCGTTGTTGTGTACGTCTGTAGATTTTATCAGAGAAAGCAGTGTTTCTTTCTCTTACCTGAAATAAAGTTTATTTCACGTGAAGAGAAGATTGAAGCATATTGTGAAATAGATTTGAATATGAAGACTGTTGCAGACATGTTGTTACAAAATAACGATCAACATGTTTAACAGAAATTGGGCAAATACATTCTGTTTATGTTTGTTCAAGGAAATACTACATGGTGCTCATGTGGTTTACGTGTGTCATAGAATTAGTATATCAAGAGTTGATGTGTTGACATTAAAAATCGTTCAAAGTTCAAATGGATAGCTATTGAAAACTCATGTTGATACTTGTTGAGGGAATTTGATGTGTTAGATATATATTTCTCACACGTTAATAATGTCAATTATTCATAGTTAACTTGAAATCTGATACTTCAAATAGCTTTTTGGAACATTCAATGAAGTCATCATTTATTTCATTGCAACCAAAATGAAATAAAATTTACCTAATCGTTCTTAACATTTTGTTTTACTTGGCTCCTAGTTAATTTTCCCTTCTTTTGTTGCGGCTTTTGAAACGGACATCAAAATTAAGTTTTGTCTCGCTAAAGTAAATGGGAGTCATAATCAGTTACCTTAATTAAAATACCTAATATATATATCAGTCAGCATGATCACTGTGACAATAGAGTCTGTTATAAAAAAGGTCTCGCTGACACGAAAGAATAAAATTGGTTCAAATAGGTTTTTATTATGTTTTCTCAATTCTTCAGGTCTTATATTTTCAGAAAAACATAGCTGTTTGATGACTGTGTCTCGAAATTTTCAAAAATCGAGACTTTACTTAATGCTGGTAACAAATTTGTTGGACGGAATTTTTTCTATTTAAGTTTATGGATCTTTATGGATCTTTTGCTAAGGTATTGTTTTATGACATTCCGTCCGACAAAAATAGACGAAAAAATTCTTCACCTCCAACCACCTCCAGAACATCAAACAAAGTTCTTATTTCTTTCTCCTAAATTCTTGCCAAATTACTTAATTTAGAAGGTCTAACGATAATCCCCCTCTTGGAGAATTGCCTTTTGACCTTTTGCTTTTCATCTTTCAAAACGTATGATAATTAAAAGTTTTACCAGTTTTTCTGCATTTTATTGTCGGACGGAAGTTGATTAAATGGCGCATCAATATCTTGTAATTTAAAAATTGGCCTCTTATATCATGGTGGTAAGTTGGAGACACTCTCTAGAAATAAGAATTAGGTCATTTTTTCCAAAAAAATCTTTATACATTTCTGAGTCAACATCGCTTCCGTCCGACAATTCGGTCCGACAAAACTTCCATTAGGGTGAATTTCGGCTCATATCGTTAGGTGTGACCATGTACATGTTAAAAACTTTGTTTACATCGTTTAGTATATACTAAGTTATTATTTAAGGCATATCTCGTATGGAACTTCATGTTATTTTCGATAGAATAGCTAAAAAACCTTTAGTCTTGTCCAATCTCAATTTCTATCGATTCCGTCCGACAATTTACTTATCCTTGTGATATTATAAAAGAAAAAACATTTTCGATCTCACTCTTAATTGTTTTGGAAGAAGTTAGGTCCATACCAGCTAATCAACACTTAAAAATAGCACAATTGTTCCTCTAAAATTTTTTGTGAGCGTTTAAAGTATCGATTTTCCGTCCGACAATTAACTGAATAAAAAAAACCAACCTCGAACCCAGGGTTTCTTCGAAAAGGCAAGAAACCCTGGGTTCGAGTTTTAAAAAAACAGACCAATATTGCCATAACAGTAGATCTCTTGCGAAACAATGTAATTAGTGTTACCACCACCCTAGCTGTGTTCTTAATTTCTCTTACCAAATATACCCTATTTTGCTTTGGGGTGTGAAAAAACAACAAGAATCCTTAACCGATTTTGGGACTTTTAGATGCTCTGAATTTTCCGTTTCTGCAGAATTTAGTGCCAGAAAGCAAAGGAACGTTGTCGGGGTGTTCTTTGGATGATGGGAATTAAAGAGGAATTGATATGAGCAGGGGTATAAAAGCTTTTAATCTAAATTTTCTCTCAAGATAAGGAATTTTGGAAAAATGAAGTTTATTTTAAACTGAATGGTATCATCTAGAATGACCATTTTTGTTTAGGCAGGATCAAATACTTTTTACGTCGGAAATTTAAGAAGATTTATAAAAGAGCCAAAATATCCCTTTGGATGTGAGATAATTATTATGAAAACACTTTTCCTGGCTTATTTGACAAACAGTTTTGATAATTATTTGATGAAATACATTCAAACATTCACACAAGTAGAAACTATTGGCATGCAGAACCGCTAGAATCTCAACTTAATTACATTCCCAATATTATCCCATTTCAAATCAAAACAATTAATCGTTTTGCAACTGAAATATTTCCAGAACATTTCTCTCGTCCAATTTTCTTTCATGGTACGTTTTGACGACGTTAGTAAATGTAGCCTCTCTCTGAGAGATCGCACAACAACATAAATATATGATAGGTACAAACAGTATTAAAAGCAACCAAAAGTAAACTGACATGTCACCATCATTTTTTGTCAGTTTGCACTTTTTTATACTGCAATACTCCCAACTTCCGTTTCTGCCAATATAGCACCATGGTTTTTTCCCATATCCTTGAGGATTACGACAATAGTTCTCAGACAGTGATGGATATAAATGTTTGGGCAAAATATTTTGATCCCATTTCAAACATTTTCGTTTGTTGATTGTTGTATTTGCAAACCCTTGATAACTCAATGCGTTGTTATTGTAACATTCGAATGTCTTTTCTGAATTATTGAGTGTAGCATCGAATTGACAGTTATAAATCCTTGACTGATCTTTCTTTGGAAAGAAAGAACACAAGTTTGAAATATTGCAAAAAGTGTGAATCACGTTGTTGAAAGGAACATTTAAGAGATTACACTGTCCAGGTAAACGGTTGATGCATGATTCATAACACGGTCGTGTCAAAATCTTTTCACCACTTTCTGATACAAAACATGCTGGGTAATAAAAATGACACAATAGCCATTTTACATGCCTGAAACACTTATGGATATGTACGATTGTGTTTCGCCATAAGTCTTGTCGACGAAGAAACAGTGAAGCTATCTTTGCATTCTTTGTTAAATTTCTACTCGATATTTGATCTCGTAATAAATCCCACAAATTAGATAGCCGATAATTTGCCAATGTCTTCTTTTGATGATTGGGAAGTTTATATCCGGCAAATAAGAGTGTCAATCTTCTGTTATACGTTTCTGCGATCGGTTTATCTAAAGCAACCATTGAATCCTTCAGAATGCTTCCACAAATGCCATTTGGCAAAATCTTTCTATATCTCATGCATGGATAGTTACCTTTACTTTGCGCGATAGCACTGAATTTGTAGCAGTCTGCTCTCAAGTTTGATGCTGATGATGTTTTTAGAAACAACATAGAGATAATGAGGAAAAACATGTTTTTGTCAGTTATATTTGTATTTTTTCGTTTCTTTCCTGTTGCTATAATGAACTCGTATTGGTGCAACGCGGAAGCAGCTGTAATCCCCAGAGCTATTGCGGGTGAGATGTAACAGACCTTTCCCGAATTTCTGTTTAAACACCGTGTTATAGCCTAGCCTCTAAGTTTCGTTTCTTTTTCAAACTCTTAATTACTTCTAATTATTCGACTGGGGAACTGAAAGAACGAGTAACTATTACTTACTGAAAACATTATGAAATTAGAAAAACAATGAAAAACCTAGAAACGAGGCGAAACTTGATAACTAAGCATTAACTCGACATTTAAACAGAAATTCGGGAAAGGTGTACTGCAAGTTTCGAACAAAATGATGCTAAAATGAAAAATATTATCATTGAAACTTTGTGAAAATTTATGTAGAACTGGTTGTGCAGCCAATTTTTAGTCATATCAGAGCTTGTGGTATTTCACGGGTAAGATAATCATTGACAGTTTAACTCGTGTTATTCGAACTCCTGTAATTCGAATAATCATGTAAATCGAACAAAGTCTTCGGTCCCGTCCGAGTTTACCCTTGCAAGAAAACATCTATAATCCGAAACTCGAGTAATTCGAACAAATTTTGAATCCCCGTGGAGATTCGAATTACATGAGTTAAACTTAACAACCTCTAGTAGCCTACTTTTGTCCCTACAATAATAAAAAAAAATTTCTACCCACCATCCCCATATCGGGAAGGTAAAATGCCCCACGATTGAGGTTTTCCCTAACATACCATAACTTTTTGAATAATGAGTTTTCCTCCTATAACTAACCTATAAAGCGTAGCTGTGATTTGTCTTCCCAATAAGCACAAGTAATTTCTAAGCTTGTTGGGTTTTTTCTCATTACCCCCAATCTCCGCAATTTCCACTTGGCTATACAAAAATTCACATCGTTTTTCGGATGATTCTCAGCGTTTATTGTCTATTCGGTTAGCACTTATATGGAAAGAAAGTATAGTAAATATTCCTAAAAAATCAAAGAGTGCCTCAAAAACAAGTTCACTCTAAAAAAACAAAATCAATTCCGTGTTACCTCAAAAACTAATCATATATTCTCCATTTTTACAAAAACATTTTTACTCTGACCATACTGTTACTTACTTTTTTATATGATTAAATTTTTTGTGTGTTTAAGGGCCTGTTTCCACGAACAAAAATAGTGCTCATCATATTATCCTCATATTGTCCACATTTGTTAAAAATCTCTGACAAGGAGTGCATTTCTATAGAACTATACTCACAATTTCAATGAAAATGCTCTTCGTCGCAGTGATTTTTTGACGATTATGCGCACTGGACAATGGAATGAAAGACGATGAAGGGGTTGATGTACTTCTTTTATGATGAATATTCTTCAAGTGAGCATGACGTCACATTGTGGTTTGGGACGCTGGGGACAGAACAGCCACCAAGTTTATTTTGACTAACTTTCATAAAAAAAAGTTGTAGGGCGTTTGATCAGGCCGTTAGGAAGATCCTTTGGAAATTTGTTGAAAAATCACTGTGGAGGAGTACATTTGTATATAAATATCAGTGGAGAGCAGTGTCAACGTCGGTTCAAATGAAATCGACTTTCTTATATGAGACAGTTATTTAGATCCGGTACAAAAAATTAATATTATGACGTATCATAAAAAACATCCAATGAAAATCATCCTAGTGTAGAACAGCTTTTAACAAATGTATATACCAGAAGCATGTCTGAATAATGAAAGGAATAAATAAAATTATAAAGGATATATCAAGCGCATAACAAATCACAAAAATGCAAAAAAGATGAACATAGAGAAATAGTAAAAGAGAAAGGAACACAGGCACCACACCACCCTCGTACTCACTCAGATCCTGATCGTTATGTCAAAAAGAGGCTGGGTACAAAAGGTTGAGCAACAAGAAGATTTTAGTGAAAGAAATCATTTATAAAGAAACTCTTTCGGCTTGGAATCAACTCACATATAAAATGATATGGTGTCTGCAAAGTGTTGTTGCCATACTTTGCTACTACAGTGAAATCTCTATAAGGCGGACACCTCTTAAAGACGGACAGTTTGTCTAGGAGGAACGAACTCTTATGAAAAAGTCTCTATAAAGCGGACACTCCATAAAGCGGACACTTTTTTCAGGTTCCAAATGACCAGTGGAAATATGGACCCTCCTTAAAGTGGACACTTACACGGGACCAGAGATTTTGTCCGCCTTTGGAGAGAGGTTTTGCTTATTTTGGCCAGAAACTCGGAAGAAATGCCCATATTACCCTTTGCTATTGCCCACTTATGCAACGAACATTCATAAAATGAATAAAAATTTGTGTGGTATATCTAAAAAACCGTTAGGACTGAATGACAAGCTATTTTCTTAAAAAATGTTGTTATAGTTGGAAATTTGTGTTGTGGGCACACATCCCTTTTCGATTATCAAACCATATTGCCAAGTTTTTGATGGAAGAAGGTCTGATTTGTTTGTTTCTTTGCTTGCTGCTCAGGGGCGTAGCAAAACATTTTCAGTTGGGGGGGGGGGCTCAATAAATCTCTATTGTTGAAAGAGGCCCCACCATGGTTGGGGCCGATCCGCCAAGAAAATTTTTGAAAAATACTACCTCTAGATTGCCTATTAAAAGCACTCAAAATCTATAATTTCAACATGATTTTCAATTTTAGGAAAGGCAAAAACAAATTTCTCATAATTGACAAAAAAGTTGGGGGGGGGGGGGGGGGGCTCAAGCTAATTCTACGTCCTGCTCGACAAACAGAAAAGGTTTCCAGGTGTAAAGAAAAATTTCCAGGTGTAAAACACACCATAAGTAAAAGAAGGGCGTAACCGCCCTATCACTTATGAACCGCCAAACAACGTGAACACAACGTTCAACATGGCGCCACGCACCGCGCTATATTCGTATCATACCTTTGCTTCATTAGAATAAAAGAAAGTATGTCGATATTTGATTTGTGTTAAATTATACGTTCGTAAATTTTAATTAATAAATGAAAATATCTCTTGGGATGAAAATATATATTTCTTAGGATGAAAATATATATTTATATACCTTTAGTTTTTAAGAGTGTTGGTAAAAAAGGCTTCATTTATTTATTACTATTCGTGTGTATACTCAAGCTAGCGCCTGTTGACCCTATCGTGGTGTCATAAACTGTTCGTATTACTGACTTCACACTTGTAAAAAATATGTCTTTTGGTAGATGGGATGTATATAGAAATGAATATCTTCTCTGTGTTTACGTTTAACATAACTTCCTAATAGGAAGGCAAATTGTACTCTACTGTAGACAATCTTTTGGATTTCACTCACTACTTTATTTGGATAAACTAAACGCCAATGAAGAAATTGTTTAATTAACGATAATTTTTAGGAAAGCAAGGATTTATTGAAAAACTAGATAGCAAAACTTTGTGCAAGATAAACTTTCACGAATGAACGATTTCAAATTTTTCCCGAGATAAACTTTCGCAGAAAAGCCGAGCAAGTTTCTTCGAATTAAAGCTCACAAATCCCACTTCTGTCTTTATCTCGTTAGATTTTTTTATTTAACTTGTAAGTATGACTATACACAGAGCTCACAAAATTATGCATGGCTCTCAAAGGGAGCCAGTCAATTTTGTGTTACAGTTTGGTTGACGCTATGGGATTCACTGTGTTTCTAAAACATATACAGACAGTTGATTTGCGTTTAGAATTAGGAAGGTTGGTGATCTAATATGATAAGAATTATTATGCTGAAAGAGTAAAAATTGGCAAAAAGTTAGTTACCTTATTCCATGAAATCAACACATCATCTAATAAAATTAATGAGGTTTTTAAAAATTTTCGTTAATCTCATATATTAATAGCCGATTCTCTGTTTGTTTGTCCGTAAGTCACGCAAAATGGTAGATTGAACTTCAACGTCAGTGTGAAACCATTGTATTGAGACCCTAATCGAATGTGACGTTTAGGAAAAATTATCTCGATAACCAATAGGGATAACTGACGTTTTTTGGGGTGCACGATACAGGCGATGGGGTGACGAAACATTTGGGTCTAATTTTTTGGGGGGAACGGGTCTGTGACGTCATCAAAATCTTTGAACGATGATATCTCTGTAACGGTTGATCGTAGCGGAACAATCCCATACATTTTTTTATCAGTTTTTCGAGCTCTACAACATGGGAACACTTTCATTTCCTTTAAAATTGAATATATATGAACAAGTATGATGATGTTAAATTTCTGTATTATCCGATATTTTCAAATGTTTAAGGCAGTAATAAATTACCCTAATTATCCTTTTCATTCATCAAATTCTCAATCACAGAATTCCTGATCACATTCATATAGTGCTTTCACATTTTCCAAATTATATACCCCAATTCATCAACACTGGAGGAAAGTCTTAGTTTTTTATAATTCTTTGTTGTTTTTTGGAGATTATTTCAATTTTGAAGATCGTAGGTTTCATTTATGCAATGCACACTTTTGTGATGTATGTAATAAGTGAGTACAGTCTCAAGGACGGTTTTCAGTTCATTCGCTGTGGTCACATGAATGAGCGATCTGATTTTTGATTGGCTGACGCAATCTCATTTGGCTGGTAGTTCAAATCATTTCAACTACTGAGCGAATGAAAAAGCTGTTCGCTCAGTAGCGTGACCGTGACCGAGGAATGTATTACTGTCTTCTAATGATATAGATTTGGGGTGTATTAACCTCCCTAGTTGATCAACGTTTCCATAACTTTCATCAGTAACAGTGTAACTTTCAGATCCATTCCTTAAAGTAATGGAAACACAATGAAACACAATTCACCATCTGTAGATCGGCTGATTCATAGAGTGAGTGCTACTTGCGCTACTAACATCAAAGATAGAAGTTTGAATGGAAAATTTTTAAATGGGAAATTGATTGGGAGAGATAAAGAACTTCCTATATTCAAACTGCAAAACATTTATTTTCTATAATAAAATAATGCAAAGGATTGAATTGAGCTGACTTAAAGGATAAGTATAGACTGGAACAAGTGTTTCATAGTGAGTGAACCACGGGCTGCATAAGAATAGGAAAAAAGAAATTGAACAATGAAAAGATGGTGGCAATAAAGCTGATTAAAGAAGATCCTTGATTGAGTGTAGTACAAGATTTGTTTTATAAAGCTAATCTTTTGAAGGATCTTAAACATGCAGATATATACCATTTAGGTTGATGACCTGTTCGAAACAGACAAAATGGTTTATATTGTGTGTTAGAGTGTATGGAAGGAGGTGAACTGTGTGATTTTATCAAGAAGGCATTGTCCAACAGTTGTAGAGTGCCCAGGGGTTGAAGATGGCCGTAATAATGTATTTATCAGGTAGAATAGTTAAGAACTTACATTTTCTTTTCCTTTTTCTTTTGCCTAATCGATAAGTTAATAAATTCTTTAAAAATCATGTTTGACTAATCTTAACGATACACTCTTCTTCGCGAGTGCATTCATTTCATTTTTGAGGTTTTTTTGATCTATCAAAATAAATCTTTTCGCTGATGTATTTTATGTATTTTATATGGAATCACCTTTCTTGAATTCGTGATACTTTTCAGGCCTGGTCGTAAGAAAATTAGCAGACGTGTGGTCATCGCACGCCTTAATTGACGATATCAGTTATGGCGTGCGCTCGTGTAAATTTTTGACAGACGTGCGATCAATTTTTTCCAGTTAAGATCAACGATCTTCATTCTGTATGATAATCAGTCAAATTTGAAATGTGTCATATGTAAAAATAATGAGATTTTCACGAAGAATGAATTAATGAAACAAAACATTGTTTTCAAAGATTCGGAACGTAAAATGTTAAAGATTACTTTGATGGTAAATAAAATTTATTCAAAAATTAATAAAGAGGAAAAATAAAACTAAACTGAAAATAAAAAATATTTGTATTACTCTCCATCGTTTTGGTTTGATGTTCCGTTCCATTAACTCGTCACCACCTGGCTGGCTATTTTTTTAAATAAAAGATTATTTTTTCGAAACTGCAACCTTGCGCATACTTTTGTAACTTAAAAGAATGTTAAAAAGAAAGAGAAAACTACATAATACATAATACATAATAAAATCGCGTGCATGAAGCTCCTTCTTCATTCCTCAGCGGATTTCGTTGAGTAGATTTGTTTTCTACTACCAAACGAAGAAAATTTTTGAGCACTGATTTTTAATTCAAAACCACTACCGTATTCCAAAGCGATCAGAGACCTCACTTCTGAAATGGTAGCAAAGTTTCGTTCCGTTATTGTAAAATTTAATCGTAACACATGAACAATTTCCGAAGCAAAACTTTCAACATTTTGGGACAGATTTTTGTTGACTTTTAAATAAACATTTGTTATTACACTTGTAATTACAAGCCAGGCGTGCGGTTGCCACACGCCTAAATCAATCTTGGCGTGTGTGGAGGCGTGCGCGTGCGATTGCACGCCTCTTACGACCAGGCCTGCTTTTTGAAAACACCGGAATAAACACTAACACCTGTACGGAATAGACATAAGAGAACACGTGTTTGAGTTTTTCTGTAACAAAACAATTCGACATTGTTTTCACTTAAATGACTCGGAGGAGTGGAGGGGGGGAGGAGTGTTAATTTTTTTCACTTTCGCTTAAGAATAGTACATCACATACGCCATTTTTTCTGTACATTTTATTTTACTCATATTACACAACCTGTTATGGTTATTTGGAAGGTTCTACAAAGGTTTTAACAGGAGTAAATAATTATTACGTCTCACAAAATAAGTGACCAGTCATGTTGGCCGTTTATTAAAGTTTTCAGAAGGTCACAGACATTATGACGGCCAATGACTGGTGACCGGCAGTTATTTTAAGCACTGCTAGTTGGAGCAAGTGTTTATTTAGCTCCTAAAATATTGAAGTTAACAAGATGTACTCATCAGGCAGACTTGTGGCCATTTGGCTGAATCTTGTATCTAATGTCTTCAGCTTCATAGCCATTCTACAAGCACAATGCCAAAGAGGACTTGTTTATTAAGATTAATGCAGCAGAATATAGTCAATGTTTCTTTCCGATGCCCCAAAGGATCTGCTCAATAACCATCTCACTTCCGATCTTAAACAAAGAATTTCTTTGGTAGAGGTGTTGGACCATCAATGGTTTTCAGGTGTTCCTTCTGATGAAAAACACCAGTTTTCTGATGTCTACGATCTATATACACTTTTAAGAAAAACATCAACTGTTTCTTTCTGTCTTCTTAATCTCAGTTATTTCTTCTTTGTAACCCTCTTGTCTAGTAGTGGCTGTTTGCGGCCTTGCAAGGTGTGAACCTCAAAAAAAAAAGTGAAAGAAAGAGAAGTGAAAAAAGGTTTGAACTCCATACAAGTGTTATAAAGTAGTTTTGTACCGACTGGTAGCCTTGTGGTGGAGTGCTCATTTCCTGCTCGGGAGGTCGCTGACCGAGTCATGCCAGCAACTATAACAGTGTGAATCATTGCTCTCTCCTTAGTACTCAGCAAGAGTAGGAGTAGGAATGATGTCTAGGATGGTTGTCTAGTTGAGCGGTTCCTGTCATTACAGCTTCCGTAGCCCAAATGGGGGCTTTAAATGCTCTAGGACTTCCTTCGCAAGACCCTCATTGATAACAGTAGCTTAAGGAACTGAAGAGGCTATCCTGGGTAAACATTCGTTAATAATAGTAAAATAATGTTCTAATTTTTATTCTTACTTCTTGAGTGATACCTCTATGATAAGGGTATTTTATATTTATTTGCGAAAATGACTTACAGGATATATTAAAGGTACTTCGCATTTAAGGGAAGAAATTGTTTGCGGAAGAAATTTTTCCGGAATATATTTTTCCGGATAAATGACCCAACAATGCCATATTTTGCGGAATTAATTTTTGCGGATGCAAAACATTTAGTAAAATTAGATGCTACAGTTTTAAGGGCTGGATTCGCTATATCAACCAGCAGAATGTTATTTATAGGTGTGGAGTTTCTCACTAGGCAACTGGTATCGACAGTATTGATATTATTTGTCAATTTTAGTATCCAGTTTTTTATCTGATGTACAATTTAAGAACCTTTACGAACTTGAAGCTACGTTGTTGTTTGAAAAATGTAATATTACTGCAAATGCTCAATTTAGCACCCTGGGTGCTTAAAATTTTTGCCAACCTTTAGGGTGGGTGCTTAATCAAGAAATCAAGAAATACTGAAATATCAAGTTTTGCTTTGAATTCCATGTTCACTTTTTGGTTTACCTTTGCAAATTTTTATTTGAATGTCATTCAAAACACAGACTCTTATCACTGGTTTTTGAGTTATCAATCAATCACAAAAATTGTGTTATAGAATATACAAAAATAAAGATGGAAGAGACGTCAAGAGACTCCATTCCAAATATTAATTTACTCTTTCATTCAAACAAGCTCCTCCTTTGCCCCTTATTTTGGATTCAAACATTTCACCTGTACTTATTAAATTATATATTTTGCTGCAAATTATCCAATAGGGCACTAAATCAAGCATTTACGGTGTTTAGTACTTTTTGGAATTCTAGTTGATTAACCAGGTCTATATTTGCATAAGCCATATTTTCCTGTAAATAAACTCAAAATAAATAATCGCCTTTTAAGTGGATATTTGTATAACCCCTTCAATTGTTTTGCTATCTTTACAATGTAGATAATGAACTTTATATGAACTAATGCAATTCAATCAACATGCATCTGTATCAATTAACACTTCAACGGTCATCAGCAATTTACAATGCCGTTCATGGCAATTTTTCGGGTACAAAACTGCAAGAAATTGCAGTGTCACGAGGTAAAGTTCTGGAGTTACTACGTGCTGACCCAAACACTGGCAAAGTGCATCCATTGTTTGCTACAGAGGTTTTTGGTGTCATAAGGGACTTGATGGCATTTCGATTAACAGGGGGTACAAAAGGTATGTATAAGCATACAATGATTGACAGTATAAGTAGATCTGTATTTTCTGTATGTCTTTGTATTCTCAAAACCTCAATCCTTTCAGTATCCAAGCTTAATGTTTCTTATTATTCAATGTCTCGGAAAAACTTAATTGCTTGAAAATCATTATCCCTTACTTTTATGTAGATTATCTTGCGGTTGGTTCTGACTCTGGACGTATAGTCATTTTGGAGTATTTGCCAGCTAAAAACTGCTTTGAGAAAGTCCATCAGGAGACTTTTGGAAAAAGTGGCTGTCGTCGAATTGTCCCTGGTCAATACTTAGCAGCTGATCCAAAAGGCCGTGCAATTATGGTTGGTAAGTACAAAAGCAATAGAGGTCTATTCCAAAAAATTGGTACAAATCGTCTACCTATATGTTTTGGGACTTTGTAGGTGCAGTGGAAAAACAAAAGTTTGTTTACATCTTGAATCGTGATGCACAAGCACGTCTAACAATATCTTCGCCACTCGAGGCCCACAAATCTCACAACATAGTATTCCATACAGTCGGCATTGATGTTGGCTTTGAAAACCCGATGTTTGCATGTTTGGAGCTGGACTATGAAGAAGCCGACATCGATCACACCGGTGAAGCTGCGCAAGCTGCACAACAGACATTGACGTTCTACGAACTAGATCTGGGCTTGAACCACGTGGTTAGGAAATACAGTGAGCCATTAGAAGAATTTGCCAACATGCTTATATCAGGTAAATACAGCCACACAAATTTTCCTGGGTTTTGCAGGACTGGCAGACAGCAAAAGACTGCTTTTTTAGTTGCTGTGTATTTCAATTTTTCTGGACATGTTATTTTATTTCAGTTCCTGGTGGAAATGATGGACCCAGCGGTGTTTTAGTTTGCTCTGAAAATTATTTGACCTATAAGAATTTTGGTGATCAGCAGGACGTACGTTGTCCGATACCAAGAAGAAAGGTATCAGTCTTTTTTTCTTAGCAATTATCTGCCTTCATTAGTCATCAAACGCTGACAATAAAACATGTAAAATACACATTTGTTGATTATTGAATCGTGGACGCTATTACATGAAAGTGTTTTGTTGACTTTAGAATGATTTGGATGATAATGAAAGAAGTATGATATTCGTCTGCAGTGCTACGTACAAAACAAAAGTAAGACTTTCTTTTAATCTGCATGAAACAGTCTTGTAAATACCGGGTGGGTCAAAAAAAACGCACCCAAAATCCTATCTCAAATATCTCAAAAAGTAATGCATCTTTTTGTCTGAAATTTTGTACAAACATTTTCAAAGCTATTTTGTAACGTTGTGTAAATTTTCGAAAGAATCGGACCATTTTCTTCAATGATATATGAACTTTGATCTCCTGTGTCAAAAATCGCTTGTTCAAAATTGACGTCGGAAATTTATACCTCCGTTGTCTTGCATGGTTATTGATGTTTTTATATTCCTTGTCCTTGGTTGAAAGCAGTTAGTGAAAAAGATGGACGTTGTATTAAAATGTTATTTGGTTAATTCGGGTTATGTTTATTTATGTTTATGTAGTTTTGCATTCAATATTTAGAGTACTTGTTCGATGTTCAATATTTCAATAAGATGGTTCGTTAAGACATCCTAGTTGGAATTTTTTTGACATCAAATTTGGCTGGTTTTTGAACAATGTAAAAACTAGTGTATTTACAAAAATCTTCATAACTTTTTCAAAAATGCACGGTTTCCTTTGAAATTTTCGGATATTTTGCTTATTATATTACCACAACTTATTTTAAAATTTCTGGTTCTAATCTTGACCCAACGATACGCTATAATGAATCAAATTTTGGGTGCGTTTTTTTTGACCCACCCGGTATTTTACTGATGAGCATTTGAGCATTATGAGCATTTGGAACCTCTGTCATAATTATTATTTTTTGTTTTTTCCAATGTTTCTTGTCTTTATTTTTTTAGTCAAGTTCGGTCCAGTTCTTTTTCTTAGTCCAGTCTGAACAAGGCGATATTTTCAAAGTTACGCTGGAAACTGAAGAGGATATGGTCAGTGTTAACTTTTTATTATACAGAATTGTTATGGTCTTATTAAGGGGATGAAGTTGAAGAGTAATTAAGTTAGGTTATTTTGTGTGCAATTTTTCAGAAACATGGGAATAAAAGCAAAACTTTCAGCTATTTCTAAAGAAAAAGGACTGTTTTTGAAAATAGATTCATGAAAATCAGCCTTGGTTTTTTCTACTTGTTTTTCCTAGTGTCCAAACCTAAGAAAAGGTTCAGAAACTTCTCAAATGGGACATGGGACTGCAAAGAAAACTTATAACCACTGGATCCCCACAAACTATACCGAGTAGCTAGTGGAGGGATCTATAAAACTTATTGGAACAGCCTGCTATTTCTGATTGCTTTGACCCAAATAATGGACTGCCCTCTGGAATGGTTCCATTCTTCTAATTGGTTTTGATATTGGCTCTCTATGCCACTCCAATTAGTGGTCAATACACATTTGAGCAGACAAAAGTTTTCCAATATAATGTAAACTTAGTCTTGATGCTTGAGCAGTATGAAAGATTCTCAATATGGTGCTGATTTCCATAGGTTACCGAAATCCGAATAAAGTACTTTGACACGATACCAGTAGCGTCTTCGTTGTGTGTCTTGAAGACTGGGTTTTTGTTTGCAGCATCGGAATTTGGAAATCAGTAAGTGTAATTATACTTGCATTAAGAAAGTTTTTGGTATCTCCCATTCTCTATCATAACAATTTAATGAGTGATGTGGTGAGCTCAGAAATTCAATGGTCATTGTTATGTATCCCCTTAATCTCATCCCAGTGTTTTTCCGCTGTAAACTGGTTCTCTTAAACTTGTGTTATTTATGTATTTATTTATTTATTTATTTATGTATGTGTCATATGATTCATTTTGTATCTTTCTTCAAGTGCATTGTACCAAATCACTCATCTTGGTGATGATGACGACGAACCTGAATTTTCATCACTTATGGCTACTGAGCTTGATGAAGGGGAAACATTTTTCTTTCATGCACGAGACTTGCTAAATTTAGTCCTTGTTGACGAAATGGAAAGTCTGGCTCCAATTATGCATTGCCAGGTATGATGTTGAGTCATTTTGTTTTTGTTTTAAATAGAGATGATTCTCAAATGTTATATTTTGATATGTTTCATGCTTTCAGAATTTCATTTGGAACGTTTTGTAACAATTCCATGAAATTATGCAATAAACACTAGTATACAAACAACTACAGCATTTGTATTTTATTAAGTTTGTGCAAGATGTGAAAAAATTTTTCTGGTAGTATTTTGGTGCTTGAAAAAATGCCTACTTTGCTTGCCAGTGCCTGCTAACCCAGTCATCAAGGCATAGATAATTAGATAATAAATGCTCTGAGCATCATTTGCACTCTTCTGTTACGTTGGTGTTGGTTTTTTTTTGGCAGGTTGCTGATTTGGCAAACGAAGACACACCACAGCTATATGCAGCTTGCGGGCGTGGGCCTAGATCCTCGTTAAGAGTTCTTCGACATGGATTGGAGGTAAATTCTATGTCCGAAATTTTCCCACTGAATTATTTTTGAATCTAGGAACTTTTTTAGTTAACATTTACTTTTAGGTGTCTGAAATGGCTGTCTCTGAGTTGCCTGGCAACCCAACAAGTGTCTGGACTGTCAAGCGAAACATAACAGGTACTCGCTCTCTATTTCTTATGTTTTCATTTTGTTATTGTCGCTTGTTTTGTTTTGTTATTCTCGCTTGTTTTGTTGGCATTCTTGTTTATGTTAACATCCTCGCTTATGTTTTTGGTCAACTAGCCATCACCTATAGTAATACATGCTGTGCATCTGGTTTTCATTTTAGAGAATGATTATTTTTGTTCGATTGTTTTTGTTCGATTGTTTTTGTTCGATTTAATGGCCAAGTTCTTATATTGAGTGCATTAAACAAGAAATATTTTTCCATATGTAATTGCCATTGACATCAGGGATTTCTTGATCACCAAGAACCATTACATTACATCCCCAATTGAATGCAAGTTTTTCGGCAAAGATATTTCAAGAAGCAATAGGAGTAACTGATGTTTTATTGGGTCTGTGATTTCGCGATGGGGTGATAAAAATATGGGGTTTGAAAAGTTCTTTGTGAGAGCGCTGCTACATCATTAAAACCTTTGATCTTGTAGTGAAACAATCAAAAACATTTTGATTCCATGTTGTAGCATGGATCACTTTCTTTGATTTTATTGCTTTCACGAAATTAAAAATGGCAAAACTTCTACGGAAATACTAGTTAGTGCTATATGTTCAAATTGCTTTAACAGGCTACAGCATCAAGCATACCAAACGTAAACACCAATGATTAGAATGCTGCGCAAATCTAATGGCATTCTGTGATGCACGTGTCCAACGTGTTGCAGGAGTTAAATGATTGCAAAACAAAACGATATGAGGTCTACGTTTAGTGTGTTTGTTGTTGATGCATGTTGTCTCTGTTGCTTTAATGGTCTTTCGATGAAATCATCATAAAATCAAATCTGTTTCTGATCCCATTTAGATGAGCAAGATTCCTACATTGTTGTATCTTTTGTGAACGCAACACTAGTCTTAAGCATCGGTGAAACTGTGGAAGAAGTTACAGACAGTGGATTTTTGGGCACGACTCCGACACTCTCCTGTTCCTTGCTTGGTGACGATGCATTGTTACAGGTACTTCGGTATTTATATAGCAAAATTGTTTGCATCTGTGTGAACACTTTGTCCAGATATGTAACACTGAAGCACTAAGTATGAATAGTTCTAATACTGTAATGATGCTTGTATAATAAAACATAGTTCATCCACATAAGTAAGATAAGATAAGTAGATTGAGATTCCAGATAAGTATTGAAGAGATTAAAAACAAAAGTTTATATTGGAAAAACAATGGAGTAGTCTTAAAAAGTTAGTGACTCAACGGCGGCTAGTGGGTAGTCGCAATTTGTGTAGCAGAGCGTTCAGATAATCCCATTGGTAATATAGATTGAATTCACAAATTCTGTTAATGTACTTCTCCACAAGTTGTGATAGACCCTGCTATAGATCTCAAAGTTTTTGGGACTGGTATGAAGTCATCAGAATTTTTGGAAAATTTGGACGTTAGAAATTATTACTTTACTAGTTTTATTTTGTATCACTTGGGTGTCTCTGGCTATTTAGAGGAATTTAAATCTTGAACAGCTAAAAGAAAAGGTTGTTAGAAACTCATCTTTTCTTCGAGTCTTTGATTTTTTATTACGAATAGACCACGTACAGCCAACGTATCTAGATCTAAATTGAGGTATTGTTAATACATAGATATATCCAGACGGCATCCGACATATTCGTTCCGACCGCCGTGTGAATGAATGGAAAACACCTGGAAAGAAGAACATTGTTCAATGCGCTGTCAACGAGCGTCAAATCGTTATCTCTTTAACTGGTAACGAGCTTGTATATTTTGAACTGGATCAGTCCGGGCAGTTGAATGAGTACACCGAACGCAAGGAAATGAGTGCGGATGTGGTGTGTATGGCATTGGGGCCAGTACCGGCTGGCGAACAGCGATCTCGGTTCTTAGCTGTCGGCTTGAATGACAACACGGTTCGAATCATCTCCTTGGATCCAAACGTATGTTGTTGTTTTTTTGGAAAACCTTTATAATCATGTTGGCGCATAAAACTCAAAGAAGAAGTTCTTTGTTATTTCCGACGGTATTGGTACATGGCTTTGAGGGAAATATGGGATTAATTTCACAAAGTTGTTTTTCAAAAGTTTTGTAAAACAAACTAGGGAAATTTTTACTTAATATCACGAGTAAGCATGTAATTGCAAGTAAAACATATGGTTGAAATTTGATTGACATTTTTGCTTGGCGGGAAATTTCACATTGGTCGAACGGAAATTATAATTTACCCACTTTTATTTGTATGTTTTCAAAAATTAAACTTAAGTCGAACAACTCCTCTCTACAGGATTGTTTGGAGCCGCTTAGTATGCAAGCGTTACCAGCATCGGGTGAATCGCTCTGTATCATTGAAATGGGTGGTGGTGATAGCAGTGATAAACCGGCCGGAAATATTGGCGGATTGTTTTTGAATATCGGATTATCGGTAAGTGGCGTAGTTGTTGTCTCCTTTTCTTTACTCTTGTTGTTTGTGTGTTGTTTGTGTGTTGTTGTTGTTGTTGTTGTTGTTGTTGTTGTTTTTTGGTTATAAGATAAAAAAAGTTATGATTAAACAGAAGTACTAAACATGTCAAAACTTTCTGCGCTCGTGTAGAATGTTGTGTAATATTTTAACGATGTGAAATTCCAATGGTAAACTGTGAACAACTTACTTCTAAGCGAGCTTTTCAAGGAACCAAATTTGTTGTCTTATCCACCGCGGTGTTATGGTTGTTTTTGAGTTCGCTGACATTCTTGTGTATGTTCGATAATTCATAAACACAGCTAAGTTAACAACTTTGCATGTTCTGGTTACGTCATAGCGGATCTGAAATTCAGACTTTAAATTCCTTCTCTGAGAATGCTTGTTGTTTATAAAACGTATTTGTTTATAGAATGGCGTGTTGTTGAGAACTGTCCTGGACTCGGTGACCGGCGATCTCTCGGATACTCGTATTAGGTAAAGTTAGTTGCAAGCCAGTGGAGGGAAGCGGCAACCCTTAACGCATTGAAGGGTTGAAATTCTAAGACTTAAAGCTCACTCACTTTTTTTTATCATGCTTTGAAGAAAGAGAAACGGAGATGTTATTTTGTGATTGAATTTTGATCTTTCCATTTTGTTTTCGTTTGCAATTCGTAACCCCGTTTGAGTTCTACTCATAAATCTTACCTTTTTCTTTTATAGGTATCTTGGTTCAAAGCCAGTTAAGCTGTTTAATGTTCGAACGTACGGCTCCAGTTCGGTAAGATATCAGCTTATTTCAACTCCCTGTGAGTTTCGTATAGAAGTAAACCTGATATAACATAGTCTAAGTTTATTGTTGTACTTACTTCGTTACCTGTGTTTCGTAGGTGCTGGCAATGTCTAGTCGAACGTGGTTAAGCTATACTTATCAATCGCGTTTCCATTTGACGCCCCTGTCGTACGAATCACTGGAGTACGCATCGTCATTCGCTTCAGAGCAATGTCCAGAAGGAATCGTGGCCATTTCATCCAACACACTCAGGTAAAATGACGCCCCGCATTTGAAAGCTCCGCCCTTCCGCAAATGAAGCCGTGTCGCAATAACGTAAATCAGCTCTTGTTATGTTTCCCTATATTGAAAGCGCTGTATATCTTTTTATTGAGTGTACAGAACTAGTGTAAATAGAAGGGTTTGTGAAGGGTTGTACAGTGGTCTGCTGGAGCGAATTCTTGAACCTTTCCCTTTCCCTTCAACGGTAATCCCCAATCAAGTCGAAAGACTGGAGTCCAAGTAGTAGGCTCGAAAATGTGAAACCAGACTCATTAAAAATAATGAAATAATCATAAGGTCGAGAAAAAATTGTTTCTGCAGTTTTCTTGTGAGATAATCTCCATGAGGTAGCCAATCATTTTTTTTTACTTTGTTTGAACGCTTTGTTAATAATAAACAGCTGCTCGTTCCCAGACCATTTCTCAATTGTTCTATTTCTGCTGACATCAGCGTAGTGCAACTCTCAGCTTATACTAGTTCATTATCTTTAAAGCTGTATTGTAGTATTGGTGCTAACATTGTTGTGTTTCTACGTTAAGGATTCTGGCGCTTGAAAAACTCGGTGCGGCCTTCAATCAAGTGACTACTCCGCTAAACTTCACGCCTCGCAAGTTTACCATTGACCAGCGGACTGGCACTTTGGTGCTCATCGAGACCGATCATAACGCCATGACGAAACCGTTCAAAGCTGACCGAAAAATGAAAATTGCCGAGGTACGAAGTAACTCCTTTGTCAAAGGTTTCTCTTAAATGATACACCCAGTGGGCAAAATTGTTGAAAAATCATTGCAATGGAGTGTATTTCTATACAAATATACACATTAGTTCAATAAAAATGCTCTTCTTCGCAGTAGTTTTTTTTACGATTTTGACCACTAGGTATGGTGCGGACTCTGAGGATGATTTCCACGAACTTGTGACCAGTCGTTGATGTTGTTATGGAGACAGACCTTTCAATAAACTCTGACCTAATCAGTTTCTTCCACTTCTTTTCTTAGGAAATGGTGGAAGCGTGTGGTGACGATGACGCTGCTCGCTCGGCCGAGTCGCAGGTGGCAGCCAACTTTCTTAACACAGATATGCCAGAGACACAGTTCGGTGCACCTAAGGCCGGCCAGTCAAAGTGGGCGTCAATGATACGCGTCATCGATCCTGTAAGAGGGGAAGTCTTCCATGAGATCGACTTGGACCAAGACGAGGCTGCTTTCTCGTAAGTTGTTCGTCTCAGCATGTTTCATCCCTACTGCATATCGTACGACTGTCGTAACTTATCTGTCGGTTGCCGTAATATATTTCGTAACCACCGTTTCTGTTTCAGCGTATGCGTAGCTGAGTTTTCCAGTCGACCCAGTGAGAGGTTTGTTATCGTTGGATGCGCTTACAAGATGGCGATGAATCCTCACGGTTGCCTGACCGCCTCCATACACACCTACAGAATGATCATGAACGACCGGGGGAAAATACAGCTGGAATTCATTCACAAAACGCCCGTCGATGACATACCGGCAGCTGTTGCGCCCTTTCAAGGGCGTATTTTGGTGGGCGTCGGGCGCATTCTCCGTATATACGACATTGGGAAGAAAAAACTGCTTCGGAAGTGCGAAAACAAAAAGATCTCCACCTTCATCAATGGCATTGAGTCGATCGGCTACCGTATCGTTGTACATGATATCCAGGATTCGTTTCACTTTCTGAAATACAAACGGAAGGACAACCAGCTCGTCTTGTTCGCCGACGACGTCAACACGCGATTTCTGACGTGTGGTTGTCTGATGGATTACGACACGATGGCAGGTGCCGACAAGTTCGGGAACGTTTTCTTCATACGTCTGCCGACTGACGTGAGAGACGATATCGAAGAAGATCCGACGGGCGTTAAAGCATTGTGGGATCGTGGCGTTCTCAATGGTGCTTCTCAAAAGGTGTTTTTCAAATTTACCTTTTAAGATATTTGATGTAGTTTCCCTGGGCTGGGGAGTTTTTTTATTCAAGCACGCAGATGTACATAGATGTACTTTTATTTCAGGAAGAGTGTATTTATCTTTGTCGATGCCACAGAGGTTTAAGCCTAGTGTCCACCAACGCGCTAAGACATTAACGCAAATGATCAACGCAAAAAAATAAATTCGCGCGTAGATGGACACCTTAACGCAAATAACTAACGCAAAAAATTTTAGGCGCGCGCAAATTTTTAACGCCAAAATTTTGGTTATAACCAAAAATAAGAAATGAAAAAGTTTTCATTTCTTATTTTTGGTTATAACGAAAAAATATTCAGAAGTCAAAGAAATGCCGATGATCTTTAGCATGTGGTGCTATTTTATAACAAAAAATCCATTGTGTTAGGGAAATGCGTTTAAGATATTTCTATAAATCATGGAAATGTTAGATAAAATAATGCTGTTTGTTGTGTCAAACGAGATAAAAAAAAATATAACATGGGAAGAAAAAAAAGTAATTCACTGCAGGAAGAAGAAACTTTAGCGGAGGAAGTAAGAAAGTATCGATGCTTGTATGACAAATCTGAAGAGGGATACAGAGATCGAATAAAGAACAGAAACGCTTGGAGTGCAGTTGATGATACCCTTGGAGCTGAAAAAGGTTCTTTTTTTATTTTTTACAATTTCCCATATCAACATCTATCGACAGTCACAAACTAGGTTTTTATATGTGACTAGGAAGTACATTTTCGTTATTATCACCACGTTTTTATTTGTTTCTGATTATGCATAAAATATTCATACTTTCCTAACTTTTTTAGGCGAATCACAAAAGTCATTCGAAAATTTAAAGAAAAGATATCACAAAAAACGAAATCAACTGAAAAAAGCGAAACGCTCAGGAGCAGGAAAAGCTGATATTGATCGCTTCGAAAAGCAATTGAATGAATATTCCTTTCTTTTCTGGCTAAATCCTTACATACGGCTGAGAAGTAATACAAAAACAAATCTGCCTACTGGAAATAACGTAGACTCTTCTGAGGAATCTGACGATACAAGGGACGAGGTTGACAATTTTGATGATGTTTTACTCAGTCCTTTAGACGAAGATGAAGCCGAGGAAGAAAGTAAAGAAAGCATATTAGAAGAAAGGAAAGAAATGCAAAATCAGTCTGTAAAAAGGCAAAAGCCTCAGAAACGCAAGCGTGCAGAGGCTACAAGCACAGAAGAAGAAAAAAAAGAAAATGACATATTGCTTGCCATTCAAGAAAGGCTACGTGATCGAAGTTCAAGTGCACAGAAAGAAAAAACTGATGAAGATATTTTCGGGGAAATGGTGGCTTCCGAGTTGAAATCTTTGCCAAAAAAGTTAAGGCACAGGTTAAAACACGACATCAACAACAGTATATTCAAGTATCATGATATGCTGGCGGAAGAACAAGATGTTTGTGACCACCCATTTCTGAAGGCAAATAACCAATCAATACCTTTAAATTCAACTGCGTCTTCTGCATCAAATATTCCACATTACGGTAGTAGTTCAACTCAAGGAAACGAAAATGGATCAATAGCAAGGCCATGGTACACAAGCTTAACTAAATTTAATGAGTTAACACAATAAACAAACGCATATTTTATGTTTTTCTGTTTATTTTTATATACAACTTACTAGGATACATGTTTTTGTTACTTAAAAAGAAAGGAAGAAAAAATGAGGAAAATATTACATTATATTGTAATATTGTATCGCAAATGTTCTTATTGTTACTTATCTTATTGTCTTTCTAGCATACATGTTTTTGTTATTTTGAAGAAAATATTTCATAAGCAAATGTTATCATTGTCAAACACTTCTAACGTGGTGTAGCTGCCATGGAACCGAACCGAATTCATCATTCACATATTCTTTTAGTGCTTCTCGGACTTCAACTGCAGTGGCTCTACTCCTACACCCTTTTACTGGCGCAAGTGGTTGCAATCCACTACCATTTCCATCCATCTCTTGCTTGCGCCACGCTCCTGGTTTAAACTCCCCTGTACTACTGTAACTGTCAACAAAACCACTAGGACAATATGTTGCATTATCAGTTTGACGAAGGTAGTTATGCAGACACAAACAAGCCATGGTATAATTTTCAGCATTCTCCACTGCAGCAATGATTGGTCGGCTAAAAATTCTCCAACGTGCTCGAAGAATTCCAAAGCTGTTCTCGATTACACGACGTGCTCTCGAATGTCTGTAGTTATAAACTTGTTCCCTCTCTGGTAAATTACCGGGATACGGTCTCATCAGCCAAGTTTTTAAAGGGAAGATTTCATCACCTAATAAATAATAAGGCAGATCAAGTTGCTTCTTACCAAATGTTTCATTCTCTGGTAGTTTCAGAGTGTTATTTTCAAATGCGTTTCCTATAGCTGAATGGGCCAAGACTCCGCTATCATTGTTAGAGCCGTACTGACCCACATCTACCAGGATAAAATTATATTTTGCATCACATATTGCTAACAAAACAATACTGAAGAAGCCTTTATAATTGTGGTATAGTGTCCCGGTGTGTGCTGGAGCTTCTATTTGTACATGTTTCCCGTCAATAGCACCCAAGACATGAGGAAATTGCCAAATTTCTTCAAATTCTGCAGCTATTCTTTTCCAATCATCAGAACTTTCTGGTGGAGACATGTAATTTGGCTGTAACACTTTCACAATAGCTTCTGATGTTTCACTGATGATTCGACTGACGGTCTTCTTTCCCATCAAGAACAAGACACTCATCGATCTTTGCGAATCACCAGATGCAAAAAAACGTAAAGTTAACAGTAAACGTTCAGCTACTGGAATAGCTTTCCGAAAATTAGTATCATTTCTCTTAATCAGCGGTCCAACCAAGGATAACAAGTGCTCGAATCTTTCAGGGGACATGCGAAGGAAACTAAAAAAACGAACACTATCTTTAAAAAGACTTCCGAACATTTCGTTACATTTTTAACTTATGTGACAAAAATAAACAGTACTTCGAAAATACAACTCACTTGAAATAGTCCTCCCTGTTCGAAACTCTCATTTTATTTACAAGTCTTGTTGCACCAAACAGTTCTCGGTCCTTGTAAATATCCCGTACCCAGAAAGCCCTCTTTTTACGAGCATTTGCTCTTCGACGTCGTCTTTTTCTTATCAATATTACAAGCAAAATATCAAGCACGTCTTCCTCTTCAAAATTCATTCTGCTGCTATGTTTCTGTATACTTCATCGTTTCTAAACTTTTTTATAAAATTCAATGGACACGTTTGCGTTTAGTTTTTGCGCCAGACATACTGGCGCCGGCGATAAATTTTATATCTAATTATTTGCGTTTATCATAAACGCTTTGATGAATCTTTGGTGGACACTCAGCTTTAATGCATATTTTTCCTAATACCTCTATTTTCCATTCGCTAACCGATCTGTTAGGGAATGGGAAGCACATTGTCATCTTACGTCATGTGATTTAAGTTAAGGGGGACTAATGTTCGAGTTGAAAACTTCGAGTTGGCTGTTACGATATCTCAAGTTCGAGTTGCTTTTTATTAAATACTCGAACAATTTTTTAATTTCAACAATGAAGTTACTGTTTTCGCCAGCTCATGTCATGAAATGTTATGGCTATGTAAAAATCACTTTCCAATGATTCTGCTTTCTCAGGCCGACACCATTGCAATCTACCACGTCGGTGAAACGATTCTGTCGTTACAGAAAGCGACGCTTATTCCCGGTGGCAGCGAATCTCTGGTTTACACCACATTGTCAGGTGGTGTGGGAATGCTGGTACCGTTCACCACCAGAGAGGTAAATGCAACCCAGTGGGCAGATTTGTTGAAAGATCACTGCGATGGACTGAATTTCTATTGCAGCATACACACTATTTCAATGGAAATGCTCTTCATCGCAGTGACTTTTTAATGGTTTTGCCCAGTGTGAATGTCCATTAATCCTCTATACTACTCCATACAAGCGAATGGCTGCCCTCGTGTTATTAAAGGGAAACTCTATCATTACTGGGTCTGGTGTTCATTCATTTTGGGAATGTGATATAGAGCAGAAAAAAAATTGAGTTGAAGATTGTTCTGTTTGTTTGTTTGCTTGTTTGCTTGTTTGTTTGTTTGTTTGTTTGTTTGTTTGTTTGTTTGTTTGTATCTCTTGTGATATTCTGTTCAGTTAAAGTATATTTTTAGTCATATTTCATTCGGTTGACATCTTCAGGCAATATTGATAACACATGAGGGTGGAAATATTGTACATTGTTGTTTTCTTTGTCTGCACTTGTGTGTTATCGTGCAGCATTTTCATTTTCATTTTTTTTTTTTTTTTTTTTCCTTGATAGGATATTGACTTTTTCCAACATTTGGAAATGCATATGCGCCAAGAAAACCCGCCTTTGTGTGGACGTGACCACTTATGGTATCGCTCTTCGTACGCCCCTATCAAGGTATTCTACCTAAAATCTTTTCACGAAATTCTCGTCACAAAATCCGTGTAAAATGAAGCTTTAACCACGTGACTGATCTTACATAGAACACAGTCGATGGAGACCTGTGCGAACAGTTTAACTCGCTTGAATATTCGAAAAGAAAAACCATTGCGGAGGAGCTCGATAGAACTCCAGCGGAGGTATTTTATTTATGGTTTTCGACATAACTTCGCTGTGTGGTTAAAGAGAGCATTACGTGGGCTGTTTTCCAAGTTTATTACTCTTTTCAACACCCCACCCCTTGACTGACACATGAATCATTTCTATGTAGGTATCGAAGAAATTGGAAGACATTCGTACCCGTTACGCCTTTTAAAGAAGTTTGATGGTTTCCATGGTTGTATTTGAATTCAACACCCGTCGCAGAAGTGGTTTATACGTCATATATACATACATACATATTGCGTGGTTTCGCCTGGTACAGTCAAAAATAATTGACAGAGAATCTTCACTGTGGACAATTATTTTTTTGTCGTGATCATCCTAACTGTCGATATTATTTTATGTTTTATCTCACAATTTCAGACCTTTGCCAGTTCTTCGCTCCACCCTCGCTGTAATTTTTGTAGGTTCGCGGTGTTGCGCTGTATAACTTCACTTTGAAAGTCTGAAAATGTTAGATAAACACACTCAACAGCGGTGCATGAGTGTTTTATTGAAAGATCGTATCTTACGAAAACATGTGTTTCATTTTATTGGTTCTCTTTCGAGACGTCCAATCACGAAGTCCATTGATGTCACGTGGTTTTGTTATTGTTTTTTAAAAAGGAATAACGTTATTTGTACACTAGGGGAATATCGGGTGATCTTGCTAAATATTCTTCGACAGAATATTTAAAATTGATCCTACTTTGTTTGCGGAAATAACAATAGCCGTTGTCATGGAAGCGAAAAATTCTGCTAAGTATGAACTGGTCTTACCATCACCGTTATATGGCAGGGTTTTTTTTGAAAACTCAATGGAGGGAGGGGTTACCCGAAAAGTAAGCATGACTGCACGGTTTTTTCGAGAACAGTTGTATTCCTTTGTTTTCTGAAAGAGGGAGTGCCACTTATAAAAACATTTTGAAATGGTCATGCTAGCTGTGAACGAGGCATTGTTTTTTATCATAAAAGAGTAAAAACAACTGTATTTTTCATGGCAACGAAATAAGATTTTGTACTTATAACTTAAATTTAGACATTTAGTCTTCTGTTTCTATTACAGAATTTTCGCTTTTTGTTCATAAATTTGCTTATAAATTTCTGAGTAATGTCTAGTCACTCAATAAGGGCTTATTGGAGAGGGGCGCTTATAAAAATATTTTTGACTAGAAGGGGGCGCTTACTGGAGAGGGGCGCTAGTTAGAGAGAATACGGTATACCATTATCTAATATACTATAGATAACATACTATCAGCAAAAAGTAGATGGTGGGAGACCACCCTAGTAAGGCTAATACTGGAGAATGGCCACCTATGTAAATTTCAGTTACACAATATTATTGATTGTTAGAAGGAAATTTTTTTATTATTATTATTATTTTGTCAAATTTCAAATTTTGTTCAGTAAGATAGTAGCTGATAACGAGCTGTAATGAGCTCAGGTCTATATTGGGATGAAGTCGCTGAAACGAGTTCCATTGTGATATTGCGACATTAGAAAGGTATTAGAAGTTGGTTTAACCAAAAGTCCCATTTCTGCCTTCCTGGTGCCCCGGGCATGATTTAGTTTTTTGAAACTAAACCGATAAAGGAATACGACGCCGTGTGTAGAGTGATACGTCTACCGATTTGTGACGTATGTAAAAAGGAATATTTCCCCATACATCAAGGCGGAAGAAAGTCACTTGTTTTGCCCATAACTTCCTTGTTTTCGTCCGGAAGAAAAACGCGGAAATTCTGTTATGTGATATGTAAAAAAAATATATATATACAAAAATGCTTCTATATTCCGCATCAATAATCGTTACTTAAATATCGTTTAAATAATTATTTAACAAGAACATAAACAAAAGAGTATAAGAATATAAACAAAAAAGCGTGTGTGTGGACAGCATCTTGTGGCTGCCATGTTTGAATTAGCGATGCATGACACAATGTTTTTGATATCAGGATTAAAGTAACTATAAGAAATTGAAAGTAAAGCTTGGTGGAACGTTGTGTTAAACTTCTACCGACCAGTTAAACTTCTACCGGCCAGTCTAACTTCTACCTACCAGTTTAACTTCTCGGTTCAAAGCTTGAAATCTTCAGAAATAACGAATCAGAGCTGAAAACTTAACGTCTTTTGATCCAAAAAAAAAAAAAAAATTCACAAGGTTTGCATCGGAAAGAGATCGGAAAATTGACTTGTACGTAAGAAACTTTGGTTTAAAAGATTATTTGTTATTAGTAGGCGAAATAATACAAAAGCAGGTTACGACTGATCATAGATTCCTGGATCACTTTGTTCTTTTGATCTTTCGGCATGGCTGCGATCTCCTCGCAAGAATACCACGGATGTCCGATATATCCTTTTGATGGGCATAATTTATACTCGGGTGGGTATTCCCAGTAATTGTGATATTCTCGTTTAAGAATGTCCTCGTATTTATTCGGTGCGTAGAAGTGGTATCCTTCCATGACCATTTCTCGTAACGGAAAAATGTCGTCGTGCTCATACTTAAATCGTTTCCATTTGTTTTGATAAGCAATCGGATTTTCTTCGGGTAATTTATCAAGCACGAAGATATCTAACATCAGTCCGTCGTGACGATCACAACCGTAACGCAAGCATAAAGCGAAACAACTGTTCTGATCACGTAATTTCGCTTCGTTTCGTTGATGCACATGATAGTCCGGGTCGCTGTCGGTCGTTTGCAACCAGATACCTTTCGGCAAATCCGTCTGACAGGCTTTCAGGAATTTCACATAATCAGAACGAAGCATTGCGATGTCGCCATCGTTATCCCATGGAATGAACCTGTTATTACGTGCAGCCCCCAGCAAGCTACCTGCCAATAGCCAGTACTTGATGCCATGTTTTCTGCATATCAAATCGGTTACGATCATCAAACGCGTAATAACGAGTTGTATTTGTCGAATCATTGTCTCTCCTTTCAGTTTAACTACAGGGCAATCGATTTGACCATTTTTGTCGTAAGAGCACTTATATGACAGCTCACTGTAGAGTTTATATTCGTGGTGTGGACTCACCTTCTGTAAATATTTTCCCTCTTTACTTCGAACGTATCCAGCAGCCTCCTTGGCATCACATCTTGTTATGTCAATATATTGCCAATAAGCGATGCAAATCGATAGGCTTAACACAACGATAATACCCAGAGTACAACGCGAACTGACGTAGTAACAGCACGTCATTCTTTGTTTTCGGATCATTGTTTTGGTGACACTATAAAAAAGAAAAGTGTTTTATGTTTCTTGTTTATCAGTTTATTAAAAGTCAGATGTATGTTCACCGTTTTTATCCATCTTCTGATGCAGTAACAATATAGATATGGAAACGTTTGTATCAAATCAAAAGTTATACCACCAAAATAGAAAAGGTTGTAGCTAAGAGTTTTGGATTCGTTCTCGAGTTAGTTCGTTTTAGAGCAATTCTGGAATAACGTGCATTCATGATAAAGGAGCAATTCATCGGCCATCATACTCAAAAATACGACTAACAATAAAAACTAGAAAAAGTTCTTATTTACATAAAAGTTCTTCTAACAATCGATGATCCAAACAATTTTATTGTCGATTTTATTTTGGTGAACTTCATCAACTTTCTTTCGTCTTTTGTGCTCAATGTATATGAAAAAAAGATAATTCTTTTAAAGAATAAAATACTTATCAAAACCTTCCCTATGCTTTCTTTTAATTGTCACGTTAGAAAGAAAAATAACCTCATTTAAAACCAAAAAGTATTCTGCTCAGTAAAAATCGTTGTTTACATTCATTTTCTTGTTTTCGCTGTTTCGATGCCATCTTTATAAATGATAGAAAGTATTTTACGGAACACCTTCGAACATTTGTGATTTTCAATGATTGAAAACTTTTCAAAGAAATCTCTTTTATGGTAAAAAAGCAAAAATCAATTATCAACTGAAGTTTTATATCAAAATTGTACGTGGTGTAATTTATTTATTCATTTTTATTTATTTATTTTTTTTCGTTTTGTTGTTTATCTATTACGTTTGTTTTCCTCCACACCAAAAACTTTTAAGAAAGAAACATATAAAAACTTTCTCACCGTTCAATAAAAGCTAAGAGAGATGAAGGGAAAAAATCGATTTGTTGAATCTTGTTGAATCAATCTTTGTAATTAAGGAAATTACCATTTCAAAAAATAGTAACAGCGTTATAATTATAATCAATTTGCCTAAGTCCTCCTTTACACTACACACTATTCAAATTTTCTTCTTGTAGTGTATTCTTTAGGGGGTTTAGTAGCTAGCTGTATTATATATGTCGCATTGATTTACCCTATTACCCCGCATATAAGCGCTGCGTATTTTCGCTAACTTAAAGTTGCGGAAAATTTAAATTTCGCAAAGATTTCCCCCAGACCGAAAACATATTACTTCGTTTTATCCACAACAGCATCTTGACAGAGCGGATCATTCATACAGGGTATAAAAATAGAAAAAAAACTTAAATGAAGTACATTTTATTTCTCATCTATGACTTCTCATCCGTGCTCCTCGTCGCCTGCTAGCTCCTCATCTTCGATGTCTTGTATCGAAATCGGGAATAATGGGAGTATTAAACAAAATTGAACAAGGATCCATTTGTATACACAAGGATTTATAGGAATATAAATTGTGAAGTTTTTTTGAAAATCGTGTTTGTTTGTTTTTTACCTTCTGGCAATTCTCGGTAGCTAATTTACCACTCGCCAATTAAGTGGCCATTCGCTAAAATTAGATTGCGTTAAATCCGTGTCCATCCCTTTTCGCAAAATTTTACTGACGCAAAGGTATAACAGTGTGAATGACTCCTCTCTGCTTAGCAATCAGCAAGAGAGTAGGAATGATGTCAAGGGTGGTTGTCTAGTTGAGCGGTTCCTGTCATTACAGCTTCCGTAACCAAATGGTGGCTTTAAATGCTCTAGGACCTCCTTCGCAGGACCCTCATTGATAACACAGTACCTTAAGGAACTGAGGAGCCTATCCTGTGTAAACATTCACGAAATAAATGAAAATAAAATAAATAAATCGATATCACCGCACATACGTAATTTGAGTCAAACTAATGCAATTGTGAAGAGAAGTGATGCTACGAGCAAGTTAGCCATAAGCTCCCTTTGGAATTTCTGTAAACACTCCGAAGGATAATAAACAACAATCTAACATAATAATCTAATAACCACAGATTAAGGGGTAACTGAAACAGTTGTTATAAATTCTCTGCGAAGGAGTGCACTTCTATAGAAATATACACACAATTTCAATAAAAATGCTTTTCATCACAGCGACTCTTTGACGATTTTGCCCACTGGGTAGAGTGCCGAATGAAAGAACAAAATAAATCGATAGATAACAACCTCGTTTATTGAGAAGTACTGGAAACGAAGAGTTCATGAGAATTGAAAACAATAACATACAAATGCTGATGAAATAATAAGATACAATTGCTATGGTATAAATTAATCTTGAGATTCAATGTCGATTTCAATAATCCCTACACTTCACCGACTTCATGTTAGATATGCAGGCCTTGTTTCTAGTGAGCACTTGATGTGATGAAATAATTTCCATGGAATGATACAACATATCGAGACGTGATCTGTATGGATAATCGAGGTAAAAAATGACACATAAAAACTTGTTTTGTATGACGTCACTCCACCATGCCGAATTCTTCGTTTTCGACAGCTTCCTCGTCGCCATAAAATGGCCATCTTGGTTGCCTCCACTTTCTCAGATCAATACCGGGAATGGAAGAACACTCGTAGCGTTTCTGGCCGCTCTTAAAAGCTTTAAAAACATTTTTCTGGATGGAAACGAGACCCTCCAAAGTGTTACATAAGATTTTTGCCATGGATATCTTTTTGATCTCTCGTAACTGCCTGCGCGTGAAGACGCCCCGATTACGGTAAAACAAACGGTCTCCGTCGCGCAACCGTTCAAACTGGTCTTTCAGAATGCATTCAAACGTGGGGCCGACAAGCTTTCCCGGCAAATGTTTTTCGGCCAGTCCGGCAGCGAACAAATCAATGTGGTTGTCAACGCTCCCGTACAACTTCTTCAGAGTCAGGCGTACTTTTGCGCTCGGAATTTCTTTCTTAAAATCTGAAAATCGTTTGGCAATTTTAAGGTGGTGATAGTGATGATATTTTTCCGATTTTGAACGGCAAAACTTTCGGTATTCGTTGTATCCCGGTAATCCGTGATCTCGACCTCTTTGTATGTTGATAGCCGCTAAATTAGCCGTACCCGTTTCTTTCGGCGGTATGAACAACTTTTTAGCTACTCCGGCTGCAAATTTTAAATCTACCTCCTCCGAAAAGTTTCCAACCAAACCGAAAAATGTCGGCTCAATGCCGTCACGGAATATCAACGTGTTATTGTTGAATGTTTGACGTAACGGTACGTTTGGTTTCAAAAAGTTGAAGTTCTTATCTAATTGAGCCCACGAATTTTTTACTTGACTGTGACCGAACCGAAAGGCTGCCGTGGAAAATGCGTTTGATATTGTCGGATCAACAGTCACGTCATATCGTCTACGTCGGCTCAAATCAGCAAATGTCGGAACGTATTCTTCGTACGTGATATGTTGCAGAATTGCTCCGACAATTTTCCGCGCCGTCTGATACAGTCTTTCACCTTTCCAATGTCGGTTAATCTTTTTCAGTTGGCCAGCAATTCTGTTGTGTTCTCGTACAAAGATAGTGTGAAAGCCAACTAAACCAACATGTTCATCCACCCGTCCATCACCAGCCAGGAAGCAACCACCAGTCCTTGTAACACACGGCACGGTCGCTTCTGGTTTGGGCGGCAACAGACCTCCTTTAATTAATCTCAGCTTCCCAGATCCTAAGAAAAAATTTTGTTTCAGAAAAATGTTATGAAATCGCAACCTCGAACCCAGGATCTCTTGCCTTTGCCGCTATCCGTATATCGAAAAGGTAAGAGACCCTGGGGTCGAGGTTGTTGAAATTGTCAATATTTAATCAACAAAACAAAATTTACCGTCGTTTCTTCTGAGCCGTTTCGCCAATTTTTTGCTGATGCCATAAATATGAGAGCCATCAATATATGCACTCAATACGTTGACTTGTTGTCGAACTTGCCTTTTCCTGCCTTTTTGACATACGGCGAAAGAACGTATGAATTTCATGCATCCTTTGTCCTTGGTACTGGAGAATTTGATAGGAAAGCAAGGATATTGAAAGTCTTTCAAAGAACCAGGTTGACATCTAAAAACAACGAAGTGTTTGGTGCACTACTTAAATGGCAAATCTTTGACGAAGATATTTTGGGAGTTTGGTCCATACGAGGCTCTTATGAGGATCTGTGGGACAAAATTAGCAAGGGCTTGCAATACCGAAAGTGAGAGGGATGTAGTTTTTCTTTAAATCAACTAAGATAAAAGACAACTTACTTTGGGTTTTCACAACCTCCTGCGTTTGGTGATAGATCCATGTCATGGTCCAAAAATTGCCCATATGTCATATGAAGGTTAGATACTTTCCCGTTGTTCCCCGAATCCTTGTCAAGTACTTTAAAAAGTTGATCTGATACTTCCTGAGCCGTTGGAACGACTGGGGACGAAAGTGTCGGGAAACCACGTGGTGTGTCCAGTCCTCTTTTGTCGTGATAGAGCGCAGCTGTAAGATACAAAAAGCAGAGGTCAAAAGTTTCTATCACGTTCCGTTTTGACAGAAAGATGAAACAAGTCCATTGTAAAAAGAAACAAAGTTAGCGACTTCAACTTACGTAACAGCCTTTTCAGTGGTCGAAACGCCGCACCTAATCGCGTATCCCTCCAGTTGTTGCATGTGCCATCTAGAGTTCGGAACGATCTTCGGGATAGTCTTCCATAACAAGATGGTCTTCGTACTTCCTTCTTGCAGTCACTCAATGTGTTTCCTACAATAAATGGTCATTCATACTACATTTGCTTCGCTATAAGACATTTGGAATGAGACTTCGTAAGTAAGTTACACGATGCTTTGGATGTGATCAACCTTTTACGGGGTTTTCTCCTTCGACTATCATTTCGGACAACTATCATTTCGGACGTTGACATAGGGACTGCTTTGACTCTCCCGAACACCCTGTTTTGAGTCTTTCGATGGCTCGTCAGCAGGAGACTCGAAACATATGTGGGTTGTTCCGCCAATAGATTTCAGTGATGTTAACGTTTCTTGCATCTGTTTAAAACTTGTTCTATTTTCTACAAGCACTTACTACCTGACGTCATGTGTCTTGTTTGAACTTTTCTCATCCTAAACTAAACATCCTAGACTTTCTGATAACTATGAAATATGCTGTTTTTAATTCGCGAAGCATTGAGAATGATTTGAGTATTGCTGAAGGCGATTTGCGGGACCCTCATGGACAACAGTTTTCTGTGTACTAGAAAGACCGTCCCATATAAATGTGATCAGATAATATTAGTATCAAAATTCTAAATGCGAAGCATCAACTTCAATAAAAACGATGTGTGTATCAACTCACCGACATCCTTCTGGTAAGATTTCATGTCTACGCTGCACAAATACAACAAAGTTATCATAAAAAGCTTCATGTTCAACAACCTTAGTTTTTTTCTTTTTTATCCAGTAAAACGTCACTACCGCACCACAATAATGTCGAAAGTGCCAGGAAAGTCTTTGCCTCGCTGTTTTATAGTGCGCGAAAACATTAAAATCGTTTAAATACACTTAACGATGAGTACATAATACAAAACTAAGGCTATAAAAATGCCTGGGCACACTTTACCTGAACAATTAACAACCACATATTCTAATAACGCATAGGAAGTGTGAACAGAGACATATTGTTTTTTAAATTAGGTGTGAAAGTATTTCGTCCATTATTACATTTTTTTACTAATTACTTCCGCTTAAGGCCAATTACAGATAATTTCTACAAAACGGAACGAAACAAAGCTTATTTGTTGTAAATTCATTGACAAGAAGGATTTGGGGAGAAGTCTGAGACGCTATTCAAATGACTTTTACCAGAAAAATCCATTTTGTAACAAAATCACCATCAGACAAAATCTGTAGCAAAATTAAGAAAGAAACGCAAAAGTTAAGAAGGGATGCTATTGCAATGCTATTGAAGTGTTAGTGCAATATTTTTTACTAGTAACCCGTGTAAAAATTTTTTACAGGTTTTAATCGATGTGAGCTGAGCAGAGAGAAAGGCTTAGTATAATGAATTTTAGTATGATAAAGTTCCCCAATTGCTTGGAATGGAGAATGTTTAGAATGTAGTATCCCGTTTTGAACAGCGTGTAGAACACGGGTTTTAATTCATCAAAACTTTTTTCACTTTTTACATAAATTGTATAAATTGAAGATGCAATGCAATGGTTCCCCATGATTAAAAATATCTAACGCCAAGAGAAAAAAACACTCTTCACTCTTTTAATTAAAAATCTATAAATATCTATAAATTTATACGCGTACACGGGATTTGAATAAAGGGATCATTTTCGAAATAAAAACCGGTAAGAAATGTTTTGCCTGCATGTTGATCGTTGGCGGCGTGCGACGACGCCTTGGCGTCTAGTGATTATAAACGATGATATTCATTTCTTCAATCGCGTATTATTTGAAAGTACTGACGCAGAAACCCTATTAATACTATAAGAAAAAACAAAACAAACAAACAAAAAAGTTCTAAAGCGTACTTATCCTAAAAACATTAATAAATCTTTGCGCAATACTTTCGTTGTTGTCTATTGTTTCTTGATCTCGCGAATAATCAAAACATTTGAAACGATTAAGCGCAATGTAAAGGTATCTTTCCCTTATACTAATCGTAGAAAAACATTAACCGTGGTCTGACATACTTTTATGAATAAGTGACCGCAAAAACGACCCGAAATTTTAGAGAAAAAAAGCGGATGCACAGCGCGTATTAGAATATAGACTAGACGCCAAGGCGTCGTCGCACGCCGCCAACGATCAACATGCAGGCAAAACATTTCTTACCGGTTTTTATTTCGAAAATGATCCCTTTATTCAAATCCCGTGTACGCGTATAAACCATATAAACTTTACGCGTATAGCCGCCAAGGCGGCGTCGCTCGCCGACCATGTTCATCTTGTGTTGTGTCGCACGACGCCCGCAATCAACATACATTTTTGGCAAAACATTTCTTACCGGTTTTTATTTCGAAAATGAACCCGTGTCCCGTGTATGCGTATAAAAGTGGTTGTATGTACTGATAAAAAAAACTGACGTCAAATCAATGATACAGTAGAATCTGACGTCATTATAGAGAAAAAAACGTTCACACTGCTGCGTGGTTTTACGCGGACAATATAGGAAATCCTACGTAAAATTAAGTTAAATATATCACTCTCTAAAATAAAAGTGGTATGCACAGCGCGGATTATTATAATAAGAAGATTTTCAAGAAACAGTACGATGTAGACATGACCTAAATCATATGAAAGTCCGTCTGCTACTACAAGGTTGAGGGTGAGCATTTTTTCTACCTGTAAATCAAGTTAGGCTCAAACTTGGTGTTTTTGTTTATGTTTATGTTTATCCGGGACGTTCTCATAAACAACTTTCAAGTCAAGCACTTCATAGAAAACGTGAGACGCCTACGCTGTAAACTCTTAATCACCACAACGCGTGTGTTGATAGGCTAATTATCAGAGCCATGATTGCACTTAAGACTTGACAATGAGCGGGCTGGCCAATGACAAGGAGTTATTATGACGTACTTAACGATGATCCTGAAAACACTAATTCATTTTCGATAATAGATAATATGGATTTTGATTGAAAAAAATAAAATTCTATTCTTAGAGTACTATGCACTTAAAAATTTCTGTAATGAGTGAGTATGTCAGTAACTGGGAGTTTTCCTTGCGCTTGTAATGGTTGGCTATTTTGCAACCAGCAGAGATAAGTATAGCATTGCTGAATAGAGTTTGATTCATAAGAAAGATAAAGAAGAGCACTCAGACAATCAGAAATGTCATAAAAGATACATAAAATGCAACCAAGGATCATTTTCTTTGCAGCCCCAATTCGATGCTCATATCTCCTACAAATTATAGTCTGTGTATAAGTTGTGGTGGAAGTATGGGCAGTGGAAGTATCTTTTTCACTTCCTATAGATGATGTAGTCATAGAAGGTTTCAGGTGTTCTGTAGCTCTTTTTACTGTACTTTCCGAAATGATTGATTCCACATTTGCAAAACACGACCTCCTTTTAGTAATATTCCTGTTAACAAGACCAGACATAATCAGCCATCATACCACACTGAGAGAAAAGTCTGGATTCTCATCAATCGCAAATAAGGTTAATTAAACAGCAGAACAAATGTGAGGTAACGTAGGCTTTAGGCCACCTGTTTGGAAACGATTTTGCCCATGGTTGGTTGATGATTGGATGTCCCTTTTTCCTCCCAACATTGATTGTTTTCCAAAATATAAGATTAGTCAACATCGTAAGTCGGTGAGTCAGGCCAGTGATATTTGCTTTTACGTATCCCTGGCCAGTTTCACGAAAAAAAAAATAAACCAGCTATATCAGTTTTCTTTTACTATTTTAACTCAACATGTCTAATGAATATTTATTTATTTACTTTTGTTTTGAATCGATGTCTGCAGAGAGAGAAATTGCCAACTCTCCGTTCGCTCAATTAGTAAATTAACGAAAAACTAATTTTATAACTAACTAAACATCTGACCCCTCGTACCCAGTGCTCCATGTACAGAGAAAGATAAATAAAAAAACAGGAAACAATGGGAACGAGGTGGCTAACTAAGTTTAAAAGATACATCTTGAAATATCATGAGAATTTCGCGATTGCTTTTTTTTCATTTTCTGACAAGTACTTTTTTATTAACATCTAAATTTTGCATAACTGAAAAGCCATGTTTGCGATATTCTTTATTGGCAGAAATAGTTTTAAAGTGACATCGTTATCGTTAAAGACAGGATGTTATAAGCTGATATGAGTTTCAGCTGTTATTATGCAAGACGAAAATCATTAAGAAGTAATTACGAGCTATTCAACAGTCGTTAAAATGAAATTCTAAATCTGTTACTAGTAGCCACCTATTACGAGCTGTAAAATCATGTTAGTGTATTTTGAAGACCAGAAAATTTAGCAACAAGGCATGTGTTATTGACTATTTCATTTGCAAAGCTAGGAAAATATCTGTGTTCTGTGAGTCTGTGTTTTTAAATGAACAATGCTATATTGTATTTTCTCTTTCTTATATTTTGTTAATATATTTTCAAGCTATTTGAAGAACCTTCTTGTATTGCTCTTCCATCTTTTTTTTTGTTAAATTTAGACTGTCCTCCAGAGATAGATCTGGAAGGCAGTCTAACATTATGGAAGAAACAGAATGGAAAAGGAAAACATCCAGTGGGCAAAATCGTCAAAAAGTCACGGTGATGAAGAGCATTTCTATTGAAATAGTGTGTATATTTCTATAGAAATGCACTCCTTCGCAGTGATTTTTCAACAAATTGGCTCACTAGGTAAGATACAGAGTACATTTAATTCCTACACGTTCCTCTTTGAGTTGAAATGTGCAGTTTCAATCTTGGACTAAATATTTTAAACGAATAACAATTTTCTTCTATTTTTTGTTGAGTTTTTTTTGTTTTTTGTTTTTTTTGCTTGGTTCCAGGTCTCTCTTACTTTTTGCTGACAAACCGAAAAATAAAAAAATTGCTAAGTTAAGGGAAACAAAAGTTTGAAAAAATGGAAAAATTTTTGATGGACGCAATTTAAAGCAAAATCGCTGGAAATGAAGGAGTCGTACAAAGATGGGATTTGGTCCGCACGGTCATAGCGATAGCGATTTCAAGAACATCCGTTGATTCATGTGTAAGAGGTACTTTATACCGTGTAAATCCGTTGACTTGCGATTAGACATTGTCAATACTTTTACTAAGGAATGTAAGAGTTTTCATATGTACAGATCACTAAATTTACATTAGACAAGGCAAAAGTTCGGCGGTATAAACTACACTTAATCTTTATATATCTTTTGGAGGGAGGGAGGGCACATATTTTAACCTGCTTTGCATTGGAGAGCTTAAGATTTACGAAGCAAATCTCATATGTCATACAATATATATACGACCGTTAAGAGGTTACAGAAGAACTGTTTGCATCCATCTTCTATGTTACGAAAGATATCAACACATTGACTTACCAATATCTGTCGGTGCCGGTTGTTCAGTTGTATACGGATGCTCATAATATTCAAAATGGTGGAATCGATCGTGATCAGGATACCAATGCTCAGATCTGCATACTCTTATACAGATGCTGATCACAATGAGAAGCGATGAGAAAGTTAACGACCACATTTCCAACGAATGTCGTCTTACAGACCAGCCGGTAATCTTTTGTCGTCCAACATTATATATAGAGAACATTCATAAGGGCCAGTACTCACAGGAAGAAATTAATATCCTAACTTTCGCATTATGAGTTTAAATTACATCCTAATCACACGTGGAAAAGAAATATCTAAACTCGTTCCCAGTTTTTGTTAATTTGAAGAATGCACTAAATGTGAAGCCAACCCTAGGAACGAAATGTATGAAAACTCCCAATTAGACAAATGTATCCTTCTTCGTTCCCAAGCTTTTGTACTCAACGACATTGCCAGAATATCGAGAAACCTGGGTACTATACACTTCATACTTCCTTTTTGCTTATGTGTTTTCGTGCGTAGGATTGTCAACAGTCGTTATTCCCTGAAAACTAATTACGTATGATAGTGAAAGTGTGAACTTCCTTAGTCAGCAAATTAAAAACACACTCTTGATAAGTACTTTAACAACTTCACGATACAAAATGAGTCGCAGGAAGTACTACTAAATCTAAGTATTAAGGATATCGCCGCCCGCTTCCAGGTCTTTAAAAGGAGGGAAGAAACCCTGGGGGCGTGGTTGCTTGAACGCTGTAATGATCTATCTTACCCTCAGTTAGTACTTGGTATTGATTTTCGTGATTTTGGGCAATGACTTACAGTTCCTCTGTTATTGTAAAAAACTTTTCTCGAAAGAACATAAGCCTATAGTTTTTGAACTCGATTTTGCATTTTATAGTTAAAAGAACGAAAGTGTGGAAAGGGACTTAAATGCGCTAAGAAAAGTCGCTGATTGAACAAGAAAAAATGCGTATTGGACTTTCACCATGCTGGCAGAATCCACAAAATTACTCACAGAACAAAAGCGAAACACAAAAAGGCTGATTGGTAACAGAATTGATTTTAAAAACAAACGATTACATCAGTCATGCGGTTTAAAACACACGTAGGGCATCTTGGAAACCGTTAATTTTCTCGCCGTAACTACACGATAACTACACGTAACCATGATAAAAAGCAGTAGAGAGAGACGCGTGTTCTCAGACCACGATGAAACGAAGCATCAGTGGTTTTAATAGTCCAATTACGTTTGCCACTGAACAACATATCATATGGTTCATCAAACAATTGGAAAGCATCAAAACTTCATGGTGTTAACCTTGTAAAATTTGTTTGGGTTAGCAAGGTTTAGGGTCAGGTTATGCCTTGTTCGTTCAGACTATTTTATGAAAATTCAAAATTCAAACCTCGGCAAAGAAGAGGGTTTATGACAAATTGATGTCAGAGAGTAAATTCCTTTGAATTCTTTTATCTGTTTTGTTCCCATAACCTCTGCAAAGGAGTGCATTCCTATAGAAATATACGCATAATTTCAATAAAAATGCTCTTCGTTACAGTGACTTATGAGAGACTCATTGTTTTTTTTTTCTTTATTCGTGGCAAGGAATGTGAGAAGGTGACTGCAGCAGTTAGAAAGAAACATGAAAAGGTCCGTAGTCTGTTGTTATCCGCCAAAAAGCGTTTAACCTTTTTTAATGTTCTTTTGTTATGAAGCTGTATGTCTGTCGTAACAATATATCATGTCTGTCGTAACAATATATCATGGCTTGGAATCATTTTGGTGTTTTAGTGGTTGTTGTAAAATGAGATTTTTCATTTTATTTGCTGCAAAAAGCTTGAAATCTAATGTGTCCATGCACGCAAGTGATGGAATTTTCTGCGTATGTTACAAAACAGCTTGGATCATTTCGTTCAAGGAGTTAAATCTCTATCATATTTTTAAAAATATATTCATATCATCACCATGGCAAACGAAGTTAGTTGTCAAGACGGATGTCAACCTCGTACCCAGGATTTCTTGCCTTTTCGATATACAGACAGCGGCGAAAATATCGAAAAGGCAAGAAACCCTGGGTACGAGGTTGGACGGATGTATCACGTCATGTGCAAGAAATTTCCAGACCACAAAAGAGGTTGAATTTTAGATATTTCCTTCGTTACTATACAGGGTCACGCTGTTGTTAATGAATTACTTTAAAAGTATGTGACTATCTATACAGTCAAGCATTTAGTGAATGTGTCCACATATGAAAATATGTAAATAACTCAGGAAATGTTAGTGATACACTGCTAGAATGTTGTACGTAGAGTGGAATACATCGTTAGTGATCGAACCAGTAAAAATAATTGTTGTCAGAGTTATACTTTGGTTTGGTTCCAGGTCTCTCTTATTTTTTGCTGACAAGCCTATAAATGAAAAACTGCTGAGGCAAGGGGAACAAAATTTTTAAGAAATGGAAAAATTTTTGTTGGACGAAATTTAAATTGAAGTTCACTGTAGTAACGGTGTAATGATGTTGATTTATTGCCTTGTCAGCAAAAACTAAATGAGACCTGGAACCAAAATGGATCATTAACTTTCTTTGATTGTTCCGCTTACTGTATGTAGTTATTTTGTTAGTCTACGTACAAGGTTCTAGCAATACATCACTAAAACTGTGTGGTTTATTCACATATTTTGTATTTCGAAATCATTTTTCATCATTTTTCCAAAATTCTTCTTTTTCCAAATGCTACATAAAAATGCCCGATCTGATTTTTCTGTAGTTCGTTTAAAACATAACGATATGGAGGGAAAATCACGGAAATAATTTTCTGCCCAATCTTGACAGACATACAGTTGCCACTCGATAAGTGAAACTTTCATGGGACAAAAGAAACCGACTCATGTTCCACTTGTTCAAAGTGTTTCCAAAAAACTTTAATTTTCTCGAAAAAAACCGAAGTTGTGTGAAAAAACTAGAAGATCTAAAAATGGGGGGTGCAAAAGGACCGGAGAAAAATAGTTCCATCGCAACCACTATCAGCTACGCACTCAAAGCAATAAGAACAAGAAAAAAAAATCCCACAACAAAAAACGGATTTAACTTTTCCTAAAAATTGCATTTTATACAGCCATACTTTCGTCTTTGTCTAATTCAGTTTAATGACGCAGCAATTGACGCTCAAAAACACGTTTGCTTTGGTGCAGATGATTGGCGACAGGTCGTCGTGTCGAATTCACTCTAATGACCTGTATTTATGGAACTCCTAAACATGCTAGGGCGACAATGTTGTAAATAACTAATCGCAGGTTTATTGATAGACGAGACAAATGTGCAAAGAAAGTTTCGTAATAGCACTTGTATTAAACTACCGCCTTCCTCCGCACAGGAAAAATCGAAATGTGTGATTATCGAAATAAAATCAATTGACAGCTAAAATAACTTTTCCCGCTTCTTTTGGTAGATGTTGATGATGTTCAGATTGTTTTTGGCTATTCCCAGTCTCCAATATCCACATCCGCTTTGAATTTTCTTCGTTTCGTTTTTATTCGGGAGAGGGTGTAAAGATAAAAGGGTGTGGGGCCGGGGGCGGGAGTGCAGATATGAACTCGTCCACTATCACACACTTCTTTCACGTCAATTGATCGAACTTCATGTCCCGCCGGCACAATTGTAAAAAAATCACTGCGAAGGAGTGCATTTCTAAAGAAATATACATACAATTTCAATAGAAATGCTCTCCGCGGTAGTGAATTAACAACGGTTTTACCCACTGGGATAAGGTTAATTTTTCTATGTGATTTCAAATGCATGTTTTAATCATATTGTTTGGTGTTATTCCTTGGTCAAACTTCCCCAAGAAGCGCTAAGAAATCCTAGTAATAAGGTCTTTATTTTATTTTTTATTTAATTCCGGTAAGTACAGTAAGTACACCTATCGCGATACTAAAATGTTACATCTGTGTTACTTTCTTTTTATTAAAAATCTCTCGCAATCTTGTTAATGTGACGCGTCGTACGTATCCATTCCTTTGTAACCTCCGACATAGCCGGCAGCTGCTTTCACGGTTGTCGGATCTGTGTGGTACCTTCCTTCCAAACCCTTGCCTTTGCCAGTTTCATCAAACCTCTCTTTATGTGAGCCAGTGTACTGTGACGTATCCGTCAAACGGTCGACAGCTCCGACTTTTACGGCTTTCTAAACAGAGATATGAGTTACAGTGTCTAACTCACTTTCATACATTATACAATAAAGTCACAGAATATTTATCGGGAAGTGTGTAGAAATTCATGACAGCATTAGTCCGTTGATTCTCACTATAAAGGTGAGTAGGCGAGAAATAAAATAGTTAGTATACCCAGCCGGCACATTCATTTAAAATCTCTGCGAAGGAGTGCATTTCTACAGAAATCTACACACAATTTCAATAAAAATGCTCTCCGTCACAGTAACTTTTTGAGGGCTTTGCCCACCGCGTAATGCCCGACTGAGTCATCCCAGCGACTATAACAGTGTGAATCACTCCTATCTGCTTAGCACACAGCAAGAGAGTAGGAATGATATCTAGTGTTCTTGTCTAATTGAGCGGTTCCTGTCATTCCAGTTTCTGTAGCCCAATTGGGGGCTTTAAATGCTCTAGGACCTCCTTTGTAGGACCCTCATTGATAACAGTACCTTAAGGAACTGAGCAGGTTATCCTGGGCAAACATTCGTATAATGATACTTATTATCTTTTGTGTTCGTTTGCTTCACGTTCCTAAGGTTCCGATTGATTTCATGTTTAATTCTAAGAGATTTTCTTGTCTTATTACCTAAGTGTAATACTCAAACTCACTGCAAAATGGTTAGAAGGCATATAATGAATGTCAGGTCAAAAAATATATATATTGTTAATTTTAAACTTTTTAAAACTTCGAGGGCAATATTATTTTCCTATCCAGAAATCTTCTTATATCAAAAAACCTTAAACTCTAATATAACCCGGTGTGCAAAATCGTCAAAAACTCACCGAGAGGAAGAGCATTATTATTCAAATAGTGCGTGTATTTCTAAAGAAATGCACTTCTTCGCAGTGATTTTTCAACAGGTTATTCCACTGGGGAAACACCATGATGGGGTGAGATCTTAAGACTAAGTAAACCAAACCTCGTTCCCAGGGCTTCTTGCATTTTTGATATACGGACGACGAGGCAAAAAGGCTTGGGAACGAGGTTGTAGATAAACCATGTTTGTTTTGTGGTGGTTTCCTGATTAACTTTTGTCTAACTCGTAACCCAGGGTCGTCGTCTTTATATTAAAAAGATACTAGCAACTCTAGTTCGCCTTCTTCCTAGAACCACCAACATCACTAAAACCAAAGAAAGCCAGACACAGGGCGATATAAAATACTGACCGTAGTTCCAGATGTTTTCGGACCGTATCCGTCAAGAATTTTCTTTTCCAACTTGTTGTAGCCTTTAGGATCACCTGGGTATTTCTTTTCTGCCATTATCTTTAGAGCGATTAGAAATTGCTGGAAGCGTATCTTCCTGTCTGTTTTCCTAGACACAAAATGACGTTGTTAGTTCGGTAAGATTAAAGTACCTTTGGAGCGAACATTGAGACCCATATCCCAGTGGGCAAATTTGCTGAAAACTCTCTGCGAAGGAGTGTATTTCTAAAGAAGCATACACCCTCCTTTAATAAAAATGCTCATTGTCACAGTGACTTTTTGACGAATTTTGCCAATTGGGATGTTAGAGTGAGTGACAGATCTGTTGTATCACAAAACATCTTTTCTTGGTATAGAAATTCTTGCAGACTCCATTAGAACGTGGCTTGCTTAACATTGGCCTCACATACCTACATACGTATTCTTATTTCAAGTTGCAAAAAATTGTGAGTTGTTAGTAATCTAGATACCTAATACCCACTCTACTTACGAAGTAGAATGGTCAATTGGAGGAAATTTGCCACCGGTTACTTGCTTTAGACACTCACAACAAACAAATATAATCTCTCGTACTGTCCAGATGTATGCTGTTGTTAGATGTTGAAATTATCATTAGCATCAACCTTCTATCTTTTTTGCTATAACGGCGCGCTATTGAGTTACCAGAACACGGAAAAACCTGAAGTGTTATTTTTAAATTAATAGGAACCAATTAAATTAACAGAACAGGAACCACTCCCCCAATGCCACTTATTAAAATTCATTACTTTGGTGACACACAAAAACACTGCAATTACTTTACGAGAGATGTTTACAATTAGAAAAAAATGTGACTTCTATTCTGAAACTGACTAACTTTGAAAACAGTAGAAATAAGAATGCCCAGTGAACATTGCAAATGATTCAATTAACACAGGAATATGATCACTATTTCAATGAAAATGCTTTTCATCGTAGTGAATTTAGAAATTCCTGTCTTTTATTGAGGGAAAACAAAAAATGCTAGCTTGCAATAAAATCAGTTGTATTTTCTCTTTTGAATAAATATTACAGCAATATACCATAAAACACACCCATCCAAATAAAGAAATGCATGCAAGTAAGAATAATTAGTGGTAGAAGTACTAAAGGAAACATGTGCGTAGTCTAGCTACCCATTTGTTATAAAATCTCTGCGAAGGAGTGAATTTCTACAGTAACACAGACACAATTTCAATAAAAATGCTCTCCACCGCAGTGATTTTTTTGGCGATTTTGCCCACTGGGTTTATTTCAGTTCAGTTTAATTAACGAAAGGCTACATTTCATTATGCACATCTTGAAAGTTTATTGTTTTATGCAAAAGAAAAACAAGAATATCAACGAGATTAATGTGCGCCAGTGTAAAGAAAACTAGAATCATTAAATAGTCTACAATAATGAAATGAATATGTAAAATCTGAATGCATGTGAAAAACTAAAAAGAACTGAATAGGAGTGGAATAGATATGTCATTAAAATGGATTCATTTCCAGTCTTTACTAAGGGAAGGGGGAGTTTGTGGTTTTAAACAATGGAAGATAAAGGTTCACTGTTCACACTGAATGGAGTTGTGTTTGAATCCTAGTCTAGAAATCTCTCCTGCCTTGAACCAAGCAAACAAATTCAGTCCAGGATAAACTAAAAGAATTATTTCAAAGAAGAAACATGGAAAAAGCTATGTAAATATTAATTCATAACAATAACCCAAAAAGAAAGAAATGTCAATGAGTTTGGTCGTAAGTATCCTTGTGTTTGTAAGCACCGACATAGCCATCTTGAACATCTTTGTCAACTCTTCCCTCCAAACCCTTTCCTTTACCACTTTCATCAAATCGTTCTTTGTGTGACCCTGTATATTTGGATGTATCTGTCAGACGATCAACAGCATCAGACTTCACCGTTTTCTAAATGCAAGAAAGCAAATTGAAGAACAGAAGAATAACATCTTGCCCATTAACTTGATGTTGTAACCATCACTGTCATTCAGAGAAACATAAATCTGATACACAGGTATTAGTAAAGTTTGAACATTTATATATTAGTTATCAAAGTTTTTCAAACCTTCACATGCTACACACCTTAAATTTTTGCTATTACGATTTCTTATAGTAAACTCTCTCTAATTCGAACACTCTAAGGGCCTGAAAAATTTTTCGATTTATGGAAAGTTCAAATTACGGAGGTTCATTGACAAAGACAAGATAGGTGAAGGTACCCCGAAGGTATATACCCCGAAATTCAATCAAAGTTTGAATTATGGGGGTTCGAATTAGAGAGATTCAACTATGTATGCAAACAACTTACAGTAGTTTTCGAAGTTGCTGGTCCTTTTGATTGTAGAATCTTATCCTTTAATTTATTGTAACCTTCTTCATCTCCTGGATATTTCTTTTCAGCCATCAATTTCAATGCTTTTTCAAATTGGGAATAATTTATTTTCCGATCAGTTTTTCTACAATAAAGTATAATGCATAATGTTAGTAGTATTAGTGTTGTTAGTAACAACACACTATCATTAATTGTTGCGAATAGCGAGATGTTAGAAAATGTTCGTAGGAAGAACCCAGGGTTTTTTTATGTCTTAGTCTTGCATAGTAAGATACACACATACACACATTATACACATATCATGCAATTTATGATTTAAAATTTACAAATACGTCAAAGACAACAAACAAAGGAATTTATCTGGGTTTGGTTACTATACATTTAACAATCCAATCTGATCTATTTGTCAAGATGTCAAAGATTTTGTTATTATAATAACCATATTAAAACTACACCCAAAAAAGTCCAGGTGACTCCAAGTAAGTCCATAATTGCACAAATCATTCATTTCTTTCTTCCAATATTTTGTTCTTAAAATTTTATCATCGCCTATTCCTTCATATGGAATGTATTCTCTTTTTGTTTACAGAATTCTGCTCATGCATGGGGGGAGGGCGGGGGAGGTTAAATACAATTATAAAACTGATGATCATCCAGTTTAGTGATCTTACTGAATGTTTTAAACTCAGACAATTCAAAAATAATATTTGATACTTACGCCTTAACTTCAGGTCTATTGAAGATAATGTCTACATCCGTGGCAGTAAGTTTTTTATCAAGAAGTTTTAAATCTCTAGCAAATTTTGCAAATTTTGAGCCATCCATTAATGCCACTGCATCTTTTCCAGCACCAAAAGCGCAGAATGATTTGAAAACGTCTTCCATGATAAGTACTTTTCAAGAAGGAAAACTTGAAATTTCTCTGAAGACGAGTTTCTAAAGTAAAATTGAAAAGGAGGCGTCTATTTGTATAATTATTTACTTGTTTGCAGTTGCCATTATTAATTTGTCTCGCTTACTTCACGAAATCTTTTCAATTTTAATGATAATCGAGGCGTTAGAATACTAAATGCCGCCAATAATGCGGTTGCTATGCCTTCCGCAGTGTTTTGTTATGTTCAAAGAGACCACCAAATATTTGAATTTGTAATAATTAATTAGCGTATGTCGTAAAGTTACGTGCTGTCAACGTTCAACACACACTACACGCTTTTTTTATAAGAACAGTTTTATAAGAACACGAGCCTCAGATTTGGCCAAAAAATAAGAACAACCTGAGGCTCAAATTAATGTTTCAAAAATTTAAGAACAGCCTAAGCCTGAATTTTCTTAAGAACAATTCATGATAGGAACAACGCATGACGTGAATTCTATCACTGGCAAATGGTATAGAAGTTGTTTTTTTTTTTCACCTTCTATACTAATATCGGGTCATTACCGAACAGCAACCATGCTTTTACAGTTGTTTTTAGAAAGATTTATTTTTATTTTACTGGAAGTTCCATATATAAGAACAAAATGAGGCTGAAATCTGAAACTTTGTTTTTAAAGCTAAGAACAAATTAAGAACAATTCAGGTTTAGCGAGTTGACAGCTTGCATTTATTCCATTTGCAGACATTTCGAAGACCGAAACTTTTTGAGAGGAAGTTGAAGCATTCTATTAAACATTGGAAACAGTTTCACGAAAAAGCCGAGTTGGCGTAGTAATTCATCCGAAGAGGGAAACATAAATTTGCTCCAATTAGTTCTGGGTAAGACTTAACGAGAGTCAAGGGTAATAGGGACATGGAAGTGACTTGATTTCATTAATTTCTTGGTTTAAAATGCTGTCACCCGATGTACGAGACGGATAGATGAAACAGTTATAAATAAATCACAACCACGTTTCAAGAAATATACCATTCGGCGAATTACACATTCTCTATAAATTACGGAAACGTGAAAACGAGGCAGCATGCGGAACACAAACCAGGCCTACTCGTCAATGAACGCACTTGTTCGATGGCCTTTTTAATATCACAACCATCACAGCCTCGTTCCAGATCTTAGTGATTAAATAACTTCCAAGTCAACAAAAAAATTTATGAAGAATTCCTCAATTCAAATCATCGGAAAGAATCCACCTGAAATCGAGGACGTGAATATAGGGAAGAAATTTCATAATACAACGGACCGTTTATTTTGAACCATTCCCATGTTCAAAGCTAAAACATGAACAACACTTCATATTCAATAATATTCCTTCCATAAACCAAACCTGACCAGATTGCAAAACACAAACTCATAACCTTCAATAGCGACTCTGCTGGGGGTCTGCACACACTTCTTCACAAATGTTGTCGGCTGTGTGTGTTAGAAGAAATAAGTTTCTTTGAAGAGGAAAACACCACACTATTGTTAAAACTTTTATAGAACAGTCAAACTTTTCAAAGTCAACATCATGGTTAAAATATAATGAATCAAGTAGCGACTTTGCGGGGGGTCTAAAAACATCTGAACTATAAAATAATCGATTTCGTAAATAAATAAATTCTAGAATCTTCATGTATTTACAGATAAAAACTTTTCTCTGACTTAAAAATATCAACTTGAAATAAAATTCAAACACACGACAAAACAGAAACGATTTTTGCCCCCGCAGCGAGCGTAAGCGAGCGAGGAGGCATAGTAGTTTCACGAGATAGGCGAATGTCAGTTTCCGATTTTGTTCTTCATCCTCATCATCTTCCAACTTTCGTGTTGACGTTACACGGTGGTATACAAATATTAGCTGACTTTGCTTTTTTCCCGTTTCAAAGCATGGTACTGTAAGTGGGAGACAGAATGTTTTTTCGTATCTCTTTCCTAATTTATCATTATATTATACTATGTTATTCAGGAAGTTCGTATGCTAAAATTACTTTAACATTTTTTATAATTACTTTTGCGTTGTTGTAGTGAAGTGAACAACAAGGATTTTGAAGCACAGCTTGAAATCTGAAATTTTGCCAACCATACATTTTATTTTTGCATATGTTTTAGCTCTAAATCTTTCATTCAATAAATTTTATTCAATGCACTGATTTTTGGCGGATCTTGCCATTTTAATTGGATTTCTGTGCATGCAAGAAGGCCATATTACAAATTCTTGTTCGTCGTGTTTTTCTTCTTTAACTGTCCTCCACTACTGTGATCATGATCAAGACCTTTTTATATTTTGTTTTTTTATGTAAACGTTAGCTATTTTTTATTTTGAATTAAAGTTTGAAACGCAAATTTCTAATGGATTTTTCGCTTTAATGTTTTTTATGCAAAAGTTTTTTTTCTCCTTCTTTTGGCTCTTACATACTTTTCATTAACAAATCTTATTTTGATTATAAAATACATATCCATGTTTCAGTTCACACATTTCTTTTGTTTGTAGCAAATACTTTCTGATATTACTTGTTAAGCCTTGTTTACACTTTTTAAAAGGTATATTAGCATCAGTGTGACTGAGGCCTTAGAGATAACAAAAATTAACAAAGTTTTGTGCTGATTTTCATCTGTTTAAGTTTAGATCTATTCAGTTTGCATATTCCAAAGTGGTTTTGAAATACCGCAATTATCGAGTTTGTCCTGAAGTTCAATTGATGCCATCATGTCAACCCTTGAATGAAGGGGGTTATTTTATGCCTGTTTCGATACATTAAAAGTTACAAGTGTTATGACTGGAGCCTCAATGTTACTCATCTTGTGATCATAATGCGAGACAGTTCTAAAACGATTTTGAGTGAGTGTTTATCAGCTCTCTGAGGCTTCTTAAAAAACTGGCTTTGTCGAAATGTATAAGCATAAGTATGCCACTTACCAGGCCCACAATAAACCAAAACATTTGTTTTCGGACAAAAATTTGTTTTTATTTCCGTTGTATAGCTTGCAATGTATAGCTTGTTGTGTGTACAAATTGAAATGCTTGAGCGCGGGGGCATTTTAAGCTAAAGCTACATGCTAGTTTAACAGTAGCGACTCTTTCTTCTACAAGACAATTGCATCAACTGTACTTGGAATCTGGGCACGGAATTGATATAAGTAGTTAAACATACACGATGTATATTAAAAATGAATTAACTTCATCAATAAATAAATAAATTCGATCATGAAAACTAAACAAACATGAAAAAACGAAAGATTTTTTTACACTAGCGACTCTGCGGGGGGTCTTTCTTTCAATAGGATAATTGCATTAATTATGATTGGGAGTTTGGGCACGAAGTTGGTTAGTTGACATGAAAATTAGATTTGTTTCGATAATAGAAAGTTGTTAAATATGTATAAATAAATAAATTAAAAATTAAAAATCGTCATCACGGATGGTACCTACAACAAAAACTTCATTAGCGTGTTGGGTATAATAACGATAGGAAACTTTTCATTAAAATAGTCTTTTCCATCCAACTTTTCTGATAAAAACATTTAAATGAAATATTTACTTACTTTTAGTGTTGAAGAAGAAATTCCATTATTCTTTCCTTTTCTTCATCGTTACCTTCAAGCTCACACGCCACATATATGCAGTTCATCCACGTATATCTTTTATATGACGATCTGCTCTGTGACGTATGAGCAGTTCAACATTTTCGAATTTACCATTCCGTGATGCGCGGTGAAGTGGTGTGTTGTTGGAGTTATTTTGTTTGTTGATAAGATGAGGTGCGGAGTTTATTAAGAAGGAGAGTGTATCGGTAGAATTATAAGCTGCAGCATAATGAAGTCATGTTGATCCATATTCGTTCGTTGCTTCTATCTCCGCACCTCTGTTCATTAATAATAATCGAGCAATCGAGAGGTTGTTGGAAGCAGAAGCCATCATTAAAAGTGTGGATCGAAAACGATCATCACTCCTCATCTTCACGATGCTTAGCAATCAGCAAGAGAGTAGGAATGATGTCTATGGTGGTTCTCTAGTTGAGTAGTTCATGTCATCACAGCTTCTGTAACCGAAATGGAGGCTTTAAATGTTCTAGGACCTACTTTGCAGGAAAGGCATGTGTACAATTTTGGACCAAATTTTGAAAATGATAGTTATGAAAATTTGTTTACTTTTACTGAAAATTTGCAAATTGATTTTTCTTCTCGTCTTCTTTCTGTTTTCTCTCCTTCTCAAACTTTTCAATTTGGACCAATGTCTTTTCTAGTAGTGGTAGTATTGTTTATTTATCATCTCAGTTAGTTTACAATGCAGAAACAAAGATATAAAATAACTAATAGTAATTTCAAATATAATACAGCCTGTACACAGTTTGAGATGACAGGAGGCATTTTTGATAGCGATAATTCAATTTTGGAAAATCGAATTCGAATTTGGTTCATGTTAAGATATAGCTGCTTTAAGGACACCGTATTGTGTCATGTGTGACACTTGTTATTGATAATTTCCATTTTAGTTGTGCTGCACAATGTTGGTCCACTGGATTGATTGTCAAACAACTGATTAACACCTTGTCACCAAACCTTTTGGAAATGGAAAATCACAAATCATCCGAAACAAAACAAGTGACAGAGAAATTCCCCATGTTTTTGGTATTTTAGATATTTTAATTATAATAGCTGAATTGATAATCATGATTATGATTTTATGGACAGAGTTTATGATAAAAAAACTTCATTGAAAAAAGCAACAAAAAAGTTTAGAAAGTATCTTACTTTGTTGTTCCACTGAAGGGTATCATTATGATAATTTTTTTATATTATATGTTTATAAATTACGTTGTTTTTCAGTGTGTGCATGATTGAAGGATGGATGGAAACTTTTTAATTGATCTCAAAAGTTTGAACTTCAAAATTGTTTTTTGCGAGGAATAATTTTGGTTCTCTCATTTTATAAATGACGTATACCCACTATGGACTATTTTAAGGGTCTTTGAAAAAGGATTATAGCAATATGATCTTGTAAGAATAAGGGGCATGGTCACCAATTTTGAAGTTTACTATTGACTTGGGAGACTAAAAGTCAACAAAAAATGAAAATATAGCTAAGATAAAAAAAAAGAAATATTTGTATAGCTTGCTCTGTAAAACATTTTTTAGGTTTTCACAGTTTTCTCTGTATCTCAACAAAAGTTTTTATTCAACAATTTACAGGTGCATGATAATGGATGAGGATGTCTTAAATCTTCCGTGAAAAACCATAATCACTTCGCATTATCATAAGTCCAAACTATGTTGCAAAACAACTACATCAACAAACCCATTTCTAAATGATGGGTTATGTAGAAATGGTCTGGCTGGTTGCCTTATCCTCGAGTCAGATATTCAAAAATATTTGCAGATATTAGGAGGTAATTATTAGTCTCACTCTTTGAATGACAGGATGAAGAGTTGGTCGTCAATAAGAACTTTTGGCATGTGCATGACAATTGTGGAGCAAATAGTCTATGTCTTGTTTTCTAGAAAAATTTAAAAAGTGCATAAAGAGAAAACCAAAAAAATAAAAATGAGTTTGGAAAAACTCATTGTCTTCTCACAATCAATTTAGACGTTCAACAATAAGTTCAATCTTCGAAAACAAAAACATAATATATACATCTTGAGAAAGCTAAAATAGGGCTCTTCACTGATATAAAAAAATTTGTTGCCAGTTGACAAATAAATGCAGTTATAATTCGAGGTGCCTTTTTTCGAAACATACCGTATAAGACAAATTATATGTGTGAATTTCACTTGGATGTGTCATTTATGCTGATGATGGCTGAGGTGTTGAAAGCTCTAATGGCTTAGTGTTATAAATGAATCTTTCTCTATATCGTGACAATTTAACCTGGTTATCTAGTTTTTCTGACTTGCAATACGTATTGAGTCAGTGTAAAGGTATTGCCAGCAGTCACGCTTTTTCTACAAACATAGAGATGGTCCATGTATTTTCAGGATTAGATATTCTGTAAATTAAAGGTTCAGCTTCAGAACAATAGAAATTTAAGCAAAATTACTTCATCCATATTACTCAGTTGCGTCTTCCTCTTATCCTTTTTCCTATTATGATATTCACTATCTTCCTTGAAAACCTCTTTAGTTGAAATCCCTTTTAGCTTCTTTTTGTTTTTTGTTTTTTTTATATGTTTTATCATGGTCTTTAATGAACGACATATCATTTTTGATTAAACTTGGGAGACGATTATATTTGTTTGTTTTTTATAGGTAGTTCTGTTAAAGATACACTTGATGGGGAGACATTTAAGGAGATGGCATTAAAAGTGTCTCGAAGTCAGCTGCAGTGAGAAATACCAGATATATATATCGCGCACTTTTTGTTATCTTACGAATGCTGTGTAAAACTCATTTTCACACAGTCTTCGTAAGATAACAAATAATGCGCCAAGGTCTTAGAGATATGGAAACAAAGATGTGAAGTGTGCACTTGGTAAGAAATAAAGTCGGTTCTTAACTTGTTTCAATACAAGAGGTTGATTACGGAGATTGAAGAATTAATTAATCTTAGAAGAAATTTAACATTCCAATGTCATTCCCTCAACTTTTCGATTTCATTTCATTGACTTATGAAAGGATTTTCTTTGCTTCTGTGTTGACTGAGGAACATAGTTAAAGGAGTTAGATTTCAAAATCAAAAGGGGAAGGTTCTTTGGACTTTGTTTTCATGATTAAGAAAAGAAGATTAGTTTATGTCCTACGTTCATTTCCTTATCATCTTTCCTGTCTATAAATTATTCTCTCTGTGGATAATGTGTGTATAAAAAGGATGTGTTCAATTTTTCTGTTTAGAAATCTCCAGATCTATTGTTGATCGATCACATTCCAGTTGCTCGTCCTCTTCATAAGTACATCACTAAAAAAAGATTTTCCAAGTCTTGCTTTTTCTTTCTAATCTTGTAACTGTTTATGATTTCAGAGAAAATGATGGACACTGTGATAGAGAGAATTTCCATTTTGCTTCACAGTCAAACATTTTTCAACTTTTGCGAAAGTGCTGACCTTCAGCCCTCCTCTGTTTCATTTCCTATCCAAATTAGAGAATTTTTGGTACTTATTTTTTTTAGCCCATGGGCTTTTTTATAAGCATAACGTTTATAAGCATACCGATGCTGAATTTTACCAAAGAAAAAGCATATCATAAGCATATTGGTGAGCTTTGGTCTTTGAGGTGTGTATGTGAATGATGAATGACCTTTTTATATTTTTGATATTTTTGAATTTTATTTACAAAGAAAAAGAAGTCGTTGTAATGCAATAAAAAACTACGGAAGCCGAGAAGGGACAACTTTTTTCTTTTTTTTGATGACTTTTTTTCTTTTTTTTTTGGTGACTTTTCTTTTTTCAAAAAACGTTTTTCTTTTTTTGAAAATCCTTTTTTCTTTTTTTGATGTAAAAGGATGCGGGGGAATGATAGGGTTATTATTAGTCCTTGTAACTTTTAGCCATATGTATGATTTTGCGAGAAAAACCATCAACACATCCGTGTATCGGAAGCCCATAGGGTTTAAGTTTTTGTAATAACCATCGACGTGCCAGCATTGGTTTGGCCCAGTAGATCTATAAACCTGTCTATTGAGACGATTTCTCCTTCGTTGTACATTTCCTTCAGGGTCAATCTCTTTTAATACTTGCATGACAGTGTCTCGTTTGGTGTGGATTCTGTAAAGACATTCTTAAATGATGCCATTAACTTCGGTATCCTCTGACAGCCCCGGGCCCTGAATCTCCCGCTCCACTAGTTGTCGAATACCTTATCGATTAAAATTTCATCGGTGAAAAGTTTTGGTCGATTATAAAATTTCGCCGGTGAAAAGTGACGAATTTTTTCTGAAATTTTGTCACTTTTAACCGACAAAAAGTTTTAAACCTTTTTCAGAAGAAAACAGCTTTTTAGTTTTTTTACTTATTTTTGCTAATCAATAGTAACACAAGTGTTTTTTCTTCATTTTCAAGACATTCTTCGATTTCTTCTTCCTCTTCTAGTACCTCAGTACTAGTACTTTCTATTTCAAGGTCAATTTCAAAATCACTCTCGCTCGTCTTTTTTCTTATCTTTCCTCCTAATACCTCCTTTTTATTGCTTCAAATATGACTTTAAAAGGGTCTGTCGACTTCAAACACGAATAAAAACACGTAAAATAGAAGATTTAATTTTGGTGAAAAATTTCGTCGGTCAAAACATTTCCTCGCTTTTTAAAATTTCGCCGGTGAAAAGTGACGAATTTTTTTTGCGGAGTGTAGCTTTTTGCGGAACGTTTATGTATTACTTATGTATTAAAGAACTGAAAATTATTGATTCATAAAGTATTTTCTTTTATCTTGTTATTCCTTCTCTTCTCTCACGTTCACATTATCAAATTCTTAAAAAAAACACCAGACTATTATTAAACCCGACCACATTTTGACTATTTATATTTTGATATGTTAGTTATATAATTGATAATAAGTTCTTCATACATGAAAGTTGTTATGGGCTAATTGTCTAATTTTCATCAAATTACCACATGAAAACAAGGCGGGAGTACGGTTTGGTAAAATTTCGACATTTGAAATAATATACGGGAGTATTTTGAATAGCAATACAGTAGAGCTCAAAAGTACATTGTATTAATAGGCTTACATTGCATTAATTTTTTTGCTAACAAAAGTAACATTCTTTTGGTTTGATATGGATGCGCATTCACGCACACAGTTTCGAATTGATAACTCGCTCAGTATTTGTCTTTGCCGAATGAAAATCCGGCTTTCACGCATTCCATATTTTCACTGGCGAACGGGTGATTACACGCACCCACTCCGCAAACATTGATTCAAATTTCGTCACTTTTCACCGACGAAATTTTAACCGATAAGGTAACAGGCATTGGCACTTCACTGGGTCGTTTTTGTAAACCATATGTTTTGAGTCTTCTTTTGAGAGTTCTGGTGCTCATTCTGATATTGTGGTACAGTTCCAGGAATTTAACAATATATTCGTAGGGGAAATACTTGTAAAAATAATGTTCGATGATTGCCCTCTCGTCAGTTAGCTCCATAACGTCGTATATTACGATTGGTTCCTTTTTAAACCCACAACGAGAACAAAAAAGTTCTACATCATTGATGAAATTGCCACAATGTGTACAGTACCTTATCGGACAAAACTTAGTCGGACAAAAGTGACTAAATTTTTTGGAAGTGACTAAAATTATGTCCGACTAATAATTTTGTCCGACTAAAATTTTGTCCGACTAATTATTATGTCCGACTAAATATTTGGTCAAAATCATTTTTTTCAGAATTCTTCTTCTTATCAGTTTAATTACAAAATTTTAAATACAGTAGAACCTCTAATAGCGGCCACTTTGGGGGACCCAGCTTAGTGGCCGTTGCATTAGAGGTGACCGATGTATGGAGGTTTTATATGAATGTACCTTTTTATCCAAAAGGCTGGTCGGGAGAGATAGGAGGGGCATAAAGAATGATTCATGATCAAAATAAACACAAGTAAATACATGTATCTTATCAGTACAATCTACAATCATGTTACAACTTTTTACTGAAATAAACTGTTACTTTTTTTATGAAACAATATTCAGCCTAAGTGCTTGTGTGACAAGATTCAAAGCACTTACTAAGTCAGCATCACCTAATGTTTTGAAGTTGTTCAAATCATCTACAATAGATGAAGCTGCTTGACTTGACTTTATTTTTGTAAATAATTATTATAAATAAAATATTTTTCCTTTCATTTGCTTGCATAAAGATTTTTTTTGACCGTTAATAGAGGTAAAATTAGACATTGGGACAATAGAAAGTGGCCGTTTGGCCGTTGATTGGAGGTGACCGATGTATGGAGGTTTTTTTATAAGAGTTTGACAATAAATTCGGCAGGGACTTTCTTTTCTGGCCGCTTATCAGGAGGTGACCGATGTATGGAGGTGACCGTTAATAGAGGTTCCACTGTATTCATAATTTCTTTATGACTTTTCTTTTTGCTCATCAACGAATACAATATTTTTACATGACTTAGTCATAAATAAACAATTTCTAAAGTGGTAAAGTTTTTTGATAAATAATATTAACGCTCGGTTTCATGATGTTTATTGTTTACGCTCTAAAGGGATTCTCGACCCTTTCGTAAACAGATTGGATGTTTTTAATAGCCTCACTTATTCCAGGAAAGAATCCACAGGAAAAGAGAAAAGCACCGGTAATAACAGAAACTTCCGATGAAAGTGATAGCGAGGTAGTTCAAAACAAAATGAAGAAACGCCTGAAGCCAATGCAGTAACGAAAACAGATTTTTATACTGATCAGGAATATGACATTGACATTGAAAAATAAAATTATACTACAACCCTTTTAATTAGGATTTTTTTCGTCGTGGTATGATGATTTTGTTGGAAATATGTTTTTCACGTCGGCAAAACTATTTTTATTAAATATGCATTTTCCCTGGTTTTCCTATACACACCTAGAACTTAGAGTAATCGGCACGCTTTTTGATAATCCTTATCGAAAATTAAGTAAGTTATGAAATTTTAGAAAAGGACCAAAATTTTAGTCGGACAAAATTATTAGTCGGACAAATAAAAAGTAAAAATAAAAAGTGACTAAAATATTTGGAGGTGACTAAAATTTTGTCCGACTAAGTTTTGTCCGATAAGGTACACCATCTTGGCGAATGTTGAATAGCGAGCAGGTTTTTTCAGTAAAAAGTTTTTTGAAAAAACAGAAAAAGTCACCAAAAAAAGAAAAAAAAGGTTTTCAAAAAAAAAAAAGTCACCAAAAAAAGAAAAAAACATTTTTCAAAAAAAGTCAACAGAAAAAAGAAAAATGATTGTCCCTTCTCGGCTTCCGTAAAAAACATTCAACTTGTGTTTACTTGATATTATTTGATCATTTCGTTCGATTTCAAGATCATTATTTACAATTTTCATTAGGAAATTAATCGTTTCTTTTCTTAAAAACCTATCCTCTTCCTTAGTAAACCCGCTTAAGAACTAAGGTCCTTATTTAAATTTTTTAGCAAAATCCAACTTCGAATATTTCTGAAAAATAAGCATATACCAAGCATATTAAAAATCCGCTTTTAAGCCTATGGGCTTAAAAACGGGTTAATAGGGTAAAACATAAAACGTTTTTTTTTCCTGATTTCTGAACCATCAGCGCTCATTGAATGACGTCATGTTCCATTAGAAACAAATATTTTAAATAAGAATTTGTGGGAAATATCGATTCAGTTTTTTAAGATTTTCGTTTTGATCTTGAGAACGACATTGAGATAGCTTGTCGATAAGCTTTACTTTGCTTTGGTCACATTCGCAAGATATTTAAAGATAGATTTCTATTTATAGAAGTCAGTGTCAAGGGAATAAAAAGAACTTTTTCGTTCGACTTGGTATTTTTAAATGTTCACCCTAATAAAATATTCACACCATATTAATTCCTTCTCTTCATATATATCACGATGATAAAATAATTTTAAGCAGAGAATGAAGTCAGAAGAAATTTCATAACCTCTTTTTAGATCTTCACAAGAAAAGTTGAAGTTGAAAAAAGTTTCTCGTGACGTCATTCAACGTTAAGAACTTTCGACAGGAGTTTTCGATCCTATTTTCAATTGTTTTAATCAAGAATTGTTTTCATCATAGAATTAAGATTTCTTCAAAATTATATTATTTCTTCAGCTATCAAAACTTCCACTAAACTGAAAACTTGGACTTTCCTCAAAACGGTCATTCTCATAACTTCATTCATAATTCGGTTTCCTTTCAAAATATTATCAGATGGAATGAAATTCTAATAGAAAAAAGTTCGATCGGAAAAAGTTTTACCTTAACCTAGAAAATCATTTGTCATCCTGAAAAAATGATCACAAACTTTTTCGCAAATGTTCGGAACTCAAAATATTCGAAAGTAGATCGAAATTCATTCTATATTCATATTTAACAAAATATATTAACAATAAAATTATCTAATCCTAAAAAAATATTTACAATCTATTTAAAAAGTTCTTCTATCTTCTTCTTCTTCTCTTCTCGATCGTCTTCGTCTTCGTATTCACAAATCACATCAAAAGCTGTTTTGTTATTGTAATTTTTCACGTTGACATTTTCCACCTTGACGACTTTCACAAGGAACTCCACACACTCGTAACTACCATAACGACAAGCACAATGTAGAGGTGTGATGTTCAATCCACTACGCCTCATGTATGGATGTTTTGATGAGTTGTATGAGTAGAATAGTTTCAAACAATCCACACGGTTGCGTAAACATGCGATATGTATGACGTTACTTCCACTATCATTGACATCATCGACATCAGCACCATGGTGCATCATTTGTTCGATGATGGATAGTGGTGGATTGTAGGAGAGGATTGCAACCATCATCAATGTTCGATTCCTCCCACTTCTCATGGTGACGATGGAAGGATTGAGGTTCAAAATGTCTTGAAACATATCCCACCTATCATCACGCATGAGTTTGTCAAGATCTGAAGAAATGAAAACAAACGATTTAATAATAACAAAATGGAAATAAACAAACAGAAAATAAAAGGATAAATATAAAATATAAAATTTTCAGGAAAGTAACAAAATTTTTCATCAAAAAATTAAATTTGACGTTGATGACTTTTTTAAAAAAAAAAACTGAAATACAAATACGGATGGAAAGGATTTGAGAATTGTATAAACGAATGTAGAATATGAATATTAATATTTCTTGTAATAAAAATATATAAAACATTCATGGAAACAGGTTGACAGGTTTCAAACTGAGAAGTTAGTTTTTTTGAAACGAAAATTTGACGAAAAATCTCTGAACATTAAAAACTCGATGATAACTTTTATGAAATTCGATGTTTTGTGAGGAAATAAACATGTTTAATCTTTAACAAGAACGAAACTGGAAAAGATAAAGAAAAGCGGCATCTTAAATTGAAGAGGGATCGCCATATTTCAAAAGCAGAAGTTCTACGAAAAAAAACACACAAAAATCATCATATATATACTCACACAATTCAAAAAACACAAAATTTTCCAACCAAAACAACATTGAACCAAGTAGAAATGAATTTGGATGGAACGAAATGGAATTATATGAGAGAATTTTAGAACACTTTCTATCGACGTGATTGGTTTATGATATATTCGACAATTAACATATGATAATAACACTTTCTGTCGCAAACCACGTGACACAAAACTTAACTTTCCCACGCGTAAGGGTTGATTTACACTAGGCAAATCTATACACACGAATGTATTTAAGGGAAACTGAAAAGGAAAGACAAGTGTGCGAAGCCTCTTCTGCGTGCATTTTTTGGATAAATTCAACTTGAACAGTAAGGGACGAAATCAAAAATTTGTAAACAAAACTTTAGCAAAACTTCGTTTCAATTTTTCTTCCAATTTTTTGTTACTTTTAAGAAATGGGTGTTTTGCAGCGAAAAATTACTTTGTGTTGCTTGCGGTTTAAAAGTACAATTTTGATATCTGCACACAGTATGTTGATTACTTTAGGTCCGGATACATTTTTCTCTTCCATGAGTCAAAATACATAGCTATATTTTAAACCTCTGAAGCATGGTATTTGTTTAATCAATTCATTCTCTTCCAGGGACACCATAAGGTCTGACCTTGGTTGCTTACATCCAAACGAGAACAAACGCTTTCAAAAAAACATAATTCTGTTTTTAATGAAGATGGCGTAAGCCGAAAAGCTTTTAAATAAAATTGTGTTAGTTATTCTTTTTATTATACATTCTGAGTATATTCACATATTTATATGTCAGCAATATCTTCTTGAACGTTGTGATGTCACGTTGTCATGGAGATCATGTTTCGGAAAAGCCTTTAAACGGCAAAATCTCAGGAACGAAAAATAATTTTGTAAACATCTTGCATTCATTTGAAAGGCCTTAATAGAATGGAAGATTGAAGAATTTACTCTATCTTGACATAAAGCGCGGCAATCGAAATATTGACCAATCAGAAACATTTTCACTGGGGAACATCGTGTCTGCAATTGAGTAGACACCGGTCGTTAGTCAAGAAAAATCATATTTTTAGGGAGCAGGAAATTAAGATGCTTTTTAATTTCATTGAAGGGGGGGGGGGGGGGGGGGCGTACGAGTTGACGGGAAGACGAGAATGGACCTTTTTTTGGACGCGAAGACGGGAAAATTGCAATTTATTTGACGGGAGACGGGAAAACGAGGGTCTGGCGGGAACGGGAAAAGCCCTTTTTTGCGGCCTGGATGTCGTGAAAAAGCAAGAAAAATGAAGGGATTTCGGGAAATTCATGTCTACACTATGCCTTACGAACATGAAAAAACATTTAGTTAATGTTTTTTCTTTTGCGTCTTGAATATAATCGGTATAACGTATTGGTAAAGTGAACCAGAAATGTTCATTGATTTAAAAACTGAAACAGTGGTATAGTCAGTAAAACGCACTTATTAGAAACTTTGGATGGTTTCTGCATGTAATGTAAGCATAGACAAGGAGACTTTTTGTATAGAGTAAGCGGTTAAAGAAACCATGTATCCAATAAAATAGTTTTCTGCATAAAAAAGTTTTCTGCATAAAGGCTGGTTCTCACTAGCGTCGTAAGGCTTACGTTACGACGATCGTAAGCCTAACGACAGTTTTAAGGCTTGCGCTAGTGTGAATCAAAAAAATCCAGAAACCCATCTTAAATCTTACAACTGTATTTTAAGGCTTACGATTGATATCAAAAAATTTTCTTACGACGGGTTAGAAAAATGATAAACAAAACAGAAAATAAATAGCGCCGCTCTCATTGAGAAAAAAACGAATTTGTACCTTAGCTATCCTTATACTCAAGGAAGATGAAGAGGAATGTAGGCCCAAACAAAGAATATTTTGGGTAAGAAAGGTTATTCAAAAAAGATAGTCATGGTTATTACCATGTTTTGGTACAAAAACTTCGTTTATTTGACAAAGAATATTTCTCTCGATTTGTTCGCATGACACCAGATCGTTTGGAACATTTACTTTCTTTAATTGGACCTTCTCTGCAACGACAAACAACAAGAATGATGGAACCCATTTCTGCTGCTGAAAGACTGGTTTTAAAATTGAGATTTCTGGCATCAGGAGAGTCACAACAATCTCTCTGTTTTTCCTTCAGAATCAGTCGAGCATCGATTTGTAATATTTCAAGTGAAACTTGCCTTTCAATCGAATAATTCCGGAGAATGTCAATTTCAAATCGAACGTTTTTTTATTACTTTGAACGTTTTAGTTCATTCAAACTCTTACGATTACGACACAAGATCAAAACTTTTTGATCTTGAGCGTAAGGCTTACGACAGCTGCGCAAGGCTTACGACGGTCAATCGTAAGACAAAAAAGTGTTCACACTTATTTGAGAAAACGCTTGCGATCTGAAAATTTTTGATCTTTGTCGTAAGCCCTAAAACTGTCGTTAGGCTTACGATCGTCGTAACGTAAGCCTTACGACGTCTAGTGAGAACCAGCCTTTATAATGAAGAACGACAAGGAGTATTTGTGATGAAAAATGTGAAAACGACAACAAATAAAAAAACAACATGTCCATCATAAATTGTCGCGCATTATTTTACAAGTTTGGGTTTTCTGGAAAGGAATACCAAGAAGCTTTCAACTTCAGAGTTAGCGTTCCTGATGATGCCAAAACAGACCTCAAAACATTCATAAATACCATAAGGTATGCTATTATTCTCTCCAATGCACCACATATTTTTACTATTTTCATGAACTGTGTTTGTCCAAATTTATGCTATGGTTTTCCAAAGACGTACGCCTTTGGGTTTTCAAACCCATTTCTAGATAAGACAAAACCCGAGCGCAAGTAAAATCATGCAATTTCGTTCCAAACCTCGGCTGAATAAAAAACCAAGCATTATGATTTGGATAAGACGTTCGGTGTAGTCAGATCAAATTGTAATATCACTTTTTCAGGTGTCAAGGGGGCATTGATGCTGCTGTTGAAAAAGCTGGCTTAAAGGTACCCATCGATATTCGTATTGCAAGAAAAGAAATCTGTCGTAATGGTCCCACAATGTTTGCCATAAATACTGATGCTCAACTGCAACTTGAGCTACCGTCAGTTTTGACGGGTGCTGACGTAATACAAGGTAATGGAAAATTTAAAACGTTTATGAGTTAGCTAGTATCGCATAGCTGACTCCTTATTTAGAAAATCCTTTTTTTAATTTTAGTGATGGTTGATGGTTCAACCGAAAGGGGAGTTGGTATCCGCCTGCAGAAAATTCTACATCTTTTCGAGAGATTTCATCATACTTACCGAAAAGACCCAATCCTGTTGTAACATCGCAAGTAAGTCAGGAAAAGTTGCAAACCTGGGCAAATAGCTACACAAGGGCTGTTAGACAACGCACCGTTCGTCAGGAAACAACCATGGCTAAGATGGGTACGTTGCCACATTACCTATACACCGCACAAGTGGGTGACTTGGCCGACAAGACTCCCAAGTTTGAGGAAGAAACTAATCCTGAAGAGGGAGATGAAGAATTTGAGGATTCCAGTGATGATGAGATTAGCTCTAATACCAACCAGAACGAATCAGCGAACGATGAGACGGAGGACAATTTTGATACTGACGAAGACATTGGCGATGTTCATCAGCATGGTGGAATGCTTGCTGATGAGTCGTTATTTGCTGTTGGACGATCGTCACGATTCGGGCGAGCAATCAAGCTCAATCGACTATTTATTTATTGATTTATTTATTTGCTGCTGTTTTCACTTTATTTATGCCTCGAGATATATTATGAGCATAGCTAAAGCTTTGTAATTTTGGCAACTTTAGTGACCTTGAAGATCGCTTAGAGCGTGAGACTATGAGTTGCGCAGAGATAATGGTTGTTTCACTTTCTTTCAAAGGTCTGTAAGACAATTACATCGAGCACTCTGGCAGAGAATACACAAACACTTTAATTACTGTTTATTGAGTTATGTAATGCACAGCGAAACGTTTACTGCTTTCGCTTCTACGTTAAGTAAATTTAAAGTGCGCCACTTGGCATTAGGCTAAATATTTTTGTTACAGTGGAAAAATCGGATGACGGGAACGGGAATTTTGTAAAAATGGTGACGAGAAAACGGGAAATTTCATAAAATACGCCGGGATTTCGGGAATTCAAACACTCGTACGCCCCCCCATTGAATGACACGAAAACGAGTCCTACTGGTACCACTTTTGTTTTCATATTCTTTCGTTAGGTGAACAAAGGAATTCGTATAACGAAGGAAATTTCAAAATTACCTTAGCAACAGCGGTAGTTCTCCCTAGCAACAAGAAGAATCACTACCTCAGTAATTTGTTGTTAATTGCGCATGAACGTTGAGCATGTTTTTAACGAGTATCTACGTGTGAGAAGCGTGATATCGAGCGTTAGCGCGATCGCGCGTCTCATAATGACAAGAAATTCCCTTCGCAAACCTAAAAAATTTTTCCACGGTACGCTCGCAAATTTTGCGAACCTATATTTTCGTGCTAATTCGTACCCTGCATGGTTTCACAACAACCTTGATTAATAAACATATTTGTAGGTACTTAAAATGAGAGTATTTTTTTAACAGTTTTGGAGCAATATGTGAACGCAGGGCCCTACCCTTAGTTTATCTTAATTAAGAAAATTTATCTCTTCAATATATAATTTAGGACATTATCATAATTTATTCATCTCCACAATACTTTTTTTCTAGAAATTTATTATCTACATTATCATCATCTCCCTAATATTTGTCTATGTAAATGCACTCAATCACTCCCTCACACCAGGTCTCTCAACTTTCAAATTATTATGAAATTCTTAAAATTTCTATTCAGATGTTTGATTATAATGTTCAAGTGTTCAAAACCCATACCCAGCTCAAGGGTAGCATACATATCTGGCAAGCTGATAAGTTTGCTTTTTTGGCAGCCATTTTCGTTTTCCGTGTTTTTGTCTCCCTTCAGTGTTTGTTTACAGCTTGAGCCACTCATTAGTTTATTGATTCACATACACAGCCACACAACAAAAAAATTAAATCTCATTCAATTACTTCACTTAGACTTAGACACTGTTATTTTTTTATTTAGTTTGAACATACATGTATCACCTCAATCAATTCATTCAATATAATTAAAGTCATTGTGACAAACACACACCGGATTCCTTGGGAAAGAAATGGGGAGAAATCTTTCATGATAATCACCTAGGTCGGCATTTCATAAAAATATTTGTAAAATTTGGGTACATACCTTTGAAGGTTGGCTTCACAGTAGGTATCCTAAAAATGAAGTATAAAGATATAATGAGCATAATATATTCTTATGTTAGAAATGTCTTTTTATTAGCTCCACCACAACCATAAAAGATAATACACTGCATCAAGTGTGAAAAGACAGATAGCCACAAAACAGAAAGGAACCAAAAAGTGCTACCTATTAGGTAATATGAAACAAAAATTAAATATTGTCTTACATGCTTACAGTTTCCTGTGGCATGGTGGCATGAGGAAGGTGATGGTCATATTTCGATTCAGAAATGTCATGGATTTTAGGCCTAATGACAGTAACCATTTTCCGTGATGTCCACCTCTCGATTACTTTTCTGAATGTGGATTTTTTGCTCCCAAACCATGGAAGAGCTGAACAGTTAATTACAATAAACAAGATGTCAGATGTTGCACGAGCAGCATTTTCTAGTAAAGTGTGACGGTGAAACTGTTCTGTAGTGGATAAAGGAATTACAACCTTCCGAAGTTGAAATCCACGACAACCATTACTATCAGTTAAGACGATTTTCGTTTTTCCATCAATAGCTTCGGCTACCTGCTGTTTTTCAACAAAAGTTGGAATTTTGTTTTTGTTTTCTAAATTATGTGCATATGTGATGAAATCTTTTCCCCCAACATTTAACGCAGCTTGAATTAAAATGAACTCTTTTCTATCATGGCAGATGATAGTGTCACCAGCTTTTATGTTTTCCAAACAAACAGCCACCTTTAAAATCATTATCTGTTCTTCATCATATTTGTAGGGCTTGAATCTCTTGATATCTTTGGTTTGGGGGATATACATCAGCTCCGGTATTTTACCTTCATGGGAATGACCCACTTCAGTACTTCTGTCAAAATGATATCTAATTGATATACCTTCCGATGATCGTTTCACATCAAATGCATTCATTTCTTTGAGAACAGATTCTTGACTTTTCACTGGCACAGGTAGATTTTTGGCAGTTTCATCAACAGGGTCTTCTGAAAAACTGCCAGTTTCAGTTTGGTCAGCTGAATCTTCTTCATCTTCTTTGTTGATGCTATCACCACCACTTAAATTGTGATTTCCTTTGTTGCTGTTATCCGGTTTGCTTTCTTTCAATAATGAGCTGATGGGATAGTAATATCGGGTCTCTTCACTGTTGATAACATCTTTGGCAACCTTGAAAGTGAAAAACATCTACAACATAACCTGAAAGTCTTTTTATATCTGAAAACTAACTCTGTGGTAACCTCTAGCTTGAGTTTTACTGTTTCAACAACTCATTTCAAATCAAAAATTTTTAATTTTGGTAAACCTAAACGAAAGTTCAGGCTTTCAGACTACAGCGTTGCCACTGTTGTTTTCTTATCTGGCCGGAAGTAATCTGCTTAGTTATGTGGCTCCCGTAGGCGGCACCATAGTTGTTGCGAGGGAAAAATTTTGGATTTTAGGGTCACTGGAAAACGCTATCTTGGACACCTCTTCTTGTTGTAGGGACGATCCATTGAACGTTTAATTTATTTTGGAACTAAAACAAACAAATTATGCTTTCAGGAGCTGCCATGGAGACGTGTTTTGTAACAATGTGTTCAACTCCTAATAAAAAATGTGTTCGGAGAAAATTAAATGCCTAGAAAACCATCTGTGGAAGGGAGCATTGTTACAAGCTTGCAATGATTCCGGAGAATGGTCTCCTCCACAGATGGTTTTTTGTGCTCCGGTGTACATAAAAAATTATCAGAAGTCCATAAGGGCCGGAAGGAATAAGCCAAAATTCCTCAAAAGCCGGAGTTTCCGTCCAGGGCCGGCAGAGTGGCAACACTGAAACTAAAGTCTTGCATTAATCCTTGTGATATCTACTTCCTTTGAAAGAAAAGAACTATTTGCAAGCCTCGAAATAGCGGTCGGACATCGGACATTGTCCGACCCAGACTCAAAATTGTCCGACTGAAATCAGTTCTAGCCTGACTTTTTGTCCGACATGTTTTCATGCAATAGTTTACTTCGCAAATACTGCTGTCGTTATTGCAAAGCAACAAAAAGTTAGGTCTGTAATAATGTTAAATTTTTCTTCGATTAGTCTTCCGCGATTATATCGGAAATCAATTTAAGACTCACTGAAAAGGACTTGAATGATAATCTTTCAATCGATGAATTTCGAATGAAAATGAAACGCACGTACGTGACCTTAGAATAATGTAATCTTTTTTAATTCATTCTACTGCACGTTTACGTCATAGCAGGTGTGTTGTTTATTAAACGTTTTCTTCTTTTCTATAAAGGCCAATTTTCACTGCGCGATATTAAATACTCTTCCAAATAATATACATCGTGGAAATATAGATAGCAGCATTTCGATATTTGATTGGTGAAAAACTCTGAAAAGTTACGAAACTTCCCTTTTGTGCATACAGTAGTTGATCTCTCGTTTTAAGAAATAAAAATGCCAGGTGCTCAATCGGATTAAATTCAATTCGATTAAAGATTCATTCATTTCATTTGCGCAATTTTTTATCGTGGAAGATTATGACCCATCCAATGCCATAAAATTGTGGGTGGAGGAAAAGGACAGGCGACCAAATAAACGAAAGAGATCGCAGTATAAAGCTTAGGTCAAACGTGTCCAACATTTCATCCAACATCGATAATTTTCGGTGTTGGATGAAATGTTGGACACGTTTGACCGAAATCAGAATTTAAAAAAGAAGAAAAAAATGTGTTGGATGAAGCAAAAATGTGTTGGATGAAAGTTTGATCTCGATCAAACTTTTCATCCAACAGATTCAGTTTCATCCAACACATTTTTTGTCATTTTTCGTGTTGGATTCGTTTGACCACTTTTTTCATCCAACAATATGTAAAAATGATGTCATTCTATTGCAATCGAATGTCAAATTGGATATCAAAGATTCGAATTTTGATTAAAAAACAAAACAAATCGTAGTTTCGGTGCAAAGATGGCGGACGAAAGCATGACCAGCGATAGCTCAATTGATTCGGTTGATGAGTCAGGGAAAGCCTTCAAAAAATATTTAAGCCAGAGACGAAAAGATCCTAATGATGCCAAAGATACTGCTTCAGCAGCCGTTGAAGAAACTCTTGTCAATGCGAATGAAAAAGGCAAGAATGAAAAAGGCAAGAAGAAGACCAAGAAAGCTCCAGCAAAAAAGAGGAAAGTCGACGATGAAAATACGGATAAAAATGATTGGAACGATGACGAGACAATATCATTCATCGAGCTCTTAGAAGACACCCCATGTTTATGGGATGTGTTCCACGCGGACTATCGAAAAAGGGACGTCAAAAAACTCGCCTACTCGAACTTTGCGAATATTTATGACACGAACGAAAAATCTATAAAAGCCAAAATCAATGGATTGAGGGCCCAACTAGGCCGTGAAAAAGGTAAAGAAACGAAAACAAAAAGTGGGCAAGGTACAGCAGAACTGTATAAGAGTTCGTGGATACATTACGATCGTTTAGCTTTTCTTCTTCCAGCCATTGGAAGTTCAAAAAGCAAGGATACTTTACAAAAAAAAGTTACACTCGACTCGGACATAGAAGAGGATTCTTCCCCAGTGCCAAAGAAAAAATCGATTGCCGAAAGAAAATTAGATCTTCTAGCTAAGTGTACTGAAGCTATGACAACATCAAAGAATGAAAAGAAGCCCGAAGAGGAACAGACAACGTTGAAAGCTTCACACTTTTCTCTTTATGTAGAGGAAAAGCTTAGTGGTTTGGAAAAGCGTAAAAGAATTATTGCTGAAAAACGTATCAGTGACATCTTATTTGAGGCGGAAATTTCAGATTTTGAGTTACCAAATCTTCAACCTCCGCAGAACCTTCAACCTCCGCAGAACCTTCAATCTCTGCAGGACCTTCCAACCCCTCAGTTCTACAGTACACCACCCCAGCCTACCGGACCATATTCAAGAATGCTTCAAAGTTGAATGGACAAACTTTAACGTATATATTTTAACTCATAAGTTCTTGGGTATATATTATATATAATATATTTTAAGACTGTTTAATATTGTACTTATATCAGTAAAAAGGAAAGAAATATACAAATGGTACATCCTAATAGAAAATATATTTTCATCCTAATAGAAAAACAATACAACATAAGAAAATACTTTAACAGTGATGCCATTGCCAATTAACGGCACCTTCACTCATAAAATAGTCTTTAAAGTTTTCTCTTGTTTGTTTAGCCGAAATAGTCGCATTATGACCAGTACTTGGTACCGCTAACGGAAAAAATGAATTCTCGTTTCTATCCATTCGCCATTCTCCTTCCACTAAATTCCCATCTTGATCATAGGAGTCGGTTAAAGATCGTGGCCTGTAGACATTCATTGAAGAGCTACTTTTACACAGCATGTTATGTAATACTAACGTGGCAAGAATTATGTTTTCAACTTTTTCCGGAGATAAAGCAATCGGCATAAAATATACCCTCCACCTATTTGCCAATATGCCAAACAAGTTTTCAGAAATGCGGCGTGCCCGGCTGTGACGATAGTTATAAATCCGTTTATCGATTGTCAGATTACTTTGTGGATAGGGCTTCATCATATATGTTTTTAGGGCAAATGCGTCATCTCCGAGAAAAACGTAGGGCATAAGGTCTTCATTCCCAAGTAACGCTGCTCTCTCTGGAAGTTTAATTGTGCCATCTTCGATACCTTTTTGCAATGCAGATTTGTTCCATACTCCCCCGTCATTGTTTCGGCCATTGCAACCAACATCTGCCCAGAGACATTCGTAACTTGGACCAGCGATAGCCATCAATATCACCGAGTGTGTCTTCTTATAATTAAAATAAAACGAACCAGCGTTTGATGGCTTCCTAATAGTAACATGCTTGCCGTCTATAGCCCCCAATGCATGTGGAAAATTCCATCGGTTTTCAAAACGTTTGGCAATTTTAAGCCACTCATCGGTTGAGGAAGGTAAATGTATGAATGTCGGGACCATTTTATCCACGATAGCATCACAACAACCAGCCACGATGTAAGAAACAGCTGCTTTAGAGATACGAAATTGAAAAGAAAGAGAACGAAACGATTCTCCAGTAGCCAAATATCTTAGGGTTAATGCCAAACGTTCGTCTGCCAATATCGGACGTGAATCACCTATAATCTCCTTTGGAGTTATCACGGGTTGAATGTAGCCAAGTACCCTTTCAAAATCCTCTAAACTCATCCTAAACATTGATTTGAAGCCAAGTCGATCTTCAATAATTAGTTCTTTAACGATGGTAGAATATGCTCCTAGCTCACTCCTTCTTTTGAGCCATTCCCTAGTTTTTCCCCGGCTGGGCCTTTCATCATCAGAATCAATTAATTCTGAAAGAATAACAGGATAAAGCATTTGCATGTCCGTCGCCATCTTGAAATTTTTTCGAATGAGAGAAAAGAGAGAATGAATGAACATAGGTGTTTTGATAACGTGTTGGATGAAATGTTTTATGATCGTTTGACCGGCACAAAATTTCCATCCAACATTTATCCAACAAACGTCCAACAAACGTCCAACACGAAGATCAAATGTTGGATGAAATGTTGGACACGTTTGACCTAAGCTTAAACCACGCACTGGTTTGAACGGAAACTTGCCTCGCTAAGTGATTGTAGCTCGAGTGAAAAAGAGGCAGATGATACGTTTTTTGAATGATTTCTTTGGCGATGATATGAGGACTTCCAAGTTTTTAAATACGTCAAACCTTTAGTTTTTCCATGTTACTTTTGAATTTTGTTTATTTGTCAGTGAGATGATTAATTCTGAAGTCGAAAGTTCTATTTATTGTGTTAAGGCAAACTCAAAAGTTCTATCGAAGAAAAAGCCGCGGCAATAACAGACTAATCTATCATCAAAATAACATACTGTTTGTTGCTAAGTTGTTTTGATTTTTATTTTTCAAGCAAAAGTAATTTATTTGTGTTATCAACAGTTAATCAAGTTTATTATGTCAGAAAGTAATGGTTATCGGACATGTCCGACCAGATTTAAAATGTACCGGACATTTTGTCCGACTGTCCTCAAAAAATTATTTCGAGGCTTGATTTGTCTGTTAAAAGATCTGAAATGACTTACAGCCCCATTCAAAGATGCATATTAGATTAAAAAAGAAAGACAGAACATGGATTCGATAGGATTGCGAGTCCGTCCCTATACAATTAAAGTTCAATAATACGATACATAGTACTACACTACTATTCTTACTATACATACATATCTATAATATTCATGGGATATCAGGATTTTACTTGAAAATAGTATCAACAAAATTCTAAAAACAATCTTGTTACCTCCAGGAGTTCAGATATCTTCATGGAGTTTCGCATATTTTTTCTCAAACTTAAGAATGCCATATCCAAGTTGTTCTCGCTTGTTTCCAGAACAGGTGTTTCAAGTTTGCCAGAAATTTCAAATCTTTCATATTGAAACGGTTGTAAGATAACTGTTATGAAGTTGTTATTCATTAAACAAAGTTCATCATTAATTGACTGAACTTCCCTGGGAGTCATTACAGATGTATTCAGTTCATCAATACAGATGTGGCATAATCTACCAGTTTCCTTTTCTTGCAACTGAAGATAGCTCAAGATATGCGAAATACGGGGAATGGACGTCCATCTCATTTCTCCAGCAATTTCTGATATATTCGTAATTCGAAAATTCACCAACCCACTCTCAACATTAGGCAAGTTTAATTTCATCAAGTGTTCACTAATGTAAAAGTCGATCAAACTGAATGGATCATAGCTAAGGTAAAATATTGTTGTAGGTTCCTTTGCAATCCGAGCCAAGAATTCAGATTGTAAAGTGCCAATAACAGTCTTTCCACAACCAAAAGCTGCTTTGATGACTTTATGCTTCCGAGGATCAACAACCACTTGAATTTGTTCATCATTTGCTTGTAGATGTATGAGCTGCTCATGTATATCATTTGAATGTTTAGCAACTTGCATTGATGTGTTGGCAATGAAACCAGTTATCTGAGCAATGATGTGTTTCAAAAATAACAGTGAACCAGTTAATTCTGTTTCGTTATTCAGAGTTCTCGGAAGTTCATTTTGAAGCCATTTCTTCAATGTACTTGCATCACTGAGGTGTCTTTTTGTTATGACTCTTGGTATACATCCATCACAAACAAGTGTTTCTTTTCTCTTGAAAAGACTATTTCTGAGTGCAGCATTTTCAAGATTAGGGGCAGCTACGAAAGTGGCAATTGTTATATTTGGAGACATAACTATGCCTTGATCTATCAAAAAGTTCATTACTGTATTAAGATCTTCAGCATCTTGGGAGCACTTGGAAAATTCATCTGGTATGTCTCTGGGATGAGTACTTTCAATTACTCTGATATTTAGAATAGCACTCAGCTTTTGATGGAACACCAAGATGCGATTGGAGAAGTCTTGATCCTTCTCTTCAAACTTTTCTGCTGATAAATACTTTACATGCTGCTGCCCATCATAGTACATGATAACAACTCCTCCCAAGCAATCAGCAGGATCAGTTGAAAGGGCTTCTTTGAAACACCCAGCTACATCTTTTGTTACATTACGTGATGTATCCATGAAGATGTTGGGAAAGATGATCCATTCATTGAAATATTTGTCATTGTTTTTTATTAAATTACATTCCAAATATTTGTTACATTGGGCTATCCAATCAGTTGCTGACAAACTCTGGGCATTACTTTTAGACTGTTGACAATCCATGTAACTTTTGAAATTCAAAGACGTATTGTCATTCTCGCCCTTTTCATTTTTGTTTCTGTGGGCAACAATTGTGCAACCAGTTCGCAAAGTATAAGATTCTAAAATGGAGTTTAAACAATGGATTAGAACCTACAAAATTCACTCAAAAAATTAACAAAGTCAAATATCACATAAAAAAACTCTAATTGATGTAAAAATGAAGTAATGGTTCAATGTTTACATACCAATTGTTGAATTCTTGAGTGTAATTTCTTTCGATGTTAATTGATATTCAACTCCATCTTCATCTTGATATTCTAGTATACATCTGTAGGACTTTGTTTGATTCAAATTTTTCTGAAGAATATAATCATAACCATCATAAGTGTCCCTTTCAACCTTTGCAAGGTCACACATTTTCCTGGTACCATCTTTGCTGCCATCATGGTTTGTGGTGATTTCTTCCAAAATGACTGCATCACAACATTGAACAACGTATGACGGAGCCTCAAATATGCAAGAATTACTTTTCAATTGGAAAACCTGCATTGTGTTTTCTTTTTTGATAAAAGTTTCCACTAAAAGAAGAAATATTTACTTTATCAATGGGAACAAGAGAAAATCAAATAAATCAAAAGGTTATTTAAAAATTCATATTATAAATTAGATTTGTTAATAATATCAGCCAACAAACAATTCATTTTATTAAAAACACATCTGCAAAATTTTTTACATATTTCACAAACATTTTCCTAATCTTGTTACATTCTCAAGTGATAAAATAAAATTTGTACAGATGTGTTTAAAATAAAATGAATAGATTAGATATTTATCCATTTGAAAAAAGTATGAATTAGCTGCCACAGACAACCTGTTTTTTCTTATTTGGGAAATTGCTGATTGTAGTATTGTCATTTATCTATTTCCTTTTAATTGATGATATAAGTATAAACAATAAAATACCTTTCACATCTCTCAATGGTTGAATATGATTATTTTCTGTCAAACACATCTCCAGAACACCTGCTGATAATTGGACACGATTTGGGTATACAAGATGACTTTCATCTTGAAGGCGATACAGACCGGTAGCTTCATCCTTTGTAAGAAGTTTGATGCACAAATGGAAGGTATTGGCCAGAGCATTCAATACCACCTTTAACTGGTTGTTGTCATGGCAGCCCATCTGTTTATATTTTTCAAAATCATCTAGCAAGTTATCAACAGTGACCAATTCCTCATAGTAACTTAAATGATCATGTATCTCTTGTGCAACTTTTTCCAAAACAGTTCTTTTATTGAAGAACTTGTTTCTTTCTTTCCGACATTCAATAAATGAATAAATGATTGACCATTCGTTTGGAACTGTAACAGTCACTGTTGCACTGTACCGATTCTGTTTTTCGGTTTCCAGGGAAATAACATTATTCCTAAAATATAGTATTTATTACAACATAAGAGATTGTCTCGCTTTGAAAGAGCTATGCAGACTTGGGTGATGAATAGCCGTACCTGAACAAGCTATATAAATTATCATTCCAATCTGAAAAAAACAGAGCAACATTAGTAAAATATATTGTTACCATATCCTTGAGACTCATATTGACACAGGCTGACCCACTAGTTATGTAAACACTGAGGAACTATATTTTTTTAAGTTGAAGGACGGATAATTTTGGAAGCAGCAACCGTAACAACAAACTCTCTGAAAATTTTAATTCAGCAAAACAAAAGTTTTTTCAATTTTTCAATTTCTAAACGTCCCTATGTAGTAATGTTTATTGATTATGATCTGCCAGGAAAACAATACTATGTTTACTATGTGAAAAATGAACCACACCTTGTTTACTTTGTGAACCCTTTAATTCTTCTTCATCGATTTTAGATACCAGATTATGCTTATTCAGGAAAATTAACAATGATTTCAAATGTAACCATGTCCCTTTCTCTGGATCAGTAGATTCTTGCCATTGTTCCAATATCTTTTGCAATTTCACCTTGACATTATTTGGATGGTTAGCAGAAATGGTCTGGATAACATCATAATCCAGGAGGAAATGAGAAATTAATCGCCATTCTTCAGAGGCTGCATGAGAAATCCTCAGAAATATTCTCATACGCTTTGTTCTTTCACAGAGAAACTTATCCTGTCCATCTAAAAATATATGTGATTGATATATACATCATTAACAAAATTAAGACCCCTATCAATTCAAGTATTACCATGTAGACTAAAAATGCCCAACAACTTTTAAAATTTCCTGTTACATACTCCTCAAAAAAATACATCTGAATGACACAAAATAATCTTCAGTTTTTGGTGGGAAATAATATCAAATATATATGTTTGCAACTCAAACATTCAGTCCTCTGAATTCAGGTCGGCACAGTGGATCAAATATCCACATTACTGTTTTTAACGCAAAATGAAGATCTAAACTTAGCTTTTTAAACATCAGCTAGTAATGATTCAAGCTGTACAAACCTTTAATATTCAAAGGGGAAGGCTTTTCTGGTAAGTTCGGAAGCTCATTTTTCAATACGGAAGCCAAATCTGCCCTTTGATTTGTAGGGATATTGGTCATCCGGTTCATGACACAATCAAGAACTGGTCTATCATATTGTGTAACCAGCTCGAACTTTCTTTCAACCTCCATATCATCACGAAACAATCGTCGACAAAATTTCTTTCCCTCACTGATGTCACCAGAAAAGTACTGATCGACAGCATAAGCAAGCATGCGAAAATCTGAAACATCGGACACAACTGCTACAACATAAGTATCAAAATTGAGATTGGGTTTAATGTCTTTTTTTGAAAATTTAACTTGCTTCACCCCTTCCTTTTGTGATCACAATGTTATGAATTGCTATCATCTACTTGGAAAGAAAAGCACATGTTTTCTCAACTAATGAAACTAATTCAAGGTAAACTTAAGTAAACATTTCCTCAATAATCACATACATGTTGATTACAGTACAGGTGCTATTCTATTGCTCTACGGTTAGATATCAATAACAATAAGCAGTGTTAATTCTGCACCAGAATCATGAATATTATTAAGGGGTACGAAAGTGAAAAAGCACCTGATTACATTATTGAAAATTAAGAATCAGGTAGCAATTCCAGTCTCTCGAAATAAAGAACATAGTATAAAATTTTGCTATAATATCTTTTAACACTTTAGAAAAATGGGAGCTTCAGAACTTCATGAAATATTATCATGAAATATTATTGCATTTTGCTTATGGCAAAAATTCATGTATTTTTAGCCTAGTCTTGATATATTTGTTGATATAATTGGGGAGGAGAAACGTAAAGATGACTACAGACACCCGAAAAGGCACAACTTACCAGACTCAGCATCCATTTTTCTTAATCGATATAATGTCAGAAATATTATTTTCTGCACAGAAATCGCTTGTTCACATTTTCCAAACTTAACAATATGACAACTCTGCCAAAAAACACGAAAACACTGGCTCCCACTAATGATTTGCTTACTGCTTTGTAGGAGGGAGTGCCAGATAAGTATCAACCAATCAACGTTAACAATCCGAATCTGACATGTCACAATCCGATATGAGAGATCATGATGGCTGCAGTCAGTTATTTTTGTTTTTTGTTTTTTTATTAAAAAGCCTTTCGGCGCGCCATATACAGTGTGTCCCAGAAAAAAGAGGTTCGAGGTTTCAAACGACTATTTCTTCTCAAATATTTGTCGGATATTTGCGAATTTTATATCATTTGAAAGAGCTTTTTCTCCTCTTTTCAGGAATATGATATTTGTTTAGGTTTGGAATACAGAAGAGTAGTTATGCTGAATTTTATCATGAAAATTTGTCATTAAAACGATAACGATCAATTAAAAGAAATTACAAAAGAAGTAATTCCAATTGAGAATAACTCAAGTAAAAAGATTTAACAAACTGTTTTAAAGCCTGATTTACATTTCTGAACTTAATTTACAACTCAACAAATTATAAGCTTAAAAGTAAAGTGCTATTCAACATGTCCTCCATTTTTTGCAATGCAAAGGTTTACTCTCCGAGCCATTTCAGTAAATGAGCTACGGATAGTAGCTGGTTTTCCTTTTAGTATGTTGATCTCATCAACGACTTTTCTCCGGAGTGTTGCCAAGTCAGGCGGGGGCGTTTCAAAAATTTTATTTTTCAAGTAACCCCAAAGAAAAAAGTCTAGTGGTGTAAGGTCAGGTGACCTAGGGCGGAATTCAATATTATGGTGCAACGCCACAACACGGTTTTCAAACTTTTGACGCAAAACATTTCGAACTTGAACACTTCCATGTGGAGGGGCACCATCTTGAAACCACCAAACTCCATCAAAGATACCATTGTTGTATCGGTGGTGGTAAACGTACCCTAAAGCAGGGAAGACAATTCTTTCCAACATATCACGATATGTTCTTCCATTGACGCTCCTGTTGAAGAAATGTGGCCCTACGATACTTCCGTTTCCACAAAAACCAACCCAAACATGTAGCTTTTGCCGACACTGACTTTTTTCATAACGAAAATCTTCAGGTCGCTGTCCTTTGGGTGCATAACATCTCACATTTTGAGTGTTCACAGTCCCATCCATGCTAAATACGGCTTCATCACCTATCACAATGCTTGATATAAACCGGACATTTTGGGCTCTTAGAGAAAACCAATTGCAAAATCTGCGTCGCCTTGCATAATCTCCAGGCTTCAGCTCATTTGCAACTTTTATTTTAAAAGGATGCCATTTAATGTCACTTTTTGTTATGCGATTAAATGACGACTTCGATATTGCAAGTGGATTTCTTCTGCACGTGATTCGTGGCTACTGATTTGGTTGCTGCGTTTGAAGTAACAAACGAACATCGTTAATTGCTAGTGCACCTCTCGTTGTACGCCTCCTGCCACTTCTTCCTTTATTCAAGTTTTTACTTGTCCCCTCGATGTTGTACTTTCTTATATTTTTTTGAATAGCAGAATTTGAAGGTGGGTTTCTATTCGGGAACCTCACTCGAAAGGCCTCTCTAACAGCTTGCAAACTTCGCGTTTCATGATATGTTCTTACCACAAAAACTCTTTGCTCTATCGTCAGCTGCATCTTGTTATGTTTGTAAACCTTATCAAAAAGCCTTTTCATAGCATTTTTAAGCACTCAGAATTGTTTAACTGGCAATCAGTTTTTTCAAAGTAAAGGTGAATTTACACGTTAAATTTTAATTTCGTGTGTTTAAAAGAATCTCATGATATCTTTAACACCACGACAACTTTTAGAGTTAACAAAAGAGTACTGCTCATTAGCACTTCTTTTAATTGATCGTTATTGAATTAACGAGCGTATCGAAAAAATATATCTTTAATATCTTTTAAACTCTTTATTTCTTTAAGATGAAACTTATATTTCTGAAAAGAGGAGAAAAAGCTCTTTCAAATGATATAAAATTCGCAAATATCCGACAAATATTTGAGAAGAAATAGTCGTTTGAAACCTCGAACCTCTTTTTTCTGGGACACACTGTAGTCTTCGACAAATAAACATTTTTACATCAGAGAATTCGTTTATAATATCTACATAATTTTTTTTTCTCGTCCGCCGGCTCCCGACACTATATGGTCTAGGTAATTGTTTGTTTGATCATTTGATCATATTTATTAATTATAATTAATACATTGAAAAAAGTGAGGTGCCATGGTCCGTCCCCGTGGCCCTCCTCTCAACCAGACTACTCAGCATCCATTTTTCTTAGTCGGTATAATGTCAGAAATATTATTTTCTGCACAGAAATCGCTTGTTCACATTTTCCAAACTTAACGATATGACAACTCTGCCAAAAAACAAGAAAACACTGGCTCCCACAAATGATTTGCTTACTGCTTTGTAGGAGGGGATTGTGCCAGATAAGTATCAACCAATCAACGTTAACAATCCGAATCTGACATGTTACAATCCGATATGAGAGATCATGATGGCTGCAGTCAGTTATTTTTGTTTTTTTGTTTTTTTTGTTTTTTTATTAAAAAGCCTTTCGGCGCGCCATACATCAGAGAATTCGTTTATAATATCTACATAATTTTCTCAAATTTTCTCTCAACCCCCTTTATCATGGGCACCCTTTACAAATGTGGTGTGTGGTGCAAAAGTACTACATTGAAAAAAATTTTAAATGTTAAATGAAAATTATAAACGGTGTAGCAGCGAAAGCGAATGGACTAACTACTCCTCCTACTACTACTACTCCGGCCGAGAAATGGCAGTTAGTCTACGATTTAGAGTCTACGAGTCCCCCACTAAAAACTCAATATAAATTCTAATGAACGAACGCAGACTTTTGTTGAATTTTCGAAGGTTTCACATCACATACATTTAAAATACGTTTTCTTTGATATTTTAGCACTTTAAGTGATTGATAAAGGAATTGATATTAATCAAAAAAGTCTACATAAAACTGGTACTTTTAGTTACTTACGGTACTGAATCAATGTACTTTCACTTTGTTAATGTTAAGCATAGGACAAAATGATAAGAAAAATTTTTAACAAAACCCCAAAGAAATACTCTTGCTAGTAGAAATGTTTGAAAGTGGTCGAGCTCATAAGTACAAAGCAGCTCGATGATACACTTGTTGCTTTTTTGCATAAGCAATAATGCCAAAGTTTAAAGTTATCGAAAGTCCGAGATTCAGAGAGTTGAAATGAGTAGAAGTTAATCTATGTATGTCAAGGGATCGACAGAAAAGTTCGAGTTATCGAGGAGAAATCGAGTGTTCGAGTTTTTGAGTGTTAACAGTATTGAGCTTTAAGTAATTTTTACATAATGTTTTTGATGTTTGAAGCAAGCCTTTGATATAATTAAAATAAAAATCTTGAGGAAATGAACAAAAAAACAAATTCACACAGTGTTCTTTATTCAACTTCACTGATACACTTTTTTTTACACATTTTGTAAGAACACCGAAGCTCAGATTACCTAAAAACTAAGAACAATTTAAGAACAATGAGCAGGCTGGATCCAAGGACTCAATAAAACTTTGAGGATGAGAAATAGATCAAATCAATTTAAACTTTATAACACAAAGAAAAATTTAGTCTTTATAGTCCAATGAACAAAAAAATATATGTAAAAAATATATGTCAGAAGAAAGGTTATATCAAAATTAGTTCTATCCCATCAAAATCTTCAGGTGCAACATAGTCTGTGGTTCCGTTTTTAAAGGAAATTTTACAGTATTCAACGGCAAAAGTTATAATTGTCACAAGAACAAAATAAGAACGAATGAGCCTAAAATTTGGCAAAACAATAAGAACACTGAGCCTCAGCCAAAATTATCTGGTTCTTATAAAAAAAAGTGTAGTTTTTATAGTTCTTGCGATTAGGATTGGGTGAATTTAATTCCATTACGGATTTATTTTTTGTAGGAATTAGAAAGGTTGCTAAAACTCTGTTTTGACAGCAAAACACGTAGTTTATTTTATCTTGAGCATAGGTATATAAATAGATATGAGATACATTTTCAAGAAAACTTTTAGAAATTTTAAATAGGTTTTAAATTCTTTTCAAATACGTTACGATTATATTTAAAATATGTTTCGGATATGTTTCAGATACGGATTCAAATACATGTTTTAAATACATTTATGCTTTTACTCTGTCAAGAAATAAATGCATTTAAAACGCATCTTAGATATATTTAAAATACCAAACTAAATACGTTTTAAATGTATTTAGATTTTGTGAGGGAATGGAATTTTTCTTTTAAACATAGGAAGAAAACTAACAATTGTTTTGAATTTTCTATTAATGGTCACCTCCATACATCGGTCACCTCTTGATAAGCGGCCAGAAAAGAAAGTCCCTGCCAAATTTATTGTCAAACTCTTATAAAAAAACCTCCATACATTGGTCACCTCCAATCAACGGCCAAACGGCCACTTTCTATTGACCCAATGTCTAATTTTACCTCTATTAACGGTAAAAAAAATCTTTATGCAATCAAATGAAAGGAAAAATAAAATAAAGAATTGTTATTTACAATAATTATTTACAAATATAAAGTCAAGTCAAGCAGCCTTATCTGTTGTAGATGATTTGAACAACTTTTGTGAAGCACTTAGTAAGTGCTTTGAATATTGTCACACTACGACTTGAAGCACTTAGGCTCAATAATGTTGTGTTTATTTTGATCACGAATCATTCTTTATGCCCCTCCCACCTCTCCCGACCAGCCTTTTTGATAAAGTGACCGTTATTAGAGGTTCCACTGTACTCCTGCTGCCCGCTATTTTTAATTCCGTAATTCCACCTCTGCCTGAAACACCCTCTTTTTTTTGGAGATATTACCACGTTCTTGATGGTAGAGTCTTGTCTTTACCAGAAGGGTTAAGCAAGGTTTAAAGGAAAAATACTAGAGAGAAAATACCATTGCAAATGACACAGTAACAATGAAGTAAGTAAATTCAAAGAGATCATTTTCATCTTTTTTATTCTGTTGGAAAGAAATCATTTGGTGAAAAATGAAGATTGCTATTTATAATATGCAGCTCCTTATATAGTATAGTATAGCATAGCTATCCTCCTAGAGTATAGTAATTGAGTAAATAAGTAACTGGGAGTTTTTAGTCCTTGGGCTTTCATCCGTAATGGTTGGCTATTCTGCCCGCCGACTTGCAACTAGTAGTTGACTTACCGCCAGAGATACGTATAGCATTGCTCTAACTTGCTTGAAGGCCAGTGTACAGTCAGTGGATGGCTCCTAATGGGCTGATAAGCTACTTTTAAAGCGCATCGGATAGGAGTATATGGTAGTTGTGATGTACTGTATTTGAGGAAAATCAACAACATATGACATTATTTAAGAGGAAGAAAGTGATTATTGAAAATTGATTATTGAAGAATGTGTCAGGGCATCCTTTTCCCGATTTGGACTTATAATGTTTCCTTCATTTTAAAAAACAAATTACTGACAGGACTCGGAAATCACAATACAAGTTATTTTCGTAAAAGTGTTCCTTTCAAAAGCATTTAATTCTTTCCTTTGAACGACGTGATCACTTTGATGATTTTCCTTAAATTAGAGGTATGCTTCACTATAAAAGGCGAATTGCCTTCGTTTTTCTTAAACAGAGGAAATTTTCTGAACACAAGAGCAGGTTTAATCGGTAAATCAAAGACGAAAATGTTGGGATCAAAAATGCTTGCTTGCTTGGTTATCTTGGCATGTGCCAGCAGTAGTCTCTCAGTACCATACAATTGTGAGTCATTCCATTTTGGTCATTTCAATATATTTTCCATTTTCAGGACCATGGTAGGATTCATATAAAACGTTGACTTTATGAATCACATTTTCTTCCAAATATCTACCTCTCTTTCATGTCACAGAAGCTTCCTAATTAAAGACACACTTCAAATCTTGTATCCATGTCTTTATTTAGTTTGTTGTCCAAAGCAAGTCTACTGTTTGGTGGACCCATGTCACTCCTTAAAAGACCCATGCGCACAATACAACAGAAAATGCATTCCTAACTATTGCCATGGCGGTTGCGACTTTTCGTGTGTAACGAAAGATGCATTAATCATTACTACATAAGGTAAATTCGATCTTCGATTGCAAAAAAAAACCAACAAAACTGTTTCACTTAAGGTTTTAAATTTGATTAAATTTTCTGTTTACATTTTAGATCTTTTGGCGAAGAAACGGATTTCCTTTCTTGTATTTGTGTTGGAGGTGTTGACCATAACATTTTATTCGTCATTTAATGTTATCTAAAAACTGTTCTTGCGGTAAATAATCGTTGTCGTTTTTGACTAAAAAACACCCGTGTTGGAGTAAGTGCCCTTGTTTCTCCTCCTTCTTCGATTTTGTGGTTTACATGAATTTTGGAACAAATTTCGAAGGTCCCTCTTTTTTCGTAAAAATTTGAGCAAAGTTCAATTGAAAGGCGCTGGTTTCAAATTTGGTATATTTGGTCATGTTTTAGATGTCCTGTATGTTCATGTTTCAGATGTACCAATAAGAACTAAGAAATAGGAAAGACTAATTTGCCGAGGACCGGAATTCCGGAGTTCTCGAAAAGCGAGTTACGCATTATGATGTCACAAACCATGAGGGATGATTAACTCAGAGATTTTATCTTCAATTTTCTTGGAGTTACTTTACTTTCCCGGCAAGTAAATTTGCTGAAAACCACTACGAAGAAGTGCATTTCTATAAAAATACACACACTATTTCAATGAAAATGCTCTTCATCGCAGTGACTTTTACACGATTTTGCCAACAGGGTTTAATTTTAATTCCAATTTCTTGAACAAAAATATTCTTAAGTTACTAACTCGAATAAAGTTTTAGGCAAAACCCAAAAGCCCTTTAACATGGTGTACATGGCGCAGATATTTCAGACCTAAAGGGAATGAGGTGATGTTTTTAAAATGCAACCTCTACTCCATTTTCGTCTTCCGTAGTTTTGCCTCTCTGTTTGTTAACAGGTGAAAAAATCAAATTGTTCACTGACCGGTTAACATGAGCATGGTGTGTAAAAAATCATGCTGAAGTGAGCCAATATTATGAATAGAACCTCTATTTGAATACGCTATGTTTTTTCATATATGCTCAAACATATATGTGAGGAGAGAGGCGAAATCAATTCATTACGGAAGTAAGCAATCATAAGGTACTTATAACGTTGGAGTTAAAAGTTTGGTAGACAAAAATCGCCTTAATTAATTTTCTTATTAACTGCCGAAGAAGACGTATTTCCTGCAGAAATTTCTTTATAATGTAAAATTGTATTGCGTTGGAACATGAGAATATGGAGATCTCAAAATGGCTCACGTAATATCTTTACAAGAGATTTCAAGAACATCTGGTCTGTGGATTATACTATTCTTTACTGGGTACTATTGCCGTTCGGTGGATCTCATCAAGAGACCACTAGCATGTTCAGCCGACAAATATGCAGACGGGTGCAGCGTGCCGTCTATGATTTATGCGCCCTTCAAAAAGGAATTCACGCCTGCTTGTAACCGCCACGACATTTGTTACGGTTGTGTAAGTAATCATATTGTTTCAGTTGCCATGGATATCTTTTGAAATGCAAATCTGTTAGTCTGTGTTTTGAATCTGTGAACTTAGAACCTAAGGTCCCCACTCCTTAGCAGACAGCAGGTTAGGAGTAACCTCGAACCCAGGGTCTCTTGCCTTTTCGATATACGGATGCCGCCATCCGTATATCGAAAAGGCAAGAGATCCTGGGTTCGAGGTTGGGTTAGGAGAAATGGTAAAATGAATGCTTTCAGTTTTTTCCTAATACAAGTTGTTTTACCTTCAGAGCGATCGGAACAAAATTCATCCACAAAAATTATATGATTCTATGAGGAAATTCGCCATTCCCGGCGGAATGCTATTATCTCCTTAATATATCATAATGCTATTATCTCCGTAATATATATATCATACAACTACCACAATGCAATGCTATTATCTCCGTAATATATCGTGCAACTACAATGCAATCCAAAAAAGACTTCAATGAAATAATAAAAGGGCTGCACGAGCGAAACGTATATTCTCACCAGAATATTCTCACTTAGAACAGAACTTAAAAAGTAACTCCAAAGCATTGCATTGTGGGACTTGTTTAGTATCAAGGAGACACTAAAATAATTCCGGGAAAAATTCTTCGATGTTTTTTTTTTTTAAAATTTCACCATTCCTTATTTTGTTTTGTCGCTTTTAGGGTTACCATTATAATTGGTCACGTGCTGAGTGCGATAAAGCGTTCTATAAGAACATGAGGTTAATATGTGAGCATCTGAGGAGGAGAAGATCTTTCTTGGAGTACCTGCAGAATATTTGGAATCGGATAGGAAGCACAAAAAGTCAATGTCTGACTGCAGCCAAACTGTACTACGAAGGAGTTCATTTATTCGCCGAATCTCATTTTGATAAGCGAGACCATGATTATTGTTTGTCTCAATGTGCCAACAAACATGGTAGCCCAAAATACAACGTCACAATATCTTGAGAGGATTACAGAACGATGTAACTACGCATGCGCAGTGGATGTTTTTGAATTCATGACCAATTTTCGCCATGACAGCGCGGAGACAAGGCGATATACAAGCAACGGAAATGAAATCCAACGACATGTCGTTTCAATTCTGCGACACGCTGACGACATTGGCGTCATGCGTTTCAAACGGAAGAAAAAGGCGAATGGAAACGAATTGTTACTTTGAATTAATTTGGGAGCGAACGGAACTGGTACGCATATGATAGATAAAGATAATATAGGCTATCAAACAACACTACAAACATGTGTACATAGCGAAAAAAATATTATTAATGTCTAACACCCAGTATTCAAAATTTGTTGAAAAAATCACTGCGAAGGAGTACATTTCCATATAAACTATTTCAATGAAAATGCTCTTCGTCGCAGTGATTTTTCGCTCACTGGAAAGGGACTGTTCACAAATGACGTCAACTGTTAGGGGGGGAGGGGGGGGTTATGCCAAAGTTGACGCTAGTTGACGGGGGGGGGGGGGGGGGGGGGGGTGATACTACTGTTGACGTCAACCTTCACAATTTTCAGAACCTTGATTTTTCCAATTAAGTAAAAGTTTTTTTATGAAAATGTGAATGAATGTTTACTTTGATGTGGTCCGTCTCGTGGCGTGGGAAAGTCCTTCCATATTGCTTTTGTTGGCTTCGTTCCGTTCCACGTGGAGATTGATCAGAGAATTACACCACGAAGATCATTGCAAATATTTTTACGTCTAATTAAAAATGCGTAAGAAAGTAAGATACAAAAGGACCAGTGGGGGAGGTCTCTTTTCAAACGATGACGTCAACTGAGGGGGAGGGGGGCAACGCAAAGTTGACGCAGGTTGACAGAGGGGGAAGGGGGGGTCAAAAAGTTTGAAAAATTGGTTGACGTCATTTGTGAACAATCCCAAAGAATAACTAAAACAGAACTGAGAAATTATCCAACATAATCATTTCGATCTTTGTATAATGGTTAATATAATAATATAATTTCTACAATCGTTATCAACTGGGTTCGAATTAGCCCAGAAAGGATCTCCAAAATTTCATCCAAACATTTCGTTAGTTTCGGATCGCACAGTAAATTGCTTTTATTTAGTCTTGGTTAAGTTCCACGACACCTGTTAACCATACTTTTAGAACGTTTTTTTTCACATAGCCCAAATTCTTATTTTGATACCTCACATACTTCGAACCCAGATCCCTTCTGAAACTCCAGGAAACAACGAATGCAAAACATGACAAGATTAGATGACACCCATATAAGAGAAACTGTTACGCCAATGTAACAGAATATACTCGCATTGTTACAATTTCAGTGAGGGCGTACGCCGAAAAAGCAAATGCAAAGGAAGAGGGCGTCAAAATGGGCGTCTAGAAGCCAATGGATTGCATTAAGTAAGAAAAGGGCGTTTATAGTTGAGGGCAAAATAGTGCTTGTTGTTCACAACATACGAATATATATGGTATCGTGCATAAACATGTTTTGGTAGAAATTGTTTTTTCTACTAAACGACGTTGTGTTTCTCAACACGCCATAAGGGCGGTACATGGCGTAAACTTCATCTAAGCCGTCCGATTTTTTACTTAGCCTTTACAGAAAACACCATGGTAAGAAATTGCTCATACGTCACTTCGATATTGCCGGTTCGAGTATGATCGTGTCGTTGAAATGAATTTGTCAATGTCTGCAAGAACAATAATACGTGAATTATGAATAGGGTGCTATTGAGCCGGTTTACACTAGACGGTTTAGAACGCGTATTTTTATCAATGCCCTCTGCGTAACAAGTATAAAGTCTAGGACATTCAAATCATCATATAGAGCACACAACAGAGTCCTACAACCTAGTGTAACAACATGGTGTAACAATTTTAAAAAGTGTTGCATTATTTTAAAACTGTATGTAGTTGCTTCACTCTTTAAGAAAATTTACAAGTGTTGCTTATAAAAAAGAAACTTCATTTGAAGGATATAGCTACGCTCAAACATTGACGATCTAAAATAAAGGTCTACAAGGTTCAATATCCTACTTACCCGGACAACAACACACAATTGTATGAAGTCGTCGAAACGAATTTGTCCACAGCCAGTCCTATCGAAGCGCTTCAAAAGTATGGAGATAATTCTTTCTGATATCCGAAACCCTGCAAATCCGAAACAAACAGGTTCATAGCAATATAAAATCATAAGGAGTATCACCAGAAGCTTGTACATCTCAACTAACAAAACGGCCGAGGGGTTAGTTTAATATTTTGACCTGCACGTTCCAGAAGTCATCTCAGCATGAAAGTATTGTAACGCCTCTGAAGAATACTTTCCAATATCCATGTGCTTACACACCAGCCTAAGATGTATATTGGTGCCATTTGGGTGGACTCAATTTAATATTGAATGTTCCAGACCGACGTATTTGATTTTTGATAGAAACTAGCGAGTCAAACACAGTCTTCAATCACAGTCACACACAGGCTAGTTCGTTTGTTTGTTTGTTTGTTTTTTAAGGTCAATTTCCGTAAAATGGAAAAAGGACGTAATGTATAATGAAACACTAACGATACACTAACTCGAGAAAAAAAACACCATTACTAAACTGAAGAACATTCAGAATTCGATGTCCTTCAGTACTTAAAAATAAAGTATATGATAAAGTCCTTTTTTACACTATGTGCGATCATCAGATGTATCTCAGGCCAAAAGTGATGCTTTTCGAGGAATGAATTCTAGGAAATAGCTTCTACAAGCAGAGAGGAATACAGGCTTTTCGACATTACAAGATACAGCTGCGTGTATTGAGTGAGTGTTCAGATATAAGCAAAGCATTCTTTAAATAAAACTGAATCAGTAGGTCCCTTAAAGATTCCATATCCTCAACTGTACTGCATTCAGTTGAGGTTGTGGTTGCTCTTGGCAATGAGTATTCTGCATGATTTCCAAAGCAACAACAAATAAAAACATAATACTCACCAAAGCCTAACATCGCTAAAAATAAAAAGAAAACGAGGTGATGTCAGTGATGAATTCTGAACTCAGTCGACAAAAATGTCAAAAAGTCACTGTGAGGAAGAGAATTTTCATTGAAATCCAGTATATACTTCTACAGAAATGTACTCCTACGTGGTGATTTTTTCACAAACTTTTGCCTGACGGGAATGTCAAAAGGCAGTTCTCCATTGCTTACATCACTTAAAATTGAAAAAGCAGAAAACTGCTTGATTTATTCAAATTGTGTGTTATCCTTACTTCATGGAATAAGCAACTCAATTGTTGTGTTGTAGAATAAGACTTTATAACCCAGTGGGCAAAATCGTCAAAAAATCACTGCGACGGAGAGCACTTTTATTGAAATTGAGTGTACCTTATTACATGGTGTAAAGCAAGTACCGTTAATTAATGTATAGCGTAATATTCTCCTACGTTAATTTTAACAAACCTTAATTTTCTATGAAAATTATTTCCAGTTGTTCCAGCTTTCCCTGGATACTCTGTAAGGCTCATGGAAAAATAAAGGTTAATTGGTCTCACTTTATGATCTATTGACTATAATCATTCCTACGTAAAATGTACAAAAAAATATTTCTGTATCTTCTCTTGCCACCTTTTCTGTCTCAAAGTCAGTATCCATTTCGTAATCACTGTCATCATTATGGTCATGGCGTTAATTACTACACACTTTTAAATCTTGATGACGATTCGCGTTAATTTCTGATATCGTTAATTTTTTGACCGTTTACTTGCTTTAAACATTTCATGTAATAAGATATATTTCTAGAGAAATGTACTCCTTCGCAGATATTTTTAACAATTATGCCAGCTGGGAAGAGAACACCAAAATGAAAACTTTTACTTCCTTTGCTGTTTTGTTACATTGTCTCATAAATCACTTGACAACATCTATCACGTAATGTAAACTAGGTGTTAAATTTTGATAAAACAACTTTGTAAAACAATCTTTTCTAAGGTATCCTGTTCTGTTTTAAAACCTTTTTTCAACTTTTAAACTCCCTATATATATTTCTATTAGAAATTGAACTAGAGAAACAAGTGAACTAGAGAAACAAGCGCAGGCAGACCTATGATGACTAAGAGACTATCCTATGGAGTATTAGTTATTTTATGCCACTTTCACAACTTAGCTCACAAAGGTTTGAAACAGTCCCTCCTTTTGAAAGGAAAATTAATTATTTGATTAATTGAATGATTGATTAATAAATAGTACTGGTTTTTTGCAATAATCTAAAGAAGATATCAACTTAACAAATTGACACAGACTTTTTACCTTGAGAAAGCTCCCTTTGATCAATGCTTCCATTTTTATCCAAATCATAATTCCGAAAGGTGTTAGTCCAATCGGTTACATATTGCCATAGTCCGCAAAATTCATTGAAATCAATTGTACCGTTGTTATTGTAATCAAACATACCTGCGAAAAGAAAGAATAAATTCCATTCAATGGAAAACATTAAGTTGATAATATCAAAATTGACCTGGAGAATGTTGAGCTGTGGAAACACTAGAATGTCTCAACAAAAAACTTTTGTTATATCAAATTAAATACACCTTCCACAGAAACTTTCATATTATCTCAAAGGCTTCACTCAATTAACATTTAACAAGATAAAAGAGTATGAATACTACGCTTACTAATCATTAAGCGGACGGTTTCTGGATTGAATGGTGCCCAAGAACCTAAGAAAAAAAAACATTTCAATTTTAGACGACAGGATAGTAAAATGACAACCTAAGATAAAACAATGCTACTCCAATACACCTGTTATAATTCACAATAAAAAAATTATTCGAACAATGTACAAAACTGTGCTTCCTGTTCAAACAGTGAACCGAGCCCCTGTTTAAATAATCATTATGAAAGTACCATTTCTTAAAGCTGCTTGTAGTTCAGAACTATCTATGGCACCACTTCGGTCTCTGTCCACTCTAAAACAAAGAGAAAAATTCCGTACTTAAAACTCATAAGAGATAAGATAAAAGATCACAAAAACTTTCGGTAACTTGCACTTCTGCCAAAGATAGTAATACAAAAGCTGTTTGTCAATCCCTTGCGGGTTTAGTTATTAAGAAGTTACTAAAATTCATAGCCTATAATTAAAATGTTTGAATTGAAAACAACCTAACATCTTATAGACATCCACTCAATTCTGAATAAACTAAAAGGAAGTTATCTAGAAATTATTATATATAAAGATGATTATAATATAAAATGGGGCTTGTGGGGCAGTGGTCATATGCCTTTATCTTTGATTCTGGTTCAATTCTTGGTTAATGAAAATTCCTAACATTTTTGAGAGATGCAAATAACCCAGGACTTGGAATATCAGCTGTTAGAGTGCAACACAAGAGGTATCTTGAGTTAAACATATTTTTATCCCCTTCTCTAGGTCACAACAGGAGCAAGGCAATATTTATTATTATTATTATTATATAATCTAATTAATCTTTATAATCATATAAACATATTATAATCTAATCTAATATAAATATAATATAAATATAATAAGTAAAATGCAAGATCAGAAGAAGTAAGAAAACAAAAAAAAAACAAAACAAAATGGAAAGCATTACTTACATTTGAAAAATTGACCACAGTTTATTACGATCAAAAGCAGGTGCAGCCATATTCTACTATATCAACTGATTGAAAATGTAAATTATAAGAACATAGTAAAAAACATAAGAAATTTTAATTCAATAAAAAAAATTGCAAAATTGTGATGGCTGATTCTTGTGTTAGTGGAATAAACCACTAAAAGTTAAAAGAAATGTCTTTGATATATAACATTAGGAGAATATAGATTTTTTAAAGGGAAATTAAGCCTTTATCAAACTTTATCAACTTTTTATATTAGCTGCAAAAAAGTTTCATTAATCCTCTGTGATCATTAAAAATTATCTTAAATAATAATTATACTCAATTTTTCGTTATTCAGTGTTTAACAACGGATGCCATTGCTGTGCTCTGCTATGGAAATTTTGACGACACAGTGGGATCACTCTTTTTGTAAGGTTTGCATAAACTAGAATATATTTTGTTTTTGTTGATGAAAGTTCTTAAGTTCTTCATGATATAAAACCTTCATTAGATTTATAGCAGGTAAACATGCGTAAGTGAGTTTTTAATGAACGTGTATATTTTATATGAATAAAAAAAATCTTCAGTATGACTGTTTTATTTTTGTTGAATTGTCGCTGATATGTTTCTTGATGCTTAAGATTGTTATGTTGATGAATGATAAATATCTTTGTGTTTATGTTGCTTTTCTACCGTTTCTCCTATCTTTAGAACATAGGTATAAAAAACCTGCAATCATGTGCTGCCTACACCTGATATTGCTGCAAATGAAGTTCGCTCTGTGATGTCATGATATTTATAACGAAAGCTGCAATGGTGATTTAACTCAGTTGTTTTTTTAGCTATTTTTTCATTTGCAATAGCTTTTATACATAAAAAGGTGTTCCTCTAGGGTAAATGAAGTATTTCATGCTCAAAATCAGAAAATAAATTTTAAGGCTTAATTTCCCTTTAATTATCAAAAACAGAATTCACATTGAATTCATTGTACTTTAATCGGAGAAACTTTCGCGAGAGAAACTTTCGCGAATTTCGCGAATTTCACCCTTTTTCGCGAAAGTTTATCCCGCGAAAAATTTAAAATCACTCATTCGCGAAAGTTTATCTCGCAAAATTTTGCTCTTATTTCCAAATCGCGAAAGTTTATCCAGTAAAATTTCGATTTTTTTTTGCAATTTTTTAAATTTTAAAGCTACCAAAATGTCGGAGATCTATTTCAAAACCTATGTATATAATAAAGGAGGGAAAGATTTGTCAATTTGATTTTCTTGAAAACATTTTTTTTCTTGTAACAAATCAGTCATATTTTGATACACAGATATAATAGACGCTGTCAAATATTATTTATGTAAAAAATGTTTTTCAGTCGTCGATAATGACAATATCAGTTGATTCCTTTCCCTGCAGTATATTATCTCCGATTCGCAGTTTCTTTAGTATGAGTATGACAATGACGGCGACGATGAGGAGTGGGGACCAGAAGGTGCTAGAAATGTTTTTGATGACGTTTTCAACGAACTTGACGACGAACAATCTTTGTAGTTTTTGAACTCATTTTATCTTCATTTTATTTGTAGTAAACGAAAAATACAGATTCAAATGCATGCATTTTGTCAATTTTCTGCTTAGAAAATTCCTGTTTCCTTAAAACTGTCCTAAATTATTTCAAAAAATTCCTTCATTCGCAAAAGTTTATCTCGCGAAAATTTATCAATTTCTTCATTCGCGAAAGTTTATCTCGCGAAATTTTGCGACTTTTCCAATTCGCGAAAGTTTATCCAAAACATTTCGCGAATTTTTGACCTCGCGAAAGTTTCTCTCGCGAAAGTTTCTCCGATTAAAGTATTTCAAATTGATGTTTCTAGATGTCTATCAAAAAATGGTATATATAAGTTTGTATACAACCACTTAAGCAGTCGTAACTGTTGAATTCAAAAATGTTTCATCTGAATCTAGATCAAAATATTTTGAGCCACAAATTATTTTAATTATTTTTATTTTTATTCGCATTGGAATGCTTGTTGTAAACAATAACTGTTATGGGAAAGTAGATGATTGATTAATGAAGTCTAAGTTATTAAGAAAACAAAAAGAGGAATGTTTATACACAAACTGTGTTATGTTGATTGCAAATTTTCAAACTTTTAGGTGCTTTACCACAAAACAACAGTATTATTTTTATTTAATATAGATCTTATGTGTTTTTTGAGACTCATTTTTATTAAAATCAAAACCCGTAAAAAGTTTTTTTACACGCGATACAAAACTTTAGAGAGTGAAAAAAGCAGATGCACAGCATGTATATATTAGCTATTCTGATAGGTTTAAGATCTTTCAAGTAAAACAATTTTTTTGTTATGCACTCTAGTGCTGATTGCAAACCTTGAAAAATGTTTTATCTAGGTGGTGTCTGTTTAAGTGGGATCTTTTAAATCAGGGGAATCATTAATTGGAAAAAAAGTTATTTGGAAAATATTTCTAGAACTTTAAGAAAATAACTGACATTTGTTATGGTCCAAGACATTGACGGAGTGGTGATGATCAGAGCTTTGGCGTCACTGAAATGTTTGCTTGAAGATACCTTCTCAAAACCAGTTGGTTGTTCTGCTTAACGATCCCGTACATGTTTTATAGTACCAGGTATATAGTATAACAGCTGATGAGAAGGGACATAGAATAACAAAAGGATTAGCTACTAGTGAATTGTGCATCTCTGAAAACAGGTTTATTACAAAGTTTTTAAATGAGAGCAACTATTTCCGCTTGCTTCCCTGCCTGGCTGCGGCGCAGAATCGTCTTTTCTGGTAGTTTTTCACATTTTTAAAGATTTTCATTTAGATTCTCATTGTAAAATATCATCAGAGTCGTCTTCAAGCGTAACAATCAATTACTTCCGAAATTAACGACGAAAAACATCAAAACTTTCACCGCTCACATTGGTCATCGCTCTACGCCGTATTCAAGAGTTTAGCCTAGACATTTTTGGTACATATGTGAAGTATAGAGGCTGAATGTAACGAAAATTATAATAATGTCTGAAAGAAATTCTGTTCTTCACCGCTATATTCTGTTTTTATTTTCCTTATTCCTCTATCGATAATATCGTGTTTATAAAAACACGAAAAAAACAAATGTTTTATGTCGTTATAAGTTACATCTTCGCAAGAACTTCGTGAAAAGTCGTCTATCTCATGGGAGATTTAATGATTTACCGAAGAAATTTTAATAAGCGTGCTCTTTCCCCACGATGATAGATCTCAAAAATTTTGTTTGAGATACAATGAAATTTCAATGTTAATTTCGTTTTGTATTAATGAGGGTCACACATCATGTGTGAACGTCGTAAATATCTTTTGTTTTACTAACATTCACTGATCTTTGACGGCCGAACATTTACCGCGGATGACAAATGGTGGTCTGTTAATATTGTAATAATGGCGTTTTAAAAACATTGTCAAATATAATTATAAGTAATTTGGCACTTCTCGTAAGCTGATCGAAGTCACCCCATAATCGATATTGTCGTTTTCTTGGAAAGATCAGGTTATTTCTCTGAAATTACAAGTTTAGTTAATGTGAAATTTTGCAATGAAATAGAAGAAATATGTAATGTAATGATTCCAAAGTTTCAAAAGTAATGGTTTAGTATTTCGGAAGTTACTTTTAAAATAGTGGCAAAATTGATCGAAGTCACCCCGCTTTACGGAATCTAAACAGAGGGGGTGGCCACCAAAATAAATAATACAAATACATTAACATAAGTTAAACAAAAAAACCATACACTAAAATGCAAGGAAAAACAAACAAAAAACAAAAAGAAAAAAAATATATAAAAAAATTGCTCAATTATTAGATACTTTCTGCGTACTATGATAAGAAGAAACCACTGACAAGGTTTTTTAGTTGGCATTAGAGATATGGAACTTAGTTCCAGGTGACTAAAAGTAGATTGGAAAAAATTCCAACAAGTTATAGATTGGTAGGTAATAGAGTGTATTCTGAATGTATGAATACATTGCATTCATACATTGTATGAATACATTGCAGGTTTTGACAAGACCAAAGATAGTAAGAAAACCAAGTTTAGCAAAGAGAGGTTTGGAAGGGGTGAGATGAGGAGAGAATGTGATAATATGAGCTATGAGATTTTGATAATACTCATATGATAATATGAGATTTTTGAAGTAGGAGGATACGTTTAGTGATAAAGATTCTTGTTGAGCCCAGACCTGGCAACCATAGCGTAAGTGAGATGAGAAGATAACATGAAAAATAGAAAGAAGAACGAAATGAAGAACAAAAAGTGTCGGTTTTTACAAAGGCACCATTAGCCCTGCGAAGTTTCATATGGAAAGAGCATCAGTATGCTTTTTCCAGTTTAAGATTCATCTCACTATAAGAAATTTTTATTTCCACGTGACGAAATTCTTTCCGAAATGAAGCAGTAAAGCAACAAAATGAAATTCGAAGAAATGTTTTATACTTCCTCGTTTTCACTTTCGATTTTCCCCAACACTTTTCCAAGGAAGTGCTGAATCAGGAAAACACTCTACCATCTTTTTCTGACCTCAGTTTTAAATTTTTAACTCGATTTTGTAAAAGTGCGAGTAAAAGTGCTGGTGATAACATTCGAATGACCGAGTCATTCATCACGATTTCCATGTTCGCGCCATGATCAGAACCTACGAAGAATTCACATACCATTTCACATTTTATTTTATTTAATTGCCAATCAACATTCCTCTGAAGAGTAAGAAATGTCTAAAGTTTCTGTTGACAAAGACGTTTTCTTCAGACGAATTCAAAGGATTTATGACTACTGGAAAGTAAGAAACCACTTTGCACTTTTTCTCGTAAAATTCATTCTATTTTTTTTGGCGGTGTATTTGGGTGGGCTGCAATTATTTTAGATAACTTGCATGCAGAATGCTCATGCTGCCTGTTTTCTTCCAGAAATAATTCCATTGGGAAATAAGTCTCAGGTCACATGAGGAGGGGGAGGAAACCTTTAAGCAAGAGATCTGTATACACGATGCTGTCATGAATTTGTGATCCATCATCATGCGATATTGTCCATAAACCATAAAGTTTCTTTTGAACATTGCATTCCTGGTTTTGCACAACACCATCGTAAAAGAGAAGCGCAAGCAGCAAGTCAGGAAATTTTGTTTTCATCAATATATACCATAAAACGGGGTGACTTGAAACAAAATTGGCCATTTTTTGAAAAGTTTTGCTCATAACTTTTAATCTAAGAAAGTAATTACTATGAAATTTTGAAAAAAGGTCCATTCATCTTTTGTCTTTCAGATAACGACTAATTGATGCATGCCATCTCAAGTTATTGCTTCACAAAGTACACCTACTGAAATTTAGCGTGCGGGGGTGACTTGAAACAGTGCTGTTTCCAAAAAAATGTTGTTTTATAGAGTGCCAAAACAGAAAACGTGTGTTCTACGATTACTTGCGTATAAAACATAAATTAAAATAATTTGTTAATGCCAGTTTCATTTTTATTAAGTGATGGAGAGTGTTAGTAAATTTTGAAAACTCAAAATTTCAGAATTGTAAAAAGTAAGTTATCTGAAGCCATTAGAATCATTAAGCGTGTGAGAACGTAATTGTTTCAGAAACAATATCGAAAGCAGGCAAGATGAATTTAAATTTATAGCTACTTTACATGACTGTACTTACTTAAAACTCAAAAATTGAATATATATAATAAAATTCCTGTTTCAGAGTATCCAACTTTTTTTCTCGTGCTTCTTTTAGTTTAGGATATATTTCCTTTACCATTTCGATAGAGGTGTCACTTAGAAATTGATCCATCGTCTTCGTTTTTTCCACACAAGCGCTTCATCATTTCATCCGGATTGCGCAAATTTATTGCGCCATTGCATATGACATGTACATGGAGTATGAAACGGCGTCCACATATCAAAAAGGCAAGAAGAAGCCCTGATAACGAGGTTAAGTATGAAATTGTAAAACGTAGCAACATGCAGCCCGTCTATCGCCAATTGCACAATAAGAATGGTGTGCCCATAGCCTTGAACAGGATATAATTGCAGCACCGCTTTGTTCAAAATTCTGATTGGTATTCAGTTATGGTACTTAGTAAAACGAGTCTATTGAGGTTCAATTCTTAGATATTAACCCTTTCTATTTATTGAACTTATAATAATTACCAAATGACAAGCCTCGAAATAATTTTTTGAGGACAGTCGGACAAAATGTCCGGTACATTTTAAATCTGGTCGGACATTATACAGACCTAACTTTTTGTTGCTTTACAATAACGACGGCAGTATTTGCGAAGTAAACTATCGCATGAAAACATGTCGGACAAAAAGTCAGGCCAGAACTGATTTCAGTCGGACAATTTTGAGTCTGGGTCGGACAATGTCCGATGTCCGACCGCTATTTCGAGGCTTGAATGACTTATACCACCTTTGAAACTCCATCGGCTGAACTTTATCACACATCAATGATTCGATTGCATCATAATTGATAAGAATATTTATGCAATAATCGAAGAGACGAAGTGTATCATGTAAGAAAAAACGAAACATTTTAATGGCATATATTTCTGTCAATTTTAAGTATTTTTCGATAAAATTCTGGAATTACTTCCTTCTATTTTACAAATGTAAAAAAATAATATTTGGCGATATGCTATATCGCCGTGACATGCTATTTTACTTTTTTCATCTTCAGCTTCCGAAGAACTTCCTTGATTGAAAAACTTTTTCCATCGAATGTTGCGCTAGATAGTCTACGAACGGAATCTGAAAAAAATTTTGAGTTTCATTCATTATTTCATGAGAAATAACGTTTTTTCGACGCTGTTTCAAGTCACCCCGCTTTACGGTACCACACATTTTTTAATGTACTTGCACCAAGGCAAGGTGGCGTTGCTGGCCCAATCTGTAGTTTTGCTTCAACCAACTGTTACAGAAATACTGTCGATCAAAGATTTCGATGATGTCACAGACACATCCCCCCCAAAAATTATGCCCAAATTTTTTGTCACCCCATCATCTGTACAGTAGACCCCAAAAAAGTCAGTTATCCCTATTGGTTACAGAGATAATTTTCTTTAATTTCGTGTTCGTTTACACTAACGTGACACATAAGAAGAAAAGAAACCATTTCTCTCACAGCTCATATCTGTTCTGTGTGACAAACAGAAAGACAACAAGATGCCCTTGCAGGCATAAGGATTTCTGCAAAATCAGCTGAAGTATGAAAAAAGAAAGACCATGACATTCTTGAAATTTAAGAAAAGTTTAATCCGCAATATATATTTATGAAATTTCTGATCATGTACTCCCCAAAAATCTGGAAAAAACATAATTGTCACTATGCAAAACTTTATCTGAATGACAAGTTCTTTATTTTGTTGGTACGAAATTATATTAAGGATTCAGTGATCAATTCAGATAAGACAATGAGTATGCATGTAAGTCATTGTAAATGCTATGAATTTAATACGTCTTGTCAATCTTCCTAACAGAATTCCTAATTCAGAAGGAGAAAAAGGAAAGCATAGATTTTAATGATACGAAATACACCTATATACATACAAAATCAACATACATAACTGAAAACAGAAATTTGTGCTTTAATTTGAGTAACAATATGTCATTGCTATCTTTTTAATTTAAAAGCATGCATTACCAGAACTAAATTTCATGAAAAGATTATAAAAATTTATTCAGAAACTTAAAAAACAATAAATTTTTAATTACGTATACACGCCAGGGCATCATGAAAGCATAACTGACACAATACGAACCTTACATTAACTTCTAATAAACTTAATGAACAAAATAACATCAAATTCATATGCTTTCAGATATCACAGTGATTACGTATGTACGGTCAATCTTCCTAATTACGAAAAGACTTCCCCAAACACAAAAAGTAAACAAAGATTAGGTTTATGAAAAATATGACCTAAACTTAGCTACCAAAATTAGCAAACATAACTGAAAACAGAAATTTGCGTTAAAAGATGTCCAGTATTTAGAATTTACAGACAATCAAGGTAAGTTTCAATTTGCTATCGTAAACAGTAAGTCCCCATTCCTAATTCAGTAATTGATAATACAGCCAAGAACTATACAAGTATATAATAGGCTAAAATAGCTAGAGAAACATCAAACATAAAATGAGATGCACAGCCCACAGACAGAGGGTAACAAGACATTCCTTGTATGTTGTTGGAGCTGAAGAGGAAACTGAGCTGAGCTGTATGTATCCAGAGCTTAAAAAGCACTACAGCCCACACATGAAACAAACAGTATTTTGCATCTAGAAAGGCTTAAAAAAATCGCAGACATTTTGCAAAACATAAAAGCTGCACACACTGTTTTCACAAAACATTGAGAACTTGTTTTTAGAAAAGAATGAACGTAGTAGAATCATTGCAAGATAATTATAAATTTCTACCCTTTACTTTCGGTTTTGGAAGTGCAAATCTTCTTACTTTTGGAAATATAAGGTTTCTTCGGTCACGCTGTGGTTTACCATTATGCGAACGGCGTGCAAATGTAAAGTCGAAAAATACCCGGATGATCGCATGGCGGAAATAATCAAGCCAATAAACTAAGCGCTATTAAAGTTTATTAGCACCCTTTCGTAATAGTGGCGGTCTATGCACCAATGAATTTTGAGTCGGCGGCTGTATGAACCAATGAACTTCGAGATAAAAAAATCGCTAGGTTTGGACAGTAAGATGAAAAAAAACTAAGAAAAACGACGAAAGTAAAGGCTTTCTTGCTTACGCAGAAATCCAAACAGGGAATCAGCTATTAATATAGATTTTCCCTTTTGCAATAAAAACAACACTAACACAGTCTTGGTCGTGAATATTTGGACCAGTGTGTGGTGTTTTGCACGGTCGCATTCACATAGACGTGTGATGTCGTGCACATGTTCTAAGCGTGCGATTTATTTTCCCTGGCAAGCATTGGCATGCAGTTTTTGAAATCTTTTATTTTCCTTTCCTTCTCTTCATTTTTTTCATCTTTTCTTGATGTTTGCACAAAGAAGAAGCGCGAACAGAGAGAATTCTCTTTCATTCATTCAAACAAAACCTGTTAGAAGAACAAGAAAAATATTACTCTTCATCCATTTAAATGAAGTGCGGAATAATCAGGCTTCGCCATGAAGAAATGTCTAACCGCGGGATAAAAGCCGTAGCTAGAATACATTAGTACTATGAAAAACAACATCACAAATATTGTACAAGAGCCTTAACAAAGGATTTTTACACTTTTTGTTCATACTTTGTATATACTTAAATAATACCCACTTGATATAATTCAAATAATGAAATAGAAAAATATTATTATAACTATTCAAGTTGCCTTGATAGGGATAGACATAAGAAGGACACAAGTTGTACGTTTATAGTATATAGGCTAGTCTAAAGGTAATATACACTAAGGTTAGTGAGTTAGTAACAAAAAGCATAAATGTTCATTAATAACATTTTCTAATGTTTCTGGAAATTTTGATTATTCATCTCACAACGATTCAGAAGATATTTTGAGATATGGATACAGTTTCAAATTAAGAATGGATGTACGCCATTTTTTTCCAAGGAAATTGACATTTTGAGGACATGCCATATTAGACATACACAAATGCCACAGACGTATAGCTACAGACAGCCTTCCTAATTCCAGACATTATTATCGTAATATTATCTTAATTATTGTAATTTTGTGCATTATACTTATCACCATAAGCAAACAAAGCCCAACAAAGTCAGTTGATTTAGGAATAAGGGTTTAATGCCATCGCATTTTGCCCATCCACTAACATCAAATGATGCCAAGGACAACATGAATAGATAACCCCAAGACTTGATAGCTGATTATATTTAACCCGAACATTTCAGGGGATTTAACCAAGACCCTTATTGCCTTTTGACCTATGGCCTAACTTCGAGATACATGTCCATATCTTGCTTCGCAGACACTTCCTCCTTTTTAAGGCAGCAAGGATTATTAGTGACAAGTGTTTCCTGGTTATTTGCTTATTTAATTCGTTGACATTTGTATTTATCTAGAAAGGCAGTAATGACGAAGGACCAGCGATAAATAATGTTGACGCCATTGTAGCTGTTGTTGGACAAGATGAAAATGTTATTTATAGTAAATCCACTGCACTGCAGGTATTAATGTTGTTTTTGATCTGTAATCTTTTATCCACCTTGCTCTGTCTTTATAACTCTTCTTCCTTTTCTCATCTTATAGCTCTCTTGCTAGGAGAGGCTTCAGCCTTGCAGGGAGCAACCTATTTAAAAAAAATTTAAAAAATTATTAGTCACATTATCTCATAATAATTAAGGCTTCTTGAGGTCACGATTTCCACGAAGTAAAACATGAAGTAATGCTGCTTAAGTTGCAAAAATGTGACATGACAATGATGTTATAAAAATTGTAAAAACTGTAGTCTCCTTATCTATGAACACTAGAGATTCTGAAGGTTTTTGAGGATTCAAAAGAGTGCTTTAATTCCATTAGGGAAATAAAGATATAATATCATTACATAAAATGTTTCTTTGAGGTTCATTGAATGTTTTATTTTATTTTGTGTTTCATTATATCAATTAATTTATGAATATGAAATGATTCGGACAAGTTTAATCTTGTATCCGAAAATTGTAGGTTAGTTACGAAAATGTTTGAAAATGATTTTTTTTAAGTCCATAATGGTCATAATTGAACTGTCATGAGGAAATTGCATAGAATCAAAAGAAGTAAACGAGTCGATAAAATTTTTCTAAAATGAATGAAGAGACACTTTTCTCTTACCATTAAGAAACAAATTTTTGTCGTAATCAAATCTGGCTTAAATTTCAAAAAATGAAATTTGTTTTTAGTTTATTCCATTGTATAAATTAGTATACCTGCTTAAAATACTATAGTTAGTAAGTAAATAACGGGAGTTTTAAGTCCTTGGGCTTCCATCCGTAATGGTTGGTTCTTCCTCCCGCTGATTTGAGACTAGTAGTTGACATACCGCCAGAGATATGTATAGCATTGCTCTAACTTGCCTGAAGGCCAATGTGCAGTCAGTCGATGGCTCCTAATGGGGCGACACACTGCTTTTAAAGGGCATCGGAGTGGTGTATTGAGATATGACATGACTGGATTGGAACACAGGTGGCAGCGGTCACACTCAAGGGTACTAACCACTACACCATCGCTGAACTATATATACTGAAAATGACCTTCATATCCACCACAACTAAAATGTCGGGATTATAACGGGGTTTAGCGTTACTTATGTTAAAGCTCCATGAACATTGAAATGTGATGATGCAAAACAGACTTAGGATAATTTTACTGTAGCATTGGTAACAAGAGAGAAGTGTAAACATTGTCAAGAAGTGAATCTCTTGTATTATAAACAATTTTTTTATACTTATTGTCAAAGTTCCTTTAACCATATTGTTTACTTACAGCAATGGCTCTTGGGATATGAGCTCACAGATACCATAATGGTGTTGTGTGAGTCTCGCATTTATTTTTTGGCAAGCAAAAAGAAAATTGATTTTCTGAAACCGATTCAAGATGGTCAAGATCGGAAGGAGAATATTCCACCTGTTACATTGCTGCTTCGGAACAAGGTAGAAACTTTATTTCAACCTTCTTAATGAATATCATGTTTCATATTCATGAAACCAAAGGCGGTTTTCTATAGATTTTTTTTATTCCAGGTCACCTCTTTCCAGCCCGGATTTCTATTCTTACATTCCAATAGGCACTTCGAGGGGAGGGGTTACTTTCACATGCCAGTTACCAATTATTTCATTTGACCCCAGCCCTATTAGCCCTAAAACATCCGAAGACTTCATGGGGGTGAGGGCTGCAGGGATTGTGTTTGGCTAGAGTTGGATTTGAACCTGTAACCTCTAGTGAGCCAGTCAAATTCGTTACTGTTATGTCACTGCTGCCATATACTTCTCTTGCTTTGTGTGCTTGACTTTCTGATTTATTTTCTTGTTTGAATTCAGGCAGATAGTGATGCTGAAAACTTGAAAAAGCTTGTAGATGGCATGAAAGAGAGTAAAGAGGTAACACATGTAGCAATGTAAAAGATTTCGACATCTTTTTGATTTTGAATTTTTGTCTATTTCTTTTTCCAATGTCCGTAACTTTTACAAAATGTTTAGGGTAAAAATATGGGTATTTTCTCAAAAGACAAGTTTTCTGGAGAGTTTGCCGAAAGTTGGAAAAAGATTTTCGACGCAAGCAAATTTGAAAAGGTAAGGCCATGTTGTTGTTGTTTTAAGTTAAAATGTATTTTGCTAGAGTTTTGAAAGAAAGATTCTCAATCTAGGAAAATTCCGTCAATCTTAATCTCAGTTCTATTTACCTGTGTTTGTAAGAAATTATATTTTGAAAATTTAAGGATGCAGGCAAATATCAGTTTGTCGGAAATGATAAGTTCATTGTTGATTTGCCTAAGTGCTTAATGGTAACTAATGTTTTGATTGGAATTTGCCCCCATTTTCTGGACAAACCTTGAATTTCAAGACAACAAGTATCAAGTGAGAAACTGAACCAGCTATGGTCTTCTTGAATTTCAAGACAACAAGTATCAAGTGAGAAACTGAACTAATTACGGTCTTGTTATTATGAGCGTGCTACAGCACTCCTAGAGTTAGTTAATCGCACACCTAGGTACTCTTCAAAAACATGGTTGACTATTTATATGAGCTAAAACATGTGAAGGATTAACTTATGTATATTAAGCGATTTTTTGTTGTTGCTATGGAGAATGGCCACCGTTGCTAAGGTAATTTTGAAATTCCTTTGTTATACGAATTCATTTTTTCACCTAGCGAAAGAACATGAAAACATAAGTGGTACCAGCAGGACTCCTTTTCGTGTTATTAAATGAAATTAAATGGGATTTCCATAAACAGAATCTTGTGTAAAATAATAATTGCACACTGTTGCTTGATTGCACCTTTGATTGATTGTTTCCTCAAAATAATACACAAATTCAAGTTAAAGGTTGATGGCTAAGCAGCGGGATCTATACATTATTGAGAAGACTGCAATCATTCCAAGAAATTAGTCAACGTTATAAATTTTGTTCTCTTAAGAAAATTCAAAGTAGTAGGCCCGATGGAACCAATAATTACTGAAGTGATGGGTTAAGACAAACCATACAAGCAGAACACACCCAAGATAATTTTTATTGAAATTGTGTGCCTATTTATAAAGAAATACGCTCGTTCGCAGAGATTCCCGTTCGTTCTGTTATACTTCTATACTGGTTTATTTATTATTGTAGGTCGACCTTTCTGCACAGTTTGCATATATTCTATCCGTTAAAGAAGAAACTGAACTGGGGTTTATCAAAAAAGCTGCCTATGTTACTTCCACGTTGTTCGACAAGTTCTTCAAGCAGCAAGTTGTGAAAGTAGTTGACGAAGAAAAGAATGTTAAGCATTCTAAACTATCCAGTCAAATCGAACAAGCTCTCGAGGGACCCAAATATATTGGAGCTGGGATGGATCCTGAACAGGTTTGCACTTTATTTTGAGGGGATTATAGTGAATTTAAAAATAATCATAAAAACAAATAACTTTAAATCTTTAAAATACATTTGTGATGCTTTTTGTTCGTCTGAACATCTTCAGGTCTGTCATCTTGCCTGCATTATAACTTGTTTCGTCAATATGGCTAGATATTACTGCCATATTTTTAGGCCATTTCCTATTGAAAGTTTGTTCATAGTCACATTACCTTCATAAAATCTAAATCTGGGACCCGCTTATTAATTATTTTGCCATTTTTATTCGGCAGCTGTTAGCTTGTCTGGGATTTTTCCAAGCACTTTCCAACTACCGTTTACAGGTAGTTCAAACTCAATCTTGAATTGAGTTGAGAAACTCAATCATTCATTGTCAATTACACATTTTTTAGCTCTTTAATGTGTCGTATTTAAAAACATGTTCTGAGAGAGTAATTAGGCCATTATTCACCAGATATTGTGTTGCTAGGGAGAAGAACCACCATTGCTAAGGTAATTTTGAAATTTCCTTTGTTATAGGCCAGAGTTCGAATTAGCCGTTCGCAATTCACAATTTGTGATTGCACTTTGATGTTTTGCAAGTGCTCTTTTACATTTTTTCTGAAAATTGCGAATGGTCAATAATATTTTACAACTCTTCTTTTGCATACTTCAATAAAATAGGAGGTTTTAAAACACAACTAAAGGCTGTAATTCACCTTCGTTTTTTAATGATTATTGAAAAAATGAAAATATATTTGATAAAAAATTTCATTTATTTGTTTATCATTTTCAATGATCATTAAAATTCAATATTTGAATATGTTCAAACTTTTCCTTATTTCATGATCTTTCTTTTGAAATTGAGAGACTCTATTGAATTTGAATGGTGCCAAATACAGTCTTCTCATTATGAGGTGGGCGATCTCCCTAGCACTTGCTATAACGCCCCTAGAGTTAGTTAATACGCGCTTTTAATCGCGCTTGTAGCTCGCTATAACGCTCCTAAATTTGTGTTTTTTAATGTTTAGCTCTCAAAATATTTGTGATTTAGCCATAATTCAGTCTTCTCATTATGAGGCACACGACTGCCCTAGTCCTTGCTACACAAGGGTCCTAGAGCTTACTTAAGATGCTCTTCAAAAACATGCTTAACTTATTTTATTAGTTTTCATGGCTGACAATGAAGAATAACTTAGGTATATTAAGTGAACGACCACCATTGCTAAGGTAATTTTGAAATTTCCTTCGTTATATGAATTCATTTCTTCATCTAACGAAAGAATATAAAAACGGAAGTGCTACTAGGAGGACCTATTTTCGTGTTATTCAATGAAATCAAAAAGCATCTTAGTTTCCAGCTCCCTTAACAATAAAAGTGAAATGAAAGCTAATGAATAAGATAAAAGTTGCCTTTTGCACACTCAGCGCATGGCGCTTTCGTCCCATTTTGCCACCAAATTTTTGCGACCGCTATTATTCATAATGAACGAACTTTCAACTGCAAATGGCCTTACACCATGGCTGTTTTTCTGTGAGCTGTCTGATTGTTGAAAATATCTTTGGACTGTTGATGTTTAGGTCGAAATGTGTTATGCGCCCATCATTCAAAGTGGTGGCAATTTCAGCCTGAAGTTTAGTACTGTCAGGTAAGTACCAATGTTTTTATTTCTTAAACCGATAGCTCTACTCTTTCCATCTGGCAGGGCTTTTTCAGAATGACAAAATGTTGTTTTGAATGTCTATTATACATTCAAAGTGTTTCACATCAGTTATGATGTATACACGTAAATTCCAGTTTTACATTTTGTAAGGTTTGGTTAAATTATCTTGTTTAGTTCTGATGAAAAACTCCATTTTGGTATTATAACATGCTCTTTGGGCGTTCGATACAAATTTTACTGTTCCAATATTGTGCGTACGTTAATGGTGGAACCCACGCAAGAGCAGCAAGACCTATATAACTACTTACTTCGTGTTCTTGAGTTCATCATAGAAAAGTTACGGGCAGGTAACTACAATTGTTTTTACTATTAGTTTAATGTGACTTTCTGGACAATAAGTGATTTTGTGTGCATTCTCAAATTTTTGGAACAATAATGGACATCCTGTTGGAGTCTGTGATATTGGCAAATTTTAATTTAGTTGTGCATGATTTTCCCCTATTGTTTCTTGTATCTTCTATTATTCAGTCATGTAAATTTAGTTTTCATATCATTTAGATAATAATCTGTCTTTTGTTTTCTTCACAGGTGCTCAATTGTCTGACGTCTACAATGCCACCATGAAGTACGTTGAGAAAACTAAACCCGAATATAAAGAAAACTTCGTCAAAAGTATCGGGTATATATGTTTTTAATTGGTTTCTTTTCATCTCTAGAGCTGTGAAGAACATGTTATGATTATGAAATATTTTGTGTGTATTCACAGAATTGTCAGTTAGAAGTCTCGAAATTATTCATCGACTTTGTTTGTTACGCCCATCATGTTAAACTGCTTTTTTTTGAGTGTACTATACTGATTTCATGGTTACGTTATAGATGTTTCAAAAGCTCAACCTTGCCTTTGTTTTTGTCATAGTTTTGTTACTGGCATAGAATTTCGAGAAGGTTCATTGATACTGGACCAAAAACATAATCAAGCTATCAAAAAGGGTAATTTTCCCCAAGGGATTTCTCTTCCTTGCGATTGTTCTGTTCTGTTCCTTAAAACATAGCTCCAATGATTTGTATTATGGTTATCCTATTTGAGATATTTTTTCAAGGCATGGTGTTCAGTATAAATATCGGTCTTACAAATTTGAAAAACAAAGAAGCCAAAGTCGAGAGCGAGAAGACTTATGCGTTGTTTCTTGGCGATACAGTGTCAGTAAATGATAACGAACCTGCTACCATCTTGACCACATCCAAAAAGCAAATGAAAAACATAGCGTTATTTCTCAAGGTTTGTTTGTTTGTCATCGCTGTTGTTGTGTTTTGAAGTTTTAATTTGGGCATTTTGTGTCAAAAATATTAACAAACAAAACACGGTATCGTAATCAGTACATATTAATGTAAAAGTTAGTTTCACAGCTTTTTTATTTAGATGTTTCAAACCCTTGTATTTCAGTTCTATAACATTTCCTTTCTGTTTTAAAAAAAACAACGGAATAGAAATACTGATTTATAGCTGTCATTTCTTGGTACTTTGTAAGCAGGTATGATTGTCAAAAAGGCACTGCAACCAAGAGCATTTTATTGAAAAAGTGTGTATGTAACAGTGTCTATGGAAACTACTCTCCTTCACAGCGATTTTTCCACAAAGTTGCCTGTTGGACAGTATTATTCAGAAAGGACACAGAAATTATATATCACGTGATCACATGAGACAATATAAATGTAAAAAAGCATTTAACCGTTTGATAGCATTTTCCGGCTTTCCAAGAAAACCATAAAAAACAAAGTGATTTTTTCTTTCCTATTTGACTATATATTTGGAATACTAGTAATAATTGTAAGGCTCTTAGTATTAATGTTTCCTGTGTGAAATCTTGGGTGGAAATCATGAATTTCAAATGACCTAATTCCTGGAAATTTAACAGCTACCTTCATTTCATTTCATAAAGGATGAAGAAGAAATGGAAGAAGATGAAGACAATGTGGAAATTGACGAGAAGTTCCTTCCTGAAAAGAAACAACGTGAAATATCAGCCGAAAACAAACGTAAAGATCACCAGAGAGAGCTGGCGCACCAAATCAACGAAGAAGCGCGGGTACAATGATTTTTGTTTTTGTTGTAAGAAATCTCACCATCTGTCCTTCAAAATGCTTTATCTCGTCACAATATCCCTTAGAAACGTATGCTTGAAAATGCCGGAGACAAAGGACCTAATAAAGTGTAAGTGGATAAGTATTTTAAAATTATCTCTGAGTTGAATTTGCTCCATATGTTTTGACCTTGACCTTGGTATAGAAATCCTTCATCTATTTTGTTACAGAAACTTTCGGACAAATATTGCATACAAAAACAATGCTTTGATACCTCGTGACAATGACGTCCAAGATCTAAAAATATTTGTAGGTACGGCTCAACACTTAATGACTGAATGAAAAAGATGAAAAACATAGGCATGATTGATGTGATTTGTTTCGTTTTAGATCGTAAATACGAAGCAATAATTTTGCCCTTGTTTGGATTGCCCACTCCTTTTCATATCTCAACGATAAAAGTACGGGAGTTTTTTTTATTGCATTAATGTCTGGTCACAAGTTGAGTTTTCTGATCAATCGTATTGTTCTTATTTTCAGAATGTGAGCACCAGTATAGAAGGCGATTATTCGTACTTGAGAATCAATTTTTTCTGTCCCGGAAGGTATGTTTAACTCACACTGACAAGGTACAGAACCTCTGACAGAAGTTGAAATGACTTTTTTTGTACTTTTTCTTAACTTCAGCTCTTATGGTAGAAGTGACGGCAATCTGTTTTCAAACCCTGATGCAACTTATGTGAAGGAGATGTAAGAATCATTTAATTTTATGAAAGTCTTCATCATGATAAATATATTTTCCATTGACATTCCATATTTCCTATTGGTCTAATACCAAAGCGAAACATACCAACTTCTAAGAAAAGCATATTGCTCTACACTATGAATATCTTGGAAATGAGTTGCCTGCAAATTTTTTTGTGATGTTACTGATTTATGGATTTTTATTTTTTTACTTATAGAGTATACCGAAGTTCCAATATAAAAGAACAAGGCAACCCTTTTGCACCTGCTGCAAACTTGAATAATGCTTTCCGCTTGATAAAAGAATTACAGAAAAAATTCAAAACCAGAGAAGCTGAAGAAAAAGAAAAAGAGGTATGATTGTATGATTTTAAGATGTTTTATTTCATATGTTGTTATCAAAGGCATTGTGCAAGTAGGCAGCATGTTACCAGATAGCTTAAGAAATTAGGAGACCAACTAGGAAGACCATGTAAGATCCCAGCAGGCAAAATCGTCAAAAAGTCACTGTGATGAAGAGAATTTTCATTGAAGTAGTTTGTATATTTCTATAGAAATGCACTCCTTCGCAGAGGTTTTTCAACAAATTTGCCCGCTGGGATATTAATATTAATCTGTGTCAACAAACAATTGACCGATAAATTCAGAAAGAAAGAAATGTTATATGTAGATTCCAAACCAGTAATAATACCCTCGTTTTCAAAACATTTTTTGCTACTCACAAGAAGATAATACTAGGATGATTACCAACCATTGTAAACTGGACACCTGGTGGGACATTTTTTACCAGACTTCAGAAAGATCAGCCTTCTGCTTGACTTGTGCTGGGGAAAAAACCTAAAAAATTTTGAAAGTTTAAATCTAGTTTCTTTAAAAATCAAAAGGAATATGGACTTATATTAATTTGATTTATTCATAATTACCATCCTAGTAGTTGTCATCATGTTTCTAATTGTATTTGTCGTATGGGTTTTGATCTGTTGAAATGACGATGTTCTTTTCCATTCATTATCAGGGCATCGTCAAACAAGAAGATTTAATTATACACAACAGTAAAGGCAATCCACGTCTAAAGGATTTATACATACGACCGTCACTGACAAGTAGGAAATGCCTGGTAAGGTTTTCTGCTTTTGTGATAAAGCAGAAATTGGATCAATATAAATTTTCTTTTATAACCTGAAAGCTTTATATTATTGTTATAGTGCTGTGTTTCTTATTAAATAATGCAAGTTTTTTTACAATATATTATGATAATTCCTGGATTCTTTCTTTAAGGGAAGTTTAGAGGCACATGTGAATGGTTAGTTTGGGTTTTATTCACAAGTTTGTTGCTTCTATTTAAAGCCGGCAGGTTTTATTTTGTGGTTGTTACCTTGTGTTTTTAGGTTTCCGATATCAAACTATCAAGGGTGACAAAGTAGATATTTTGTATAAAAATGTCAAGCATGCTTTTTTCCAGGTATGTGTTAACTAGCATTATAATTTGGAGAGAATTTGAATGGCTTGATGTGGACGAGTTCCTATCAACTGTCATTCTTTGTGTTGGAGTTGTCACGTCACACTTACATGAAGTAACATCACTGATGACTAGGACTTCCATGATCCTTTGAAGAGTTTTAGTAATATGTTTAAATGTTTTGCTCAAATTTTTTTTAAAGCCATGTGATGGAGAAATGATCATTTTGTTACATTTTCACTTAAAAGTGAGTTATTTTTCTATGTGGTTATTTTGTTGCAGAGTTTACTATAATGCCTCGAACAAGCGCTTCCTTCCGATGAGTGCCCATCCTAGAGGTGAAATAATTGAATAAGCATGAAAGATTGGATTATGAACAACACAGATTGTTTTAGTTTTGATTCTCGTTTTTTCCTTTTCATCATAGTAACACAGAAACATAGTTTCATGTATCATAATGTCAAAGACCTTTTCTTTTATACTAATATAATTTTCGAAAACATTTTTTTCGAAATTTTTTAAAATTTTAACTATTGTTTTCGGAAACGTATTAGTATATTTCATGGCTGCATATTTCAACAACCTTGTCTTTTCTTGTAGTTTGTAAAAACACACCTAGTTGCTCTTGGACATTTGGACATTTTTGTTTTCGTTTTAGCATCCCATAATAATTGGGAAGAAAAAATATCGAGACATTCAATATTTTACCGAGGTAGGTTTTGTTTATAACGAGCAGGTACCAAACAACCTGTTATAATTGTTATAATTGTAGCTTGAAGTTATTATTATTGTAGGTTGGTGAAATTACAACGGATTTGGGTAAGCGTCAACACATGCATGATCGTGACGACCTTCATGCTGAACAGGTAAAAAAATGAGAGGAAATTCTAGTGATTGACCAATCTGGACTGTTCGTTTTGTATTTTTTTACATTTCCATTTTCTTTCATCTCAGGCTGAAAGAGAGTTAAGGCAAAGATTGAAAGCAGTGTTCAAAAGTTTTATCGAAAAAATAGAAGGTCTGACACACGGGCAAATTGAGTTCGACGTACCTTTCAGGGAACTGGGGTTAGTATTTATTTGCTATCTTTACCATCAAGATGTGTTGTGAATAATCTTTAATGTAAAGTGGCATTAATCGTGAAATAAGTCATTTTGTCAATCAGTCACCGTACTAAAGGAATGGCAGTTATAACTTAGTTTAATAAATAGTTTAGTAGCCTTATTGGCTAATTGCAGTTGTTAAAAGTAGCCTGAACTGGCATCAAGTGGTTACATCTGTTTCCTAACATTTTAATACCATTATTATAATAGGTTTTCAGGGGTACCGTTCAAGAGCACTGTTTTATTGCAACCCACAACACATTGTATCGTGAACTTGACTGAACAACCTCCATTGATAGTAACCCTGGATGACGTGGAGCTTGTACATTTTGAAAGAGTGCAGGTAATTTCAGTATCATTCTGTATTGTGCTAAACTTACTACTTGTTCCTGCAGTTCACAGGATTTGTAGGTGACTTACCAACAGAGCTGTGTTCAGATTCAATCCTTGATTTAGTTCCGAACATATTGTTTCGGGCATACAACTGGAATGTGTAGGTCGAAATGTTAAAATAACATAGCTTCAACAGACTTATCGATCCTTGTTAGGTAGAAATTTACAAGCTTCAACATTTTATATGCACTGATGATGGTTTTATGCCCAAAAGCTTTTGCTTAATTTTTATTTCTTTTATTTACAAGCTCCTGGTCATACTATCTATAATTGATTTACTTCTCTTGTACTATTAACGTTTTGATTTGGAACCATGTCCGTCAAATTTTTCCTCTTCTGTCTTCTTCAGTTTCACATGAAAAACTTCGACATGGTATTTGTATTCAAAGATTATACGAAAAAAGTGTCCATGATTAGTGCTGTCCCGATGACTTCATTGGATTCTGTCAAAGATTGGTTAAAGTAAGATAAGCAGAGTTTGTTGCCTTGAGACTTTCAATCCTGCACGCTTTGATTCCACTTCACGTGGCAGTAACGTGATTCGTAACTGTGAACTGCGAATTATACCAGGAAACTTTTAGGGAGCAACGATTCTTTTCTTCGTTATATCTTTTGTTTCTTACGAGTTCTTTATTTATAGTTCCTGCGATATAAAATACACCGAAGGGATTCAGAGTTTAAACTGGACCAAGATCATGAAAACAATAAATGACAGCCCAGAACAGTTTTTCGAAGATGGCGGATGGTCGTTCTTGGAGCCTCAAAGCGAGGTAAATGTTTTAAGTATCAGCTTTACTAATGCTTTCTAGCTTTCTGATCACGTGGTGTTTTTGCAAGTTCATTGTACTAAGTTTAAGTATTATCGAACTGCTTAATTTTGTGAATCTCGGGAATTTCTTGTCTCTTTTGAACGGATATATATTATAGATAAGATAAAGTTATCTGTTTATGAACACAAACTGCTGATTTATTTATTTTTCAGACAGTTTTCGTGTTCATGAAATAACTTCATTATAAGAATCAACTTATGCAACTTGGTCTGATTTTGTCTGTTATGAGGCAGTTACAAGACTTATTTTGGTAATGGCAGACCCTAAAGAAGCTTTAGGAACAAGTGCTGCAAGCCTAAGACAGTTCTTCCCTTTTTACATTCGATATAAAGTTTCCTACTTCATCTTTGTTGTTGACTTTTCTGTTTTATAACCTGAAAACAAATGTTTGCTTCCCAACCAGAATTTTGATTATGAATTATACCTTTATTCAAAGAATAGCTAACTCCTCATTGTTGTCTTGAAACATGGCAATTAATTATTCATATTTTTCCCTTTGTAAGATTAAAAGCAGATTAGCCCTTGTTCGAGATAATTGAAACTTCTGTTTTATTTTTTGTAAGAAGAAAAAAGATACACGGAATTGCAACACAAAAGCTGTAAATGTTGCAAATGACATCTATCTTTTAAGTAAAAATTGTCTAACAAAACGAAATGGAGAGATGAGGTACAGCCAAGGTTGAAATGTTTAAGGAATGTTTTTGTAGTGAAAGTTCAAAGTTGTCCAAGATGAGGTTTGAGACTAGGTTTTACTTTTCTAGGTTACTACTGTGTGATCTGTGTAATCAGTGTTATCTGAAGTATTGATACTGTTGCATGGTGACACACAAGGCTTCTATTCAATTCCACACATTTATTTTTTTGAAATAAAAAACTTTTCAGGATGAGGGTGAAGATGATGACGATGACGATATGGATGATGAAGAATTCAAACCAGGCAGCGATTCAGATTTCGATGACGAAGATGACGATGATGACGAGGACGAGTATGATTCTGGTGATGCAGAGTCTGAAGACGATTCGGGTAATGTCTTAGTACCTTAGGTCTACTTTTTTGAAGACGTTTCGGGTAATGTCTTAGTACCTTAGCTCGACTTTTTTGAAGACGTTTCGGGTAATGTCTTAGTACCTTAGCTCGACTTTTTTGAAGACGTTTCGGGTAATGTCTTAGTACCTTAGCTCGACTTTTTTTATTGCGTCACCTTATTTTAGCGAATGAGCGTATTTTCGCTAACTTGAAGTTGCGGAAAATTTAAATTTAGAAAAACTTTTTTTAGCTTCTGACAATTCTCTGTAATTAAGGGGTCATTCACTAAAATAAGGTTGCGTTAAATCCGTGTTCATCCATTTTCGCAAAATGTTACTGACGCAAAAAAAAAGTCGGCCTAAGGTATTCTCTGGAGGGAGTAACCTCTTTTAAATCATGCTGAAGCTCTGTTATTACTCATGACCCATGGCCAAATTTGTTGAAAAACTACTGCAAAGGAGTGCATTTGCTTAGAAATATAAACACTGTTTCGATAAAAATGCTCTCCATCACGGTGACTATTTGACGATGTTGCCAACTGGGAATTCCTGGACAATTCTCTATGTGAGTTTAGTTTTGGAGTTCCAATAAAATAGATTTTTGTCTTACGTTATTTCAATGGCACAACAGTTGTTTGAAACAAAACAACCAGCTACCCTCTACCTGTACCTAAAATCTTTCACCCAAATTTCTCCAATCAGACTCCCTAAAATTTACCCAGTCTTCGCGTTCTCTTTGGAGACGTAACTTCTGTTAGTCATTGGTAACCATCGAACCGTTCTCTCAAGACACTGAGGCACCAGTGTTATATATTGGAATACCCAACTTGAAGCTTATTACAAACGCACTTCAATCGCATTATGACAAGCCTTTGTGTTCTTCCTTCACGTCTGACTGAAATGTTGGTGTTGACACTATCATCATGTTTTCTCTAATTGTCTTTTTATCTTGCTGATAGATTATGAAGAAGAACTAGATAGCGACGAATCTAGTGGAAAGGACTGGAGCGACCTAGAAGAAGAAGCTAAACGAGGTAGGCTTAATGGCTGTTAATGTTCTTGTTGAATGACTCAAAAGATATTTTCCAATGCCGTACATTAATAGGGTAGTTTGAATCTCCTGTATTTATGAATCGTCTCTATGCCACAGTCAGTATAACTTCTCCAAAGGGACACTCTTGACTAAGATTCGGTCTCGGAAAATCTTGAAAGTTTGTCTGCTTTAAAAGAGGTTCTATTGCACATAGATATCATCAGGAATCTATTTTCTCTATTTGACGGGTAATCACTTTCATGGTTGCATTTCAATTCTTAAAAAATCGTTGAGGTTTTCTAAATTGATTTTCTGAAACGAATTAATAGTTCAATTAATGATTTTTAAACGACAGACTTACCGTCAAAAAAATTCTCTTCTTTCTTAGATGATCGTGAGCGAGATCACGAGAAAGTTGGTGGTGGTTCAAGCAAGAATTCAGGAAAACGCAAACGAGAAGAGACGCCGACGAAAGGGAAGAAGAAGAAGAGACACTGAGAGGGGAAATACGTAACTCACCGTTGTTCAGTTCTTGAAGTTGGGTCATTTTTGAAAACCGACCAGTAACCTTTTATAGCGCATAAAAATGCCCTGAATGGTGTCATTCATCGACAAGACTATTTAGAATGAGACAGTAAAAAAAAAGCAACAACAAAAAAACAAAAAATATGAAAATACATTGTAGAAAGTTTTTTAAAAGCAAGTTGACTGGTTTTAATGTTTCAGTTTTTTTTTCTAAGGAGAATACTGTAACAGTTTTGTGATGTTAAAAACCTTATATATGTTTACTCGGTCTTATTTGCACTACGTAAAACTTGAAGTTATCTTCACTGTTACGAAGAACGTTGATGCAGATTTTGTTTCTTGGACTAATCCATATATTTTATTAGCTGTTCACGGTTGTGACCTAAAATCAGTGTTGTAGATTCTACAACCATTCTGATTCTTGTAGAGAACAACCTATACACTGGTCGACTTTATGAAATTTGCTGAGGAAATTTTTGGAAATATGCCGGACGTTTCTCTATATATATGTCCTAGATTGTTTGCGGAACGATCTCGAATGGAATGAGTTGGAATGATCCGGAGCCAGCTTCCAGTACACATCGGCTCAATGAATAACGTTCCAGTGCATTAGCATGTTACGGGTTATTAAGCTTGATTGGCTGTCCAATTCATCCGTCCTCTGTCTGAATTTTATTTACTCACTCTTTGTAAATGATGAGATGGTCATCCAATTTATCTTATCCAATTCATTCATCCATTTTGTTTTTACTTATCCAACACATCCTTTGTCAGCCATTATGATCATGTCTGGTAATCGGACGGCCCGAAAAGAAAATCGAATGTATAATTGAAATTTAATGCGTTCGAATATCAATGAAATTGACATCTCCGTTCGTGTCGGCTAATGTTTGATTGACACTCCTGAAGAAAGATATTTAAATGTTCATGTAATCAATTTACACGTTCAACAAAGACGGTTTTTTGTATTATTTTTTTCACGAGATAATAAGTTGATGTCGCGAAATTCCATCTTCATTTTTTTTTAAAGGTGTTTAATATTAAACATGGCGAAACCTTCATATGTTTTTCTGTATTGGGGCTCTGGGAGCATGCCTTGCATGCAGCCAATGATCGTGCTGGAAGAGAAAGGTTTCACTGGGTATGGAAACAAGTTGATCTCCTTTGAAAAGAAAGAACACAAGAGTGAGGAAATTCTCAAGATCAACCCACGTGGTCAGGTAAAAAACATTTCTCGATTGTTGTTTATATTGGAGTCAATAACCGACTGTGCACTGGCCTCCGAGCAATTGAAAGCAAATTCATACATACCTCGGGCGGTTGCAAGTGGGTGGGCGGGCTGAACCATTTTGAATTGAAGATCAAGGGCGCTAAACTCCCCACAAATGTGTTGGATTGTATAAGTGAGCTGTCATTGTAGGCGTTATTTATTTTGAGTGGCGTTCAAATGAGCTGGCGTTAGGCCTGCTCTTTCTTACAAGATTATCGAAAAAGTATGTGTTAATTCTACTACCATGATCTCTTAAGACAAAATATGAAGATGCAGTTACACCTTCCTATAAATGAAAGAAAATTATATTCGTCATATTTGTGTATCTTTAAAGGTTCCAACATTCAAACATGGTGATGTCGTTCTGAACGAGTCAAAAGGAATATGCCTTTATTTGGAGGTAGGAATTACGTCATCAATTACATCACAACAACTTTCAACGACATCCTTATAAGAGAACTTCGTTAGTTGATTTTATCAGGTATCCTCTCGTGTTGAGGCTCCAGTTAGAAAGCACTTTCCATTGAGTTTTTCATTTGAAATTAACTCTCAATAAGTTAAGTGTATTATCGGCAAAAACTGATGTGCGAAAAGGTTCATCGAAGAGGCTTTCCCCGATAATTTCTTCATTTCTTCAATTATGTCAATACGTGTTACGTGTTTTCAAAGTGCTTGTAAGGTGTTTGAATCCAATTTTGGCAGTGGTTTTACTTAAATTGCGTTTTTCGAGCTATTCAAGGAACCCTTTTATGGTAGAAATTTTTTATTTTACAGAGTCACCCCTTGAAATATAAAAATTTTTGCGAACCTATAACCGGAATCCTTATGGAATCTGTAATAGCAACTATTATCGGGATTTCCTAAGAGAAAATTCAATATTGACAATGAGATTCAATAGCTCGATATTGGTACAGGAGAACGACATTTAGTTTCGGAAATGGCACATGTTGTCGCTCGTTTTTTTTTAATGAAGTCTTCAAAGGCAAACATCGTGCTGGTATCACCATTACTTCACACGATCGAAAAATTCGATGAGGAACTTCCTTTTTCAGAAAAATGTCTTAGTTTTCAATGTCAGTACTAAATGCAGAACTTCATTTACTATTTGTTGCTTTTCAGTCGCAGTTCAAAAGTCAAGGTACTCAGCTTATCCCAGACGATCCTGTGAAGAAAGCGCTCGTCTATCAAAGGATCTTCGAGGTTCAATAAACTTGTTCGCCATCAGAATTTCTTTTCTATCTATGAAATATTTTTTTCAACTTCTTCATAGACCTTATCACATGACTTTCTGTGTTCATTAGCCGAATTTTCTATAGGGGAACAGTGATCTCCTATCACTTTCAGTACAGTCTGAAGCTATAGCTACCGCTCAGATTATGGATTTCACACGCTTGTCTCGTTTCGTTCGTTTTAGGCTGAAAATGTGCATGAGAAGGGCATTCGCGATATCTTTTACTATTCGGTATTCTCAAAGAAGGAAGACGTCAACGAAGAAGTGTTGCAGAACAGACGAAAGATCTTCGCCACAGAGCTGGAAATCTGGGAAAAGTACCTTTCTGATAGCGACTACTTGGTTGGAGATTCGTTCACCATGGCTGATGTTTTCTTCTTCACCAGGTTGTGCGCCTTAGTACGCGGTGGGCTGCCGTTTGATACCAGACCGAACTTGAAACGTTATTACGAGAAGTTGAGTCAGCGCCCTTCCATCCAAGCATCTTGGCCGCCCCACTACAAGACGTCGCCGCCCACCAAGGTTTTCGCATTGGTTTGAAAGAATCGTCTTGGACATCTTGCATTGATTATTAGATTTGTGAAATGCATTTTCATTTTGAGTTGATACTTAGACAAAGTCGAAAAAAATTCTGTTCTGTTATAAAATCCACTCTAAAGGAACCAAACAATCGTTGGTTTTTCTGAGCAATGAGCAATTTACAATGATTTCGCGGATGTGTTAGTTTTATAGTTTTTTTGGGTGTTAGTGATATCTTGTGAGGAGTATACACTGATGGTAAACGACCTCTACATCACATCTGCTCTCTTCTTATTTATGTGACGTTTTCCTTTTCTCTTATTTTCATAAACATATTTTTGTTTTATATTATTTAGCACTTGTACACATCTTGTTCAGTTGAAAAAAAATACCATATGATTTACCACTATCGTTGTTAACCGACGTTTTATTCGCTGACTCGTTGCGATGAAGCGCGTTTATTTGAAAAGGCCATTAGTATTACTGTCTCCTCTATCTCGAAATAAGATAGTGTATCGAGCATAGTTACCTCCAATCCGCCCTTCAACGTCTCGAAAACCGCCCTTCAGTATCTTAAACTGGTTTCCCTCCTGATATGTTTATGATTTCGTACTGCCATCATAAAAAGTAGGGAAATAACACAGCTGTGAATCCCCATCGTAGGACCTATCCCCTTATTTTTTCCTCTTGTATGGTACAATATTCAAAATTATAGTAAAAAAAATTGTTGTTAGGTTTTTAGATATTATACAATGGCGATGAAAAAAGTCTTATCTGCAGCAGATGACATGTTCTTGTATTGGGGTTCGGGAAGTCCTGGATGTTGGAAGGTGATGATCGTCTTGGAGGAGAAAGGTCTGGCTGGATACCGTCATAAACTGATAGATTTCGGCCTAAACGAAAACAAATCCGAAGAGATCTTGAAACTCAATCCGAGAGGACAGGTGAGGTTGTGACGCTAATAATTTCATACGTTCCCAGTGAGCAAATTTGTTGAAAAATCACTGCGGATGGGTGCATTTTTATAGAAATATACAGGCCATTCCATAAAAATGCTCTTCATCGCAGTGACTTTTTGTCGTCTTCAGTCAATATTATAAAGATTAGTGAGGTTAAAAACAAAAAAAGAAACGCTACTGATCGTTCTCACTAAGTAAAATTACTCGGTATATGAAAATAGAATCACCTTCAGTGTGTGTGACCGTAACAATTTCTTTACAGGTTCCAACTTTCAAACACGGCAACATTGTTCTGAATGAATCAAACGCCATCTGCTCATACTTGGAGGTATTCTATATGACGTGCTATAGTCACAACAATAATTATATCCATTTTATGTCCCCGGGTAAGAGGTTGTTGTTTATTTATTTGTCTCTGTTGTTGTAGAGACAGTTCAAGCATCAAGGAACACAGCTGATCCCCGATGGCCCCGCCGAGCAAGCACTGGTTTTACAGAGAATGTACGAGGTAGATTCAATTTTTCATTATTGCTTCAATTCATTGAAGAAGTTCCCAGGATCCTTATGAACGCCTTTTGAGTTTTTAGTCCTTGTGCTTCCTTCTACAATGGTTCGCTCTTCCGCCCACCGCCCACCGACTAGGCAACATGCCGCCATGATTATCATACAGGATATGAGTGTGCAGTCAATCGATGGCATCTAAACTGCTTTTAAAGCGCATCGAAGTGTAACTTGTGTTTGTATTTACCTTGTGTGTATTTACGTCTTTTTTCTTTCCGTATGATAATTTTGTAGAGTCACAATATTCACGTCAATGGAATCCGCAAGATCTTTTGGTACCAGATCGGCAGAAGACCGCACGAGATTAACAACGAGGTGTTGAGCAATAACTATAAGTCGTTGTCGAAAGAGTTGGAATTGTGGGAAGGATATCTCACCGGCGGTCAATACTTGTGCGGAACGTATTTCACCATGGCCGATGCGTCATTCTTCCCGTATTTAGCAATGCTAGTGCGTGGAAGTTTACCATTAGACGATCGACCTAACTTGAGGAGATATTACGAAACACTTCGGGAAAGGGCGTCGATTAAAGCAACATGGCCGCCTCATTTTAAAGTTACTCCGCCATCGAAACTGTACGCCAACGTCATATCTAACTTGTAATGTACTTTGAAACACGCCCCTGTTTCAAATTGATGAAAGCTACATATACAATCTAACAATCGGTATGCTACTTTAGTACACTTATTCAAAAATACCCATTGAAGTAGGTGTAGTGTAGACATTTCTGTAGAAATGTACTCCTTCGCATTGGTTTTTCGACAACTGCGTGTTTATTCGATATTACAATGTTTACATAACTGACAGCCAAGTTTCTTGTTCCCTTAATTTTCTATGGTCTTGTCGCCATGGTTTCAAGAGGGATACTCGTCTTGTTTCAAAATGGGATCGATTTTAAAGGAAAGGCGCGTGTTAAAGGAGATATCGTGATTGTATTCGTGTCTGGGGAACATGGAATTTTCGCTAAAAAGTATTAGGATATCAGGCCGGTAGCCGAAATATGAATATCAATGATTAAAATAAAATAATGATGTAATTAATTATGATATGTTAGTAGTGTAAATTTTGTTAAATCTTTCGGATGTTTTGATAACGTAAATTGGGCACTCCCATCGAAATTGGTCATTCCCATCGAAAATTGGCCATTCCCATAATCCAGACATCTCGTTGATACCTATAATGCAATACTGTAGCTACTTGCTTTTGGATTACTTAATGCACAGTCATACATAACCAGTAAAAATATCCGTTTAAACTCTTATGCTGTAAATTTAAATTGCACACCAAAAGTGAAGTTTCATTGTCTCAACTCATTAATTATTCATGACCGCGTTGACTTTTTGATGTACAATTTAAATTGAAAGCCTTAAAACAACTGTTTAAAAGAAGAATTTTCCCTTGAGATTTCACAATTTTTCCGGCATCATAGTAGTCTGATGACGCAATCAGAAGATATCTGAACGGGCGAGAACGGCAATTAACGGCTGTCCGTTATTTTCGAGAGTATAATTGGCTGTTATATGGAAAGTCAATTTTTTATGTAACTCAACTGGCAATTTCTCCCGACCTAAGTTCTAACGTGGGTAAGTGTGGCTGCAGTGAACTTTCCAAAGTCTTAGTTTCCCTGTGGGCAAAATCGTCGAAAAGTCACTGTGACGAAGAGCATTTTTATTAAAATTGTGTGTATATTTCTATAGAAATGCATTCCTTTGCAGAGGCTTTTTAACAGGGCAGGGGTTAGGAGAAATTCTCAATAGAACGTCCTTGACATACAGTATATTGTTAGCCTATTAATGGTATATTGTTGACATACATAGTATATTGTCCGCCTATACATAGAATATTGTTAGCCTAGTAATGGTATATTGTTGACATATATAGTATAAATTTTATGAATTTACAAAATTTTATCAATGTGTTTTTCTATATATAGGATTATATTGAATAATAATTATGTAAAAGATTCTATTTTTTATTGTGCAAAGAAGTCGTTTTCAAAAACTACCCAAATTAATAGATTATCTTAAATTCTGAGACGATCATCTTCGTCGAGTTCGTTCAAGTTATGCATTTGTAACCCGGTTGCTTCTGGATAAGGCTTTGTAAAGTTTCATGTATTTTTGCAATCTCGTCAAACCGTCTATTTTATGGGCGTAATTGTCGGTGAAAGTTTTCTGTTGCGCCTTTACTCCTTCCACTTGCACGACGAACGGAATCCATTTGACGTGGTACGTTCGACGCTGTCGTTTTCGTGACGAACTGAAAATGCGTCAAGACGGCGTTTTCCTTAAATCATCGACATGTTTTCTGAAGGAGGTGCCATCCATCTTTCAAACTGAAGATGTTAACTTGTGGATCTAAATTATCGTTCAAACAGAATAAGATCGCAATGAACTTAACAACGAGTAACCATCATTACCTCTCTCTCGGATCAGTTGAAAGTATCGCCAATGATAAAGTCGAGAAAAAAATGTGCCGGCAGTTTTCTTGTGAGAAAATCTTCACGAAGGAGCCAATCACTTTTTCACTTTCTTTGAGCGTTTTGTTAATAATAAACAGCTGCTTGTTCCCAGACCATTTCTCTATTGTTTTATTTCTACTGACATCAGCATAGTGCAACCCTCAGCCTCTACATATAATAGTTCATTATCTTAAGTTTGGCCTGATCATAAAAACTAGACTTGAATTATATACATCATCTTTTTCTACACCTTAAAACTTCAGCCTCCACACGAGTGCTTACAAAAAATGTTATCTACGTAAAAGAGCAGTAGCAACTCCGAAAAAAAGAGTTCTGGCTTCGAATTTTTGAGCATGTCCTCAAACTTGGAACAAGCGAAAGGTTTGATGAAGAAATATTTTGTGGAGCTTGTGTATCCGAAGAATTGCAGCCGTTCGCGAAATCCACTGAAGATACTGATGAAATCGCGAAAATTGTTGGAAGGGTGCAAAAATACGTCACCGATGGTGATGTTGAAGAAGGAAGATGGTTCAGACCTGACGATTAAAATTTAGTGTAGCCGTCATAATCGTCTAATGTGAACGCCTGGTGACGACAACGACGGCGACAAAACATCAAGTGTTTAGAAATACCCGAGAGTGTTCACGGCTGGCGATTACGACGATTCATTGTTATTTTAATCGTCATAATCATCAGGTCTGAACTAGGCTTTATAGTTCTCAATTCCCATTCCAAGAATTAAAAACAGTTAGAATATTCAAAGCGAGGTTAGACACGATAACTCGGCCACATCATCGTTTAAACAGTTTCGAGAAATATTATGCAAGCCCCATTGTCCGCCATCTTTGAGTTAGGCGGCCTTCAGGTTCTTTGATCGATCACGATCACGATCGGTTCACAATCGAGAAAAAAAAAACCCACAAGTTTCTTAGAAGTTTCATGATTTGTTCACACGACGACTTTCAAAAACGCAATTACATTTCAAAGCAAGTGCATAAAAAAAGAAATTATTTTTAAAATACTCTAACTACAAATGTATTCGAAAAATGATATCCGCTTCTCAATTAAGCATGGCCCGTCGTCCACCATCTTGGAGTTAGGCGTCCGTCAGGTTCTTTGATCTTTCCGACCTTGATACAATCGTTTAAAAACATCTTCAGTCTCATTTCAGCCGCTTTCGAGTTCTTTGGGGCGACGTTCATGATTTTCGGCATGTACTCGCTACACAAAGCCAACAATAACTTTTGAAACTGTTTCCCGTACTTCCTAAACATAGCACTTCCGACCGTTTCCAGCAGGTCGTAGAGAACAGTAGCGGTTACAGAAGGTCTGGGCTCTAAGTTCATAAGTCGTGTAAGTAACATCCAACCGTGTTCGAGGCCGTGCGGGTGAGTTCGATTGCCCAGCTGCGGCGGAACATCAGTCTGGAGAATTGCGGCGTAGAGGCGCACTACACCGGAGAGTTTCTTCAAATACTTATCTTCGGATTCCACTTCCGTTCCGTCAACGTCGTAACCGACAAGCTTGCAATAGTCGAGCGTCGACATGTCGTTACTTTTCGGGATATAGAATGGCACCAAGTGCGGACATACCAAGTACAGATGCGCTAAGATTAACTCGCCGACGTCGGGAAACAAAGACCAGATGCCGGTGGCGAATGCCGCGATCGGAAAAGCTGCCTTAAACGACGAAGCGACTTGTGATGGTCCTTGAAGAACAAGTTTCTTGGCAAGCAGTTCTTTGCAAAGTAACTGAAACGGAAAAAGCAGAAACAAACTCAAAACTCACCAACGTCAAACTTGAAGAGAAATAATTCTGATAGGTTGCGAGTTCTATTGAAAGGGTCAGGCGAATAAAGTAATTTTGCTCATTTGCTAAAACATCACTGCGAAGAAGTGCATTTCTATAGAAATATACACACAATTTCAATATAGGTTTAGGCCTATTTTATCACCAAAAAATGTTTTTTTGTACATGAGGATGTCTGAATGTGAGATACTTGCTCCTTATGTTCTTAAAGGGAAGCTAAACTCAACGATCTAAATAAAACAAAATATCACACGAAAACAAACTTGTGATTTTTTGAGCTTAAGTTCTCCTTTAAATTTTTAGAAAGTTTCATTGTGAGTATATCCCTTTTTGCTCATGTACCATGTCATGTTGTAATCACCAACTGTACGGTCTTGTCATTGAGTCTTACTTGCAACTTCAGGGCGTCCAGCAGATTTTTAAAACAAAATTTCAGGGCATTTTCAGGACATTTATATAGGGACTTACACTGAAATTTCTTAAAGACAGGATTCTCACTCCTTTATTGATCTCAAAAATATTAGGACGTCTATCACAAGATATATTAGAGTGTGATATATGACATGATTTAAAGGTCTTTGAAACTGTTATTGATCCACATAAACAAAACAATAGTAAACAGAGAACCTGATGATAAATTTTATGGAATAGATTTCATTTGAGGAGATTTGAGGAGGAAAATCAAAAATGAGGAGTTTTGAGGAGGCGTGGGAACCCTGAAAGAGTAATGAACCATTCTTTCTAAAAAAAAAAAAAAAAAAAAAACTCAAAGTGGCTTTTGAAACATGAATACAAAAAAAGAAGCAAAAACAAGGTTCCAGGACATTTCCAGACCTAAAAAACATTCCTGGACATTTCCAGGACTTCTGGAATTTCAAGGCCAATTGGAAACCCTGAACTTATACATACCATGCCCTCTTTGTTATCTTTGATGGATATCTTCTTTCCAGACATCTCTACTTCTCGTCCAGTAAACAAAGTGTTTATTTTCGTGATTTTATCCAGCAGGTGTTTCGGACTCTCATCTGAAATGGCATTGATTGTAGTGTTAATCACTTTGTATAAATCAAACTTATAAGCTTTGGTTGTTTTATCAGCCGATTTACTGAGCGGCTCGTGTAGTTTCACCGTGTCTTGAAGATGTTTCTGCAGTTGTAAATAACTCTGAAATGCTGCCTTCGGACAACAGAGAGTAAGTATAGGTAACAGAGTCTGTTCTAAAGGCACCAATGCGGGCACTGCTGCTGCTATGGAGACAGTCAATTGATCGGTTGGAGCTGATGTGGAAGGTGCAGCCGTAGTAGCAGCATTGATGGTGGCACTGGGAACACTAGTGGCCGCGGCTAACGCCGCAGCTTTGGCTTGCCTCGCTTTCTCTGCTTGTTCTTCTTTACGTTTTTCCTCAGCCTTTTTTTGTTCATCTAGGTCATTTGAGATTTTTTCACAATCTGCTAAAAGACCTTGCAGCACCTCGACCTTCTTGGAAACAAATTGAAGGCACGCATCAATATTAACATTAGAATGATTAACACCTTTCGAAATCACATCAGTACATTCTTTATACACTTTTGCTACTTGACTAACCAACAATGCTAATTCCTGTGGAACTGGGCCATTTGTCTTCCATTTCTGATAAATGTCAGAAATTTGAGAGAAACTGTCTTTGACAGGATTCATGAGTAGACCTAATTTCTTCTTCTTTTCGTTTCGAAGATTCCTTTCTTCGTTTCGTTTTCGAATCTTCATTTCCAAATCTCTCTTTTCTTTGTCAAGTTTTTGTAAGTTATGAAGAGCATATTGGTTTCGTTGGTCTTTCAAACTCTTATAATCATCAATTTCGGTAATCATATTTGCAACAAGTTTAGCTTCCTGCTCCTGCAAGTGATCAATCTCATACACTCGTTTCATGAGTTGGTTTTTTTCGATGGCTTCTAAGTGTTCGTGATATTCATCGTTAAAGATCTCCAATTCCTGTTGCATTTTACGATATCTGTCTTTACTCCTCTCTTTTAAAATCTGTTGATATTCATTTTCAAGCAATTTTTTTTGCTCTCGGCCAGTTTCATGTATTGCTAAACGTTCAATTGGAATGATGACACTATCAGGGTTATGAATACCTATGTTTCCAAGATGTTTTGCTTTCGTTTTTTCATTATTCAATGTTTTAATTTCATCCTCTACCATAGTGAAGTAATTCTAAACAGATAAAAAGAGTTTGAGATAATAATGAAAGACAAAAAATGAACCAAAAAAAAGGAGTTTTACAGTTTTGGTAAACAGAATTTTTCTTACATCACCCAAACATGACAAAATTAGTGCTTTATCTGAACATTTTGATATGTTTTTGCAAATTGTGGAAGAATTGAATGGAATGAACCTCAATTTTATTTCAAAGAAAAAACTTTATTTGTCATTCTGGAACAATTTGAGATTTTTTTATAATTTTATAAAGTTACAGGGCCAATTTCTGATCATCTGATCTGATCATTTTCATTAGCACATCAAAACGAGGCAAGAGAGCACAGTTTGGTAAAATTTGAAACATTTGAAATAATACTGAAAAACTTTTGGTACATTATTCAAGAAGAAAACTAACAAAAATGATATTCTTTCAGTATATAGATGTGTATTCTCGCCTTAGAATTTGTCAAATGAAAATCTGCCTTTCACGCATTCCATATTTTCACTGGAATATTGATTTTTAAAATAGTGGGAGTTAACACTGAAAACTGATATCCTGTTCTACCTCTCAACAAAGAAAAGACAAAAAAAAAAACAACAAAAAAATTAAAAATTACTTTATACCTGGTAATCAGGAGTGGCGCTATCATATTTTTCCAGCCCCATATTTACGAGTTTGGACTTTGTTTGAATTGTGAATGGACTTATGTGCAATATTTCATTTCTCCCAGGATTTTTTTGCAATTCCACAGGGTTCCAATTAGAATTGTACTGCAGCCTTCCTTTTGGAGTTCGCTTTAATTGTTGCACAACGTCACCCATATTTGAATTTGGAATAATTTACTTCCATAACCTTATAATCTTATAGCTATTGAAATCAAGGTCGGTTCAATTCACTTCCTTCAAGACAACTTTCCACATTTCTGCGAACGGTGTTCTGCTTTCATGTTACACTACTCACCAAAACAACGTGGCTATGAAAAGCGCCGAACATAATCGTTGATGCAACAGAAGGTTCTGTCAAATACCAAAGATAAATTTACCTTGCATCACCCATGTGGAGGGAGAAAGTCTAGCTAAGAGAACGGAACACGTAATCAATTACAATGATCGTGTTATGAATGTATACCGTCTAATATCAAGAAAGGAACTTTTATCACAAACACAGAATTTGCTGTTCGGGTCACTACAGTCCATTTATAAATCACCTAATCGTATAACATCGAAGTTCAATCGCCCACCTTCCTCTAGAAACATGGCAGATAATAATGGGGAACAAAAACTCAGCAAAAAGTAAGTTATTTTCGGGCTTATACGATAGTTTTTTATTATTTCTTTAGAATTGTTAAGACCACTATTTATAATGTAAAACAATAGACTGTTGACTGTAGAGAGAGAAAATACCTGGGGATTCTAAACACATATAGCTCAAAAAGTTGTTTGAGGAGTCTCTGACTCTGTTCAATACAATAATGTTTCATAACAAGGAACTCAGGTAAATTTTTTTACCGAGTTTAACTTCGAGAAGGATGTGTCAAATTCGCCTTTTCCCTTGTGCAAACCCTGTGACGAAGATTTCAATTTGGGAATTGGAAACCCATCATGTTGTAGAGCTTGAAAAACTGATAAAAAAATGTATGGGATTGTTTCACTACGACCAACTGTTAGAGAGATATCGCAAATCAAAGGTTTTGGTGACATCTTAGCCGCTTACCCAAATAATAGAAGAATATGACACAATTAAGAAGATTTTAACCGTAAAATTTAACTAACTTTATCACTCAAAAATAAGAGTTGACATTCACTCGCTATTATATAATAGATTCTTTATTCTAGTTTTTACCATATTTAGTTTTTGAAATCCTATTTAATTTATTTAGTTCATATTTATCTTCTTATAACATTCTGCTTTGTGATGTATCATATTTTGGAGAATGACTATTTATTCCACTTTAAATTTATGGTTAAGCTCTTCATCATAGAAGCATGTAAAACCACGCAGAGTCAAGAGAAGTTTTTTTTATGACGGTTATATACAGATTTGCTCACAGGAGAAACCATTACATTGGATCCCCAATCAACACGATGTTTAGGGGCAAATATCTCAAGGACCACTGATGTTTTTTGAGGTCTTCAATGCTGGTGATGGGTGGGGAGAAAAATTAAGTCTAAATTTTTTGAGGGACTGGTCTGTGACTGACATCATTGGAACCTTTGACCGACGATATCTCTTTAACGGCTGATCACAGCAAGTTGATCTCATATTTTTATTCTCCGTTTTTTACACTATTTGATAGGTGCATCTGTTGAAGATTCAGTAATTAAATTTTTCTTTACCTATTTCCGACACATGGGTTTAGCTCATCAGTTTCGAAATTGGAACCTATAAAAAACTTAGCCTTAATAACTTAACAAATTTTTCAGTTTTTGTTCACTTTCTAACCATTTTACATACTATTTTAACAGCCAACAATGCCAGTGTTCCAATTTTCACATAAAAAAGTTCGAATTACAAAGACAGATGGATATAAAAACTGTGCAAGATTAAAAACTTTACTTTCATGATGATTTCAGCAATTGAAGTACTGAAAATACTGTATACCATGTTCTTATATTTTTTGAAGCTTACACTTCACTTGGAAATACTGATCGGAGATGCATGATTCAGGCTTTGTAATATGAAAAAAAGAGGCGTTTTAGGCGTGCTAATTATCACTCCCCTGAAGCTGTTCAGGCGTGTGATAGTGTGTGATCCAAGACATCGTTATTATTGTTATGTTCTAATGAAAACGAAATTTTTGATCCCTAGTCAACGTGTATTTAATGTTTCTGTGAGGAGTTACGAAAAATTTACGAAAGAAATCTCCAGCTAATGAATGGTTTTGTTCAAAACGTAACAAAGTTCATTTTATTTTCAAATTTAAAATGCAATTCAATCTTCTCATTATGAGTCGCGCGATCACGCTAGCGCTTGATATAACCTTCCTAGAGTTAGTTAAGAAATACTTTTAATCGCATGTAGATGCTCTAAAAACATGCTCAACTTATTATAAAAGTTTTCGAGGTCAATTGACAACGAAAGATAACTGCGGTATATTAAGTGATTATTCACTAATTTGCTGTTGCTAGGGAGAACGACCACCGTTGCTAAGGTAATTTTGAAATTTCCTTCGTTATACGAATTCATTTGTTCACTTAACGAAAGAATATGAAAACATAAGTGGTACCAGGAGGACCCGTTTTCGTGTTATTAAATGAAATTAAAAAGCATCTTAGTTTCCAGGTCCCTTTACAGTAACAGTGAAATGGAAGCTTAACTGGTATTTCCACAAAGAGAAACTTTGGCTGGCTGGTTGCACACCTCTCATGACAAGACCTGGGTGCTTCCTCAAAAAATGTTTTAATACATAAAATTTAAAGCTAAAAATAGAGCGTTTTGTGAGCAGGTGTTTTTTAATGCTCAAGCAATACTCCTCACAGGATGAAATGTTTATTATTCTTATGACGAAATATCTTTATTTTTAATAGTAGACACCATTGTTTAAAGAATGTCTACATATTTTTTCATACACACGTGGGTGTTTCTTCATAGAAACTTTCTGTATTAGAAAAAAGCCCGGAAATCATAATGAATGAAAAGAAATAATAAATTAAATAAAAAAAATTGACATACGTAGAGATAATCGAGGCATGCGAAATGTAGCACGTCTCAAGCAATTCAAGAACTGTTAGGGCGTGCTTTTTGTTGCACGTCTGAAGATTTTAAGGCGTGCGTGGAGGCGCGCGCGTGCGATCGCACGCCTCATATTACAAAGTCTGATGATTAAATGGTATATGGTTTTAAGTATTGATAAGAAGTTAATTTGTTATCACGAATAAACAGTTTTTTCAAGAAATCCAGTAATTTTATTTGTGAAAGAAAGTAATGTCGTAGTTGATGGGTTGTCGTAGTTCAAAAAACTTCATCTTGTATTCCATGAGCAACGATTTGTTATGAACAGGTTTAATGTAGATTGTTCCATAATCATAGATCGAAAATTTGTTTTTAGTGAGATCAAGAGAAGATTGAAGGCTGAGCAAAAAGCTAAAGAGAAAGCGGCCAAACAGGCGGCTGCTGCGGAGAAGGTATAAAATATCAACAACTTAATAACTTTGATGTTTTACTTGAAAGACAACAAAATGATGGGATCCTGCCTTTTGTACAATTGAAAATTGAAATCACACTGGAAGCTGCACTAATTAAAACCTCATTGTTTATCAATGCAGGGTTCATACAGAGCCTGTTTTCCTGTTTTTTCCTGTTTTTTAGTTTTTTTTCCCTATTTTCCTGTTTTCTTGTCAGTTTTCAATGATATATCCTGTTTTTTTTTTTCTAATTTTCAGGTAAATCAAATGTTTTTGTCTTACATAATTGATTATGGCAGTAATTTCCTGCCAGTTTCTACAATTGCATAAGTATCAAAATTATTTAGGCAGATTTTCTTTTCTTGTGATATATGAAATAGTTTGTATATTCAATACTCCTTTTGTATGACTTCACTTTTGTTTTAAGTATATCATAATCAGGCTTCGTCACGACAGCTACGCGATCGCGTTCCTGCATGTTGTCGCGTAGCTAAAGCTATGCAATGGACGTGTTTTTTCGCGTAGTTACGATTTAGCTTAACATGAAAAACTTTTTCTTGTTGCTTATTTGATTTTTGCGTAAGCAAGAAATCTATTAAAACCTTTTGTGTTCAATTGGGTCAATTTTCTTACTGTCGAAACTATACGTTCGCGCCGCTTGTTTATGTCTAATATGGCACGTCGTCAAAATGTCAATTCCCGTGAAAGAAAATGGTGTACATCCATTCCGGATTCAAAGATGTATCCATATCGCAAAATATCTTTTGAATCGTTGTGAGATAAATAATCAAATTTTCCAGAAACGTGAGAAAGTGTTATAATAATGTTTTTATGTTACTATTTCATTATTTCAGACCTCCCAGAGTGTCCTAAAATCCTAAAATGTCCTAAAATTATAAATTTTAGTAATTTTGTCCTAAATTGTCCTAACTTTTGGTAGATTGTCCTAAATGTCATAAAATTTAGGATAAAGTTTAAATGAAAAAAAAAACAATTCCTGTTTTTTGACTGTAATTATTGAGACATTGAGATTGAAAATACATGATTATATTTTGAGTATATTTTGTATATTTTCGTTGAATTGTCTATTATCATTCTGATTTTTGACTGAATACAACCTTGTAAAGTAGATATTTTTTCAGCGGAATGCAAAAAATGCCAAAAGGTCTTCTCAGTTAATAGAAGTGGTATATCACAAATCAGGAGTCTTACAAGTAGCAAGCTGCATTGTACCAGGGAGGAGGGAAAAAGAAAGTACCACTTAAGACAGGACAGTGACGGTGCATTAAGATTAAAATGTCCATAAATAACGCTAACTAGAGTTGAATTAACCAGGAAAGCAGAGATTGTTCCGGCTTTAGAATGTGTTGAGTCTAACTTTTTATTCTCTTCAACTAATGAAGATGTTTCGGATTCAGAAATTGCGAAGCTGTAAAACAGAATACACTATTCAGTTTGGAATGTATGCTTATTTGAAAGATCTTTTAGAAGATATGAGAAATTTAGTTTTGAAATCTGTTTCGGAAAAAAAGAACTTGAATAGATCTCGTTTGAAGTGTAAATAGTTTTTGAGAGTTTTCGTTTTCATTCAGCTTTTGAGCTAACTATATTGCTACAGTATTTTTACCAGTTGAAGTTAATGAGTTTCTTTTGTATCACTTTTGTTTATACCATTGAGTTATCTAGTAGACTTTACATTGAACAAAACAAGCCTACATGGGTTGATAATGGACAGGAAGCTAAAGAACTAGCTTTTAACAAAGTCGAATCATTTGCAATTTCATATTACTCAAAATGTAGATAACAGACAATCATCAAGATATGTTTACTGTAACAGGTCCATAATTAGGGAATTGTCCTAAAGTTGTCTTAGCGTTTTAGTCTTTGTCCTAAATTTTCTCAAATTTTGCCCTAAAATGTCCAAAAATACTATCTAAAATTGTCCTAAATTCATAAAAAAATTACTTGATTTTGCACTGGGAGGTCTGTTATTTGAATTATACCAAGTGGGTATTATTTAAGTATATACAAAGTATGAACAAAAAATGTAGAAATCCTTATTCCTTTAAGGCTCTTGTACAATATTTGCGATGTTGTTTTTCATAGTACGCGATCCCGTAACTAATGTATTCTAGCTACAGTTTTTATCCTGCGGTTAGACATTTCTTCATGGCGAAGCCTGCATAATAAACAAAGTACTAAAATAAAAAGATTTAAGAAATGCTATAATTATGGGAAAAACAAAATATCAGCATAGTTGGCAGACAAGCTATCAATTGGGTTTTTTTTTTGTTTTTTTAGTTTTGATTCAAATCACAGGATTTTATCACAATTAAAGATTTTTGACCTTTCTTAAACCAGTTTTTATCTTAATCATGTTATGCAGCACTCTGAATTTACGTAAATAAAAATAAAAATTACGACGGCAAAATTTTGCCGACAATTCCCTTGACATCTTCCGTTTTGTCTCAAAAATTTTCTTTCTATAGAACATTAGTTTACGTCACGTCATCGATTTAACGAACTCATGTAATGCTAAATAGGAAGCCTTTAGGAATGTTTATTATAAAGTATGATAAAGCAATTTTCAAACACGACAGCGTTTTTTCGCTGTCAGTCTTTGTTCCTTATTCAGAGGGCTGTCTTATGTCAGGATGATAATGGATATCGATTGTTTTTATTTTCCCTGATTCTTTAGTTTTATTTAATAGATCATGTACATCATTTTTAGTAGTTTTATTTTATTTTGTTTTATTTATTTTGTACGAACTTCATTCTTTTAAACAGCTTGAGTACAAAACTGCTCAGCCACCTCAATCAAAGTCTTAAGCTATGTATTTTGTTTGTTTGATTAATTAAATTTTTTTCTGATACAATTTTTCTCAGACTTTAAGTTAATTTTTGATGCCATGCGACGAGGAACTGATGAAGTATTTTCGGAATATCCCAGATTACAAGGAAAGAATAATCTAGTTTCTATGGTTATGTACATTCAGAAAAGCTAAATATGTCAGTTTTACCTTCATAAATCCTGGGGTTTTTTTCATTTTTATTGGCCTGTTTTTTAAAGATTTTTTGGGGGAAGGGGCTGTATGAACCCCGTCAATGTTGTTCTTTAAAACCGAAAGAGTTCAATACGTATCTGGACGCCATTTTTACGCCCTTATCTTTGTCATTGTGTATTGGGATAATTACCTTTGTAGGGATGCAATGCAATATTTGTTGATGTTACATATAAGTAATTTGTGTTTACTCTTTTATCGTTAGGTTTCAGAAACGAAAAGCAACGACAAACCAAAGGGTGCTACAGAAGACGAAGAAATTCTAGACCCCAATCAATATTACAAGATCAGGCAACAAACAATAGCAAACTGGAAAAGTTCAGGCGAAAACCCTTATCCACATAAGTTCAATGTTTCGATATCATTAACGGAATTCATCGAAAAATATAACGATTTACAACCTGGGAGTTGGCATGACGATGTTGTTTCAGTTGCAGGTCAGTATAAGAAAAAGTCGCTGTATTTCAACGATTAACTTTCACACATTCACCTAACGAAAGGAAAGTCAACCTCAGACTACCCATTTTCGTCCTTTAATGTGTATGGTTACAGCTCATTTGAAATCAATAGTTTCTTGTGTTTCTTAGCCTCGTATACATTTGCTTATCTTATCTTCTTTAAACATATTACTGAGGCAAACAAAGTTTTATGCAAAATTTCTTTTCTTCATTCTGCCAATTCACTGTATTGTAGTGTATTTTAATGATCTCTTAAAATCCTTTGATATTGTGCACCATAGCAATAATTCGTTGAGATAGCTGGAATCTAATCCTTTATTATGGAAGTGTTGTATGGAGTTATAAGGTTCGGCCCTTGGTCACTGCTGTTCTTGATTTCTATAAATAATGTGCATTTTGCGCTGTATGTGTTTGCATTTGTCTCCTGGTAAGGAGGTTATGTTTGCATTGTGTCGTTGACAAGGCAAAAGGGGCAATCTCAAAATTGTTATTTCTGGAAATCGCAAATTAAAATTTTTTAACATATGTTTTCAATTGCTTTTTCTCTATAAAGGCTAGGGCTCCCTTTTTTTACCGAGTTTAGGATGGGTAAAGGATGTGTCAAATTCACCTTTCCCCTCTGCGAACCGCGTGACGAAAATTTTGATTTGAGAATTGGAAACAGAAAATATATGCATGTTGTAGAGCTCGAAAAACATAGATATGTAAAAAAGTCATGATGCCATTTGATAGAGTTAGGCCCCTAGTTTCAGATTTTCAAATAAAAAAAAATATTGATTTTTGAGATTGGCCTTTTTGTCTTGACAACGACGATTAGTCTCCTGGTAGGGAAGTTAATGTTGATGTGAAGCATCTAAAAAAATGAAGTGAGAATAAAATAACCATGAGCACAATCAAAACAGAATTGAATATAATATATACCGGGTGAGTAAAAAAAAAAGTACAGATGTTTTACAAAAAGTTTCAATCCCCATAGCCTTTTCATTAACATTATCAAATTTATTCAAAGAATCTCGCAGGATATTTTGTTCGTTTTTTTTTTTTATGCATTTTGCAAAGATTTTTACAAGTATTGTTCTAGTTTTTTGTCCATAACTTTTTTCTACTCAATCAAAGAAGAACAAGATGCCCTTACGAGCAGAAAGATTTCTGCAAAATCAGCTTAAGTGTGGAAAAACACCAACTATGACATTCTTGAAATTTAAAGAACATTGAACCATTTCCACAATATAATGTTTATCAAATTCCTGACCATGTACTCCCCAAAAATCCGGAAAAACATTATTGTCACCATGAAAAACTTCATACTAATGAACACCAATAAACTTGAATACATTTGAATGACATAATTTTTTTTATTTTGTTGGTACGTAATGATAGTAAAGATAATACGATGAGTATGCAAGTAATCCAATCTAAATGTTATGAATTTATGAATTCAATATATATGTCCAGTCAATCTTACTAACAGAATTCCTAAATCACAAGCAAAAAGAGGACAACATAGATTTTGATCATGCAAAATGTATCCAGAAATACATACAAAATCAACATACCTTATCGGCCCTTTTTACGCCGGCCCTAAGTTAACGCCGGCCCCTTTTACGCCGGCCCTTATTCCGCCAAAGACCAATTTTGGCCTTACGCCAATTAGGGCCGCATATTACGCCAATGAGAAGGGATAGAGAAAAAAAATTTTACAACCATGCTTTTTCTGCTCAATTTTGCATCAACAGTTAAAACAAAGGGAAAAAGTATGACAAAGTTGTTATAAAGGGTACTCAATAATAATGTCTCAATCAAGTACAATAACATCATCGGTGTTTATTGTGTTTGTCTCGGGTTGATGGCCGTCGTTTTCTTCTCCAGCCTCTTTGTTTTTGTCCTCATCTTCATCATCAGACTCGACCACAATTTCTTCTTGATAATTCTCACCATCTAACACACCTCCCGCATTATCATCTTCAAAGAGTTCTTTTTCGTCCAACTTCTCTTTCATTCTCTCCACTTGGAGTACAACAAAAGAGTTCATTTTCTCCAAAATAATCATATTTCCATGAGTAAAATGCATCAAAATTGGAATCTCAAGACCCCCTTCCGGTATAGGGGATATATTCGGAGCTATGCCAGCAACAGTACCAAATACGGATCCTCCTTCGTGCAAAAAATAGAAAACAAAACGGGAAAGTTCTCTCGGGATGTGGCCAACAGTTACGGGGCCTATTCTGTCAACTCTTGTAATTGTAATTTTACAACAGTACGGATCTTTTTCAATCGATAATTCGTTTGTTTCTTTTGCCACTCCTACTTGTTGGTGAAGTGAAATATTCCACCAAGTTGTATCTCTGTACACATGATAACCTCTACTTCCAATTTCTGCTGAGAAAGAATTCATCTTGAGATGCCCGAAAATACCAAAACTTCGAAACGTGCAACACAACTCGTCCACCAAAAAAGGCGTGTCACAATGTTTGTTATGATTTCTGCGCTCCACTGTTGGTCGTGTTTACAAAAAGGTCTGATCGAACGTTTGTAGAGTTCCATTGAATTGTATCAACCATTAAAATAAAAAGCCTATTGTTATCATTCAACTGTCTGGCTTTTGTAAGTGGTATTGTTTTTTGTCTCTCTTTTTATAACTGGTATTGTTTTCTTGTCTGGCTTTTATAACTGTTATTGTTTTCTCGTCTGGCTTTTTGCTCTCTTGGGTATTCAATTTCCCGGGGGTTACGTCTTTTTTTCTTTCTGTTATTTTCTTCTTCGGAAGTAGAATTTAACATCAAACTTTACCCCCGTCGAACAAATCTTTCCTATCACATTTGAAGAAATTGTACCAATGCTTTTTTGAAAGATTTTTTTTAGACAAAAGAAAGCATTTACACCAGGTTCTTTATGAGGTGACGGCATGGACATCACAAAGTATTTTTCGAAAAACCCGAATGGGGACTCGAATGAAAAATTAGATGGGCGTCCCTTAGACGTTTCTATTCCTGGCTGCTCAAGAGGAACCACCATATCTGCCGCGAGAGAGTTGAACAAGCTTCAAGAAGAAAACGATGTTAAAAAGAAAAGACAAACTTTTCCAGAACATATTAAAAGGGAGGTTGCACACCATGCTTGGAAAAATGGAGTTTCAGCTGCAAGAAAATGGGCGGCTTCGAAATATCCCGATCATGTTTTCAAAAGAGAATCTGTCAGAGATTGGAAAATCAAATTCACTAAACATTTTGAAGCACTCGACGATGGCTCTATCTTTACCATACCAAGAGTTGGACGACCATCAATGGTAAACGACGAATACACGACTGAAATCAAATCAATTCTTCACAACCTTCGTGCTAGTGGCGGTGCCATCAGCAGAAAAACTGTAATCGCTATTGGAAATGGTGTTTTGGGTGTTCGTTGCCCAGAAGCATTAGTAAAGAACGGTGGAAACATAAATCTCACTACAAAGTGGGCACGTGGAGTACTTAAATCCATGAACTGGGTTAAAAGACGTGGTACAACAGCTAAGACACACATGAATCCAGCTCTCTATGAGGAATTGACATTTAATTGGAAGAGAAAGATTGCCAACGCAGTATTCGAAAATCGTATTCATAAAGAGATGGTTCTAAACTTCGACCAGACACCACTAGGCTACGTGGCACCAAATAAGGCAACCTTTACCGAAGAAGGATCGCGTACAGTTCCCATCGCAAATCTTGATGACAAACGGCAAATTACGGGAACATTTTGTGTAAATATGACCGGAGAGTTTCTTCCAATCCAGTTAATCTATGCTGGTACGACCCCTAGATGTCACCCGACAACAAAATTTCCAAATTCATTTCACATTACCCACAGCTCAAATCATTGGTCGAACGAGCCTATTGTTATGGAATATCTGAAGAAAATTATCTTCCCTTATCTTACGAAGAAACGTGAATCGTTGAAATTACCGAGTGATGCCAAAGCCCTGCTAATCTTTGATGTTTTTAAGGGCCAAACAACAAGCGCCGTTAACGAGTTGCTCAAAAAGAACAACATTGTCTACATTCATGTACCTAACAACAGCACTAATCTTTTCCAGCCATTGGATATCTCAGTCAATAAAAGTGCAAAAGCCTTTATCGCTGGAAAATATCAAGATTGGTATGCTGAAAAGGTGCAAGAGCAGCTACTTAAAGGCGTCAATCCTCACGACATCAAAGTAGATGTCAAGTTAAGCACCGTTAAACCTCTACACGCAAAGTGGATTATTGCCATGTACAACCATTTGAGAAACTCAAAGAATATTATAATCAACGGCTTTAGAAAAGCTCATATTACGCAGGCTGTTTTAGAATCGGTTGACCTTGTCAATCTTTGTGACAATCCATTTCAAGATATAGAGATTGCTTTGGAATAAGTTCAATAAAGCTCAGGACTTTGTTACTGTTAAAAAACGATTCGCGGAAAGATTACTGTTCATTTAGCGACTACATTTGTTTGTTTTGTTTGGTTTGTCATTACTTTTGTTTTTAGACCTATTGTTCATATTACGTAAGCAAAACTGTTCAATCTATATGTTATGTCGTCAATTCACTGCTTCCAACCCCCCTCCTTTAATTCCTACACCTCTAGAGCCTATTCTAGAAAAACAAAGTGAAAAAATTAACGCCGCTTTTAAGTAAAAATTGTATATTTTTGGCCCTTTTAACGCCGGCCCCTTTTACGCCGGCCCTTATTACGCCAAAGGCCAAAAAATAACGCCAATAAGGGCCGGCGTAAAAAGGGCCGATAAGGTACATAACTGAAAACAGAAATTTGTGCTTCAGTTTCTTTAACAATATGTCATTGCCACCTTTTTAATTTACAAACATGATGTGTTACCTGAACTAAATTTAATGAAAAGATTGTAAAGATTTATACAGAAACTTAAAAAACATTAAATTTTTAATTACGCATACACCCAAGTGCATTATAGGAAAGCATAACTGACACAAAATCTTACATCAACTGCCAATAAACTTCATGAACAAAATAACATTGAATTTATGTAGATGCTTACAGATATCACAGTGATTACGTAGGTCTTTCAATTATGGTCAATCTTCCTAATTACGAAAAGACTTCCCAATGGTAAACATAGATTTGGATTATGAAAATATGTGATTCAAACTTACTAAAATTAGCAAACATAACTGAAAGCAGAAAAAACTTACAGACCGTCAAGATAAGTTACCTATTTGTTATCGTAAATAGAAGTCCTCATTCCTAATTACAGACATTGATAATACAGATAAAAACTATACAAATAAATATGCTAAAATAGCTAGAGAAACATACATCAAACATCAAAAATGATATGATGCAGGGAGAGAGTAGACAGACATCCTTGGCTGTTGGAGCTGAAGAGGAAACTGAGCTGTGCGTATCCAGAGCTTAAAAAGCATTACAGCCCACACTTGAAACAAATGATCTTTTGTATTAAGAAAGGCTTAAAGAATCCCAGACATTTTCCAAAAAACAAAAGAATTCGTTCCTTTTTTCACAAACTCGTTTTGATAAAACATTGAGAACTTATTTTAAAAAAGAAGGAACACAGGAGAATAATTGTGAAATAATTATAAATTTCTACCATTTACTTTCGGTTTTGGAGGAGTGAATCTTCTTTGAAATCTACTCCACATTGATCAACTTTTGGAAATCTAAGTTTTCTTCGGTCACGCTGATAGTCTACCATTATACGAACGGCGTGCAAATGTTGAGTCGAAAAATACCCGGATGATCACATGGCGGAAATTTAAACCAATAAACTAGCGCTATTGAAGTTAGTTAGCACCCTTTCGTAATAGTGGCACTTTATGCACCAATGAACATTGAGACAGCGGTTGTATCAACCAATTAATTTCGAGATAAAAAAACCCACTAGGTTTGGACAGTAAGAAAAACAAGATGCCCTATCGGGCAGAAGGATTTCTGCAAAATCGAAGAAGAAAATGAGCTTTTCTTTATGTCATTCTTTAGCTTTTCATAAAAAACTGTTTGTACAATCAAGCTGAATGATTATTACTGAAAAATATTATAGCTGTCATTACAAAAAAGAAAGACTATGACATTCTTGAAATTTAAGAAAAGTTTAATCCGCAATATATATTTATTAAATTTCTGACCATGTACTCCCCAAAAATCTGGAAAAAACATAATTGTCACTATGCAAAACTTGATTAACCAATAAACATCAATAAACTTGATTATATTTTAATAACATAATGTTCTTTACTTTGTTGGTACGAAATGATATTAAAGATTCAGTGGTCAATTCAGATAAGACAATGTGTGTGCATGTAAGTCAATGTAAATGTTATGAATTTATGAATTCAATATGTCTTGTCAATCTTCCTAACAGAATTCCTAATTCACAAGGAAAAAAGGAAAGCGTAGATTTTAATGATACGAAATACATCTATATACATTTAAAATCAACATACATAACTGAAAACAGAAATTTGTGCTTTAATTTGAGTAACAATATGTCATTGCCATCTTTTTAATTTAAAAATGCTTTTAAATTACCTCAACTAAATTTCGTGAAAAGATTATACAGACCGTACCCGGAGACACGTGCGATCGCACATGCACATGCAGGCACACGTGCAAATTCATTTTGCATGTGCGACACATCGCACGTGCAAAGTTATGAAATTAAAATCTATCGCACTTGCAAAATATACCTAATAAAATGACACGATCCGTCACGCTTATCTATTTGTTTACTTGTTTGATACGCTTTTGTTAATCCTATGTTACGCGGTACGTGTTACATCTCCGTCAAAAGAGTAACAGATTTTTGTTACGCTAGCGTAACACGTATCAATGTTCACATTCAATGTAATGTCATCCCTCGTTTACATAAATAAAATTCATACTTTGTGGACTATCGCACGTGTAAAATGTCTTACATGTGCGATTGGCAGCACATGCACTAATTTATTCCCGGTACGGCCTGATTATAATGAAAATTTATTCAAAAACTTAAAAAACAATAAATTTTTAATTACGTATACACGCCAAGGCATCATGAAAGCACAACTGACACAATACGAACCTTACATTAACTCCTAATAAACTTAATGAACAGAATAACATCAAATTTATATGCTTTCAGATATCACTGTGATTACGCATGTACGGTCAATCTTCCTAATTATGAAAAGACTTCCCAAACACAAGAAGTAAACAAAGATTAGGATATGAAAAATATGACCTAAACTATAACTGAAAACAGAAATTTGCGTTAAAAGATGTCCAGTATTTAGAATTTACAGACAATCAAGGTAAGTTTCAATTTGCTATCGTAAATAGTAAGTCCCCATTCCTAACTCAGGACATTGATAATACAGCCAAGAACTATACAAATATATAAGCTGAAATATCTAGAGAAACATCAAACATAAAATGAGATGCACAGGCAGAGGGTAGACAAGACATTCCTTGTATGTTGTTGGAGCTGAAGAGGGAACTGAGCTGAGCTGTATCTATCCAGAGCTTAAAAAGCACTACAGCCCACACATGAAACAAACGGTATTTTGTATCTAGAAAGGCTTAAAAGAATCCCAGACATTTTCCAAAAAATAAAAGTTGACACACTGTTTTTGCAAAACATTGAGAACTTAGAAAGGAATGAACGCAGTAGAATCATTGTAAGATAATTATAAATTTCTACCCTTTACTTTTGATTTTGAAAGTCTAAATCTTCTTTTAAATCTATTCAGTATTGATCAATCAATGTGGAAGTCTATGTGGGTTTCTTCGGTTTCTTCTGCCATTATGCAAACGGCGTGCAAACGTAAAGTCGAAAAAATACCCGGATGATCACATGGCAGAAATCAAGCCAATAAACTGTCGCTATTGAAGTTAAGGTGGCTATATTAGCACCCTTTCGTAGAAATCGGGCATTATGCACCAATCACGATTGAGACAGCTTTTTTGTGAACCAATGAAATTTAAGAAACAAAAATGCTTAGGTTTGGACAGTAAGATGAAAATACAGGAGGAAGACGATCGTAAAGTATTTCTTGCTTACGCAGAAATCCAAAAAGAAGAAGAAAAAAAAAATCGAAAGCCGGTTGTAATAGCTTTCTTGCTTTCGCAGAAATCTAAAAAAAGTGATACACCAAAACATGGGTAAAGGATTCCTCTATTCAGAAATAAAAATAATTATCATTCATTATTCAATCGAAAGATATTTTTTGTGAAAAATTTGACTCATCCGGCATATGATCTTCTGTTTTAAATCAAGGGTTGAACCTTTCAAAATTCAAATTGGTGACCTTTAACATGCTGTAGAAGTTGACTTGCTGATCAACCAAATTACAGCACTGTTTATATACATTGTTTTCCATTTTTACTACCAGACCTTCATTGATTAGAACTGGAGGTGTTTCTCTGAACACTCCCTCTAAACCAACGATGTAAGGACTTTAATCGAGAGATTTTCATTTACATTTGTGACCGGCTTGAAATCATCACTACATTTTCAATTTACAATCTTTAGAGCACAGCTCCAAATAAACGGAAATCCAAAGTTATGTCTAGTCATTGTTTTTGTTTGTTTTTCTATTTCCACACTTTCTGCTTCGGTAATATTTCCCTTGATTAGTTCTTAGCTGGTTGGTATGGGTCTTCAGTCATAAAAAAACTTTTTTTTAAAATGGCAATAAAAAGTTTAGTGATTGATGGATATGCCTCCTTCAAAGACAAACCAGACCTCTCTGTGTTATGGTTTTGTAACAAATGGAGGAACAGAACAACAGTGTCAGGGTTTTATGGAATACACTTGAATGTACCTTCATCGATCCTCGTTGTCACATGTGCCCTTTGGGGTCATAAGTCACTTAGTAAATCTGAATGTGGGTGCATGAGGAAGTTCAACACCTGTCTGTTATCGTTTTCTAGGCAGAATACATGCCAAGCGTTTGTCTGGACCGAAATTAATCTTTTATGACCTACGTGGTGAAGGTGTCAAAATACAAATCATGGCGGATCAGAGGTAGGTATTTTCAACAAATAGATTTTGCAGAATATTTTGTACATAGCAGGCTGTGATTATGATTATATATCTTCTTTCACTGTTTTGATGTGCTAATGACATGAAGTTCCAAAAAAAAGTGTTCTATGTACAGTCTAATCTTTTTAATAATAATTCGAACCTCCATAATTCGAACGCTCTCTAATTCGAACGAATTTCATGGGCAATTATCATTTCTTTGTAAATGAATGTCCGCAATTCGAACTTTCCATAAATCGAACGGTTTTTTCGATCCCTTAAGTGTTCGAATTAGAGAGTGTATACTGTATGTGTGTACTGTATTACATTGCCATTTTCAATTTTGTATTGTTGTCGTGTTTTGTTTCGTTGTTTTGTTAGTTCTGAAAGAAGTTACAGCTCTTAAATACATGTGACTATTACCAAGAACTTCTTTTTCAGGTCTTCCGAACAAGATTTCGCGACTGTTCATGGGAAAATACGGCGTGGAGACATTGTTGGTATACGTGGTAGACCAGGTTTGTTTGCAGCTACTTTTTTTTCAAAACTTTAAAGCAAAAAAAGTCCTCATGCACTCAAGACATGGTTCTTGATAATTCCTTTTGATAAGGTATTTGGTGAACTTTGTTGAAATTCAAAAGGTTTTCTGACATCACCATGCTGCAGTATGGTACTTGAGTTTTCCAGAAGCGATGGCCATGTATACACTTATTATTAAAAAGAGAACGAGAAGTTTCGTGTCTTCATGATCCATTCAAACATTCCTGACGATGTTTGGCGGATGCATTAATGAGTTAATATGTAATCAAAATCAAAATAATCAAAAATTGAACTTCTCATAATTCTCTTTTTGATAAAGCTTTACGCCCTGAAGAATATCTTCACTTGTTACATACTAGATTTTTTCATTATTTTGTACAGGTAAAACAAAGAAAGGTGAACTCAGCATTCAACCGAAAGAAGTGGAGTTGCTTTCACCTTGCCTGCATATGTTACCACATCTACATTTCGGATTGAAAGACAAGGTGACTTTTTGTAAATTACGCTGAAGTCAATTGTGATTTGTTATGAAGTCAATTAATATCTTAAAGGATTTTTTCAGTCCTTGAATTTGAAATTGGTTAAGGTTTTTAGGGCAAGGTTCCACAGCAAAGACAAGTCATTTAATATTCATAGTTAATTTGGCACTTGAATCAGAGGATGGCAGTATTCTGATTTCAGGACATTGATTATGTATCCCATATTGCTCGCTCGATCTGTTTACTTTAGCAATGATGACACATCTTAATTCGGTTTTTATTTCGATTTAGGAGACTAGATTTCGTCAAAGGTACCTGGATCTTATCCTCAACGAAAATGTCAGGCAAAAGTTTTACACTCGCAGCCGTGTCATAAATTATATTCGAAAATTCTTGGATCAGCTTGGGTTTCTGGAGGTGATTATTATTTTGATATCACTCCACAAATCATGTTTGTTGCGCGCCTTGAAAAAGCGGTTATTCATTGTACAGCAAGACATTGTCTTAAAGACAAAAGTAAATGTTTTACAGTAAGCTTTGGACTAAAACGGTAAAATCAGGGACAGTCCAAAGCGATTTGATGTGAGAGAGGTTATCTTGAACGCTATTTTGATTGTACTTTTTTTGTTTGTTTTGTTTTTACAGTTCATGTTTTGTTGTTTAGATCGAGACACCGATGATGAACATGATCCCTGGTGGAGCAACTGCTAAACCCTTCATCACACACCATAATGAACTGGATATGAAACTTTACTTACGTGTTGCTCCAGAGTTATACCATAAGGTAATCTGCTTTAATCTTACTTATCATCAGCGATGGTGATTCTAGTCAAATACATCGTTGAATATGTTAGTGACTGAAGGAGTGTTATTTTTGGATGTCTGTGTAACCAATGAAATCCATTTCAACCGTCTGTGTTTTCTTTCTTCGTCAAATTCCAATTATGTAATATAAAGCACTCCATAAAAACTGTTGTCGTGTGAAGACAATTTGGTGAACACATAAAAATGGTTTTAACGAGGGCTTGCTGAATGGCAGCTGATCAGAAAATGCTTTCAGAAATCCGTGTGCACGTCAGGGCATTTCATGTCTTTTACCAATCAATATTTTGAAGAAACACATGGTATTGGTTGCAGCAGTTGGAAGTTCTCAAGGGTGTTTTTCCTTTTTAGATGCTTGTGGTTGGTGGAATTGACAGAGTTTATGAAATCGGTCGGCAATTCCGTAATGAGGGTATTGATATGACCCACAATCCCGAGTTCACGACGTGCGAGTTCTATATGGCTTATGCTGACTATAACGACCTACTCGATATCACAGAAAAGCTTGTTTCAGGTATGAAGTCATTTAGTGTTGTTGTTACATGACAAAGACATCATTCAATTGATGAAAGTGTTTTAAGCTGACTGATTGAATAAACCCCATGGTAAATTAGTTGAAAATACACTGTGTAGAAGGGTGCATTTCCAAAAACAGTCACTTGACTGTTCAATGACAATGTACTTCATCGCAGTGACTGTTGACCATTTTCCCCATTGACATAAGCGTCAAGGGAGAATTTAATGAGTTTGTTGTTAACACAAGTTTCAGTTGAGTAAATATATGTTTACAGCAGTATTAAGTTTGTTTTTAATGCATGGATCATCTCCTTCAAAGACAAACCTGACCTCTTTGTGTCGTGGTTTTGTAACAAATGGAGAAACAGAAAATATACAATGTGGTGGTTATTTGAAAAGGAATGTTCCTCCTTCATCTACCATTATGCTGTCACATGCTTCTTGGAAAAGTATTTCTATCCAAGTATCCTTGACAACCTTTTCACTGTTATATCACGTTCGGTTTTGTTTTTTTAGGCATGGTCATGTCATTGTTTGGTACATACAAAATACAATACCACCCCGACCAAACTGACGAGGGCGGACCGGGTCAACCAATCGAGGTTGATTTCACTCCGCCCTTCCGAAGGATATCCATGCTAAGAGATTTGCAGAAGGCAATGAATGTCACGTTTCCGCAGCTGGATCTTCAGACAGAAGGTAAATCAATGTTGTTGTGTTTATTTAAGAAATTTCTTTAAATTTGACATGCCAAAAAAGATTTTGTAAATATATATCCTGTAAGTAAAGCGGCTGTATTCTTGTTGACAGAAGCACGAAAATTCCTTGATGACCTGTGTCAAAAAGTTGGAGTTGAATGCAGTAATCCAAGAACGACATCCAGGTTACTAGACAAGGTATATCGTTCTGTATATTTTACTTTTTAGCGACATCGATATTTTAAATAAAATCAATGTTTATGTTTACTGCTATTAAACAACCATTCTAACGTCAATTTTGATGTAATTTCACATTCTTGTTCAAAGGATCAAACCATCGTCCATTGGTTTTCTATCAACAAGTTTTTAAGAAGATTAGGACTTGGTCTAGAATTTTTTCTTCATTTTTTTTTTCTTGTAGCTTGTTGGTGAATATCTGGAGGTGCAGTGCGTCAATCCAACATTTATTATGGATCATCCCCAAATCATGAGTCCACTTGCCAAATGGTATGTTTATTTGGTATATGCTGTACTGAACCCCGTAGATACTATACTGAGCTTGGAAGATCTTATACTAAGCTTGGAAGATCTTATACTAAGCTTGGAAGATACCATACTGAGTTTGGAAGACTACTCTTCTCTTATAAACTGTTTGCAAATATACGTATTGTGAGTTTCTTTGATTGATCACGTCGTTTAGTGACGTCTATTATCCCAATTCGACGTACGGCATAGTTTCCAGTGACATTTTGGTGTTGAATTCCTGAAACAAATTGACTAGGCCATGATCCAATGTTTTTCATGTTTTTGTCTTGGCGTAGGCATCGCAGTGAACCTGGACTAACGGAGCGATTCGAGTTGTTTGTTTGCAAGAAAGAAGTCTGTAACGCCTACACGGAATTGAACGATCCTCTCGTCCAGAGAAAGATGTTTGCCAATCAAGCTAAGGTGAGAGATTGACTGTGACGAGACTGGAGCAAAGGCTTTGCTAGGTAGTTTCAGTGATCCTTGTTAGAAGCCCTTACAGCATTCATCTGACCTGTGTTTGTGCGGTCAGCCTAAAGAGGCGTGCTGTCAATCTTTTTGTAATTAAGATGAGCTTCATGTTTATATATACAAGTATGGTAATTTACAGGTATGATAAGGTATTAAAAATACAAATTGTTAAAAACATTTCGATAAACGAATTAATCTCTTTGTTTTTTTTGTCAGGACAAAGCAGCAGGCGATGATGAATCCATGTTCTTCGACGAAGGCTTTTGCACTGCTTTGGAATATGGCCTCCCTCCGACCGCTGGCTGGGGCATGGGCATCGATAGACTTTGCATGTTTTTGACAGATTCCAATAACATTAAGGTTAGTCAGTCTGGCCATTCATTGCCTTGTTGACCTTGTATATGATCTGTACACTATGTGTTGCCGGGAATTGTAATCAGTTTTGGTAGGGTTCGCAGCGATCAGTAAAATCAAGAGAGTTACCAGGGAATTTTCTTATATTAGCCAAGAAATCAGGGAATGATCGTTGCCTTTATACAGGTCCGTTGGAACGGATAATAGTCCCCGAAACCAATGTATTATGGTGTGGTATTTTCACCTGTGTTTTACCTTCTTTTACAGGAAGTTCTGTTCTTTCCGGCCATGAAACCTGCGGAGGAGAACCGAAAAGAAGACCGACCGCTCTCCCCCATCTCGCCTGTCAAAATAAATTTTTAACGAGATTAGTTTTTTTATTGAAAGATTATTATGAGGAAGAGCTCTTTATTTCCGATATATATTATTACGTCATTGTTATTCTGCGTATTTACTTATTTATTTTATGATACTACTAGAAGTGATTTTTTTCCTTTTTATTTTTCGGTGTCCAAGATTCATGTAGATAAAGATACGAAAATAGCATTGAATTTTCAAAGATAGAGACCTTTTAACAAACGTATAATTCATCGTGTCGCCAAAAGTTTCGGTGAAAATTTTTACAATAATGTTTGGAAGAGCGAGGCAAATCTTGTTTTTCAGCTCGATTGCCCAAACGAAGTTTGCGAGGTTTGCATGTGGTATTATGTCCGGAATATTAAGATGAACTTTTGAAACTCAAAATCAGTTTGAACAAAGTACCATATCCATTTAAAGAACGTGAGAAATTTTTTTGTCAGCCAGTGGGCAAATTTGTTGATAAATCACTGCGGAGTGCATTTCTATAGAAATATACATACTAATTCAATAAATTACTCTTCATCGTTGTGACTTTTCGATCTTCAGTGTTACTGAGTTCTTTCTTACGCCACCAAGAAAAATTGGACATATGTAGCGAATGATGTCTCTGTTAATAACCCCACAGACCTTTGTCATTTTCTATAAAAAAAACCTAGTTTTTTTTGCGTACATTCGTCAAAATTAATCGTTTCGTAAATTAGCAAAGAAATTGACACTTTTTTTCGTTATGAAAGAATCAAATCGTACAAGATAGTGATAATCGCTGTTTCCAAAAGCCTGTTTTACGACCAATAATTTCTCAAAGGCGATACCTAAATCAGGCTTTTTATGCTCTTATCTTACAGCTCTTCTAGATCATTTTTAATTTTAGCAAAAAAAACCCCAGATGAATGAAGATAATTAAAATGCAATTTTTTGGTTTTTGCTTTGTTTTGGACATGATGTTTATCTCCATACGAGTTTCAATATGGTAGCATTAACCGGATGTCTCCCCAATGATGATGAAAAATGCTGTTTCAAGAAAACCATTTTGATATGAACGTGAACATGTAATTAACGATAACAGTATGGTGGCCCATCATATCCCCCATTGCAAATTTTGGCGCACTTATAATTCTTGTTGGCCAAACGCCGAGGGAGTGAAAATTTTCGAAGAACAAGAAAAGGAAAAACAATGATCTTTGTATACACACAATACGAAATTCATAAATTATTCATTTTTCTCAAAAGTAATGATTAAATAGCATTATATTAAAGCATATATTCTTTTGATAAAAAATGAGAGAAGGAGAAAACATAAGCCATCACGTAGAAAGTAAAAGAAGAGATAATCTAAACTTTGTCCCCCTTACTGAAGACGAGTTCCTCGTATAATAACGACGCTGTGGTCCATCTTGTGAAGCAGGGGGAGAGCAGGCTATCAAAATAAATAGGGTTTTGAGATATTATTAAAAAACATAACAAACGCGCGAAAATTTTGAAAACAGTTTTGTGAAATCATGCAATCTGAAAGTAGCAGATTCAAAATTACACGTACTGCTGCACTTCAAGATGAATGTCAACAATCAGTAAATGAAAATGTTAATCTCAAAGATGTGTCATTGGTTTTACAGTCAGAAGGTATATATAATATGTCCCATGTTTATACCCGTTTTGAACTTATAGGTTGGATTAAGTGTGCACTTCTTCGCTGCTTCTTCTAGCTCTCTCATAGATGTTTACAATTAATCCTGTTTATAATCCCAAGGAATAAAGATATTCCCGTCAGTGAGAACACCTTGCACTGTACACCTGAATTATTTTCACAGTTATTCACCAGGATTACCAGTGTGAGTGCTTTAAAAGTGTTCATCGTTTCCAAAACAATTATAGGTATAATCCTTTTAATTAATGATAATTTCAGTGCGTATGGATGTCTTTTTTTCAATTTAATTTTGTAATAGTAGGAAGACCTTTTTAATTTATGTAAAGAAGGTTGATACGTAGATTGAAAGCAAAAACATTAGGTTATGTCATGCGGATCCTAGGGATAAGTCTAATAAAGGACACTAGAAACATCTTTTATGCCCTGAATTATTCCACTTACCATAATTTCTGAAGCTTTTTTGTTTTAGATTTGTCCTCACCAATCTTTGAATCACCCAATCTTAGCATATCTGGTGGTTTGGCTCTATATGCGGTATGTTGTTTATAGTAATCATAGTTGCTACGTTCTGGGTCAGCATTGACATTTTAAAAACATTTATTATATATTTCCTAGGATGATTTACATCAACAACCTGGAAAATTTGTAAATTTCGTTCGAACTGTTAGTAATTACACTGCTACAATACCGTCCACAGAGCCAGAAACTGATGATGAACATAAAACAGAAGTAAGCAATTGCGAAATTTGTTGTTTTTTAATTTATTTTCTTTTTCACCGTGCATTCTCAAAATGTAATAGCTGTCTAGCAGTACTTATTATTCTGCATAATGTTGTAAGTTATCCTACGTAATTTGATTATACTATTCATAATACTATCTCTTTTATATTTTGTTATAAAATTTGTTAATTGTAGCCAATTCTTTATGAATTTGTCTAAGATTTTAATCTACCTACTCATTAAATAGTTACTTGCAGTCATTTTTATCCTGTGTTATGTCATCATCCGCATCACATTCACCCAAAGAATGTCAGTTATCCCTTATAACACCACATTTGAATATATATATGGGGTAGTTTCCTGGCCTTTTATTCTTTTGTAATTTTGTCAGTCATGTAATCTTTGGCAAATAAATTGAAATTGATTGATTGAATTGAGGATACAATGCAATGCTTTTTCCTTTGATGAAAAAATGGCAATCGCTACTAAACTAGCAATGAAAAAATGTTTCTTGTCTTTGCGTGTTATGCGAAACTATGAAGAACTTGACCATAAAAATTATAAAAAAACAGTCACTCTGGTTGCACACTACTTAACGCAGCAGATCAAAACATTGTATACAAGAAAGCCTTATAATGATCTATCTTGTATACTAGCAACAGTGCATAAAATACATGATATATACATGTGAAAATCACAAACGTAGACCTTCATTTTATTCAGTCTTATTTTCTTCACATGTGTGTTCCTTTGTATAATAATGAAAGATTGTTTCATTTTCTGAAGTATTTTCTATGATCATAGTTCTATGAGAGAGAGAATTCCAGAGGCGAGCAGTCCCAGAGTAAAAGCTAGATGAATAAAAGTTCTTATGGCATGTTGGGACCTGAACAGTGAAAGGATGAGAATTTGAACAGAGACGAGTGTTCCGAGAGAAAGTCTTAGGAGAAGGGGTCAGGTGATGCAAGTCATCCGAACAATGCCCATGAAAGTATTTATAGAAAAGAGATAGAGAAGCAATGTTTCTCCAATGTGAGAGGGGATGTTGATTAGCACAAAGATCAGGGCCAACTAAGTTAACTAAGCGCTTCTGAATACGATTGAGAAGATAAAGACAACGAGCAAAGGCTCCAGCCCAAAGGTGGCAGCAATACTCAAGACAAGGGCGAATAGTGGCCTTACACATGTAAATGATAGATTCAGCAGAAGTAAGTGGCGGACCCGGAAAAGTGAGCCAACCTTCATAGCAGCAGATTTAGCAATGGACTAGATGTAAGAATTCCATGTGAAATTTTTTGTGAAGATTAAACCTAAAAGACGAACATGAGATGACTCTTCAAGCTCACTTCCATTCATAAGAACAGAAGGAGTTACAGGGTCCCTGAAGTGATTAATAGAGTGAAGCTTAGTTTTCGAAGCATTGAAGGAAACCGACCATTTTTGACCCCATTCAACTACTGTCCTAAGATCGACCTTCAACTCACCAGCCATTTCAATCTTATCAAACAAGTCCTTTGTCCTTTCAAGAGACGAGTAAAGAGTAGTGTTGTCAGCGTTTTTATAATATGTAACAAACTAGTAACCTGGGTAAAAATGTTTTACCACTTAACTTCGAAAAGGATATATGCAAATCCCGTGTTGAAAAAAGATGACGAAAAATATAATCAAGGTGTGCAAACCCCGTAACGAAACATTAAATCAAGGAACAGCGATTTAAAAGTGTATCCATGTTGTAGAGCTCGAAAAACTGATCAAAAAAGTGTATGGGATCGTTTCACTACGACCAACCGTTGAAAAGATATCACCGATCAAAGATTTTGATGACGTCATAGCCGCAGTACTAAAAATAATTTAGGCCCAAATGTTGCGTCACCCCATCACCCGTATCGTGGACCCTAAAAAACGTCAGTTTTCCCTATTGGTTTTCCAGTCATTTCCCTCAAAACCTTGCATTCGATTGGGGATGCAATGCGATGATTCCCCATGATAGATTAAAAAACTGACGCTACAGCACTTGCTACTATAATAATCGTAAAAACGCATGACCTAACGAAAAATATGACCACGATTAAGAAGATTTTGACTGTAAAATTCAACAAAATTTATCAATCTCCAAAATAAAAGTGTGACACACACTCGCTATTATATATAAGATACATACACTGACTCCAATTGTTTCATATCAAAAAGAAATATATACACAAATGCATATTTAGATACAAATAGGGATGATTATGCATTTACATTCTTATCTTAGACTGCAAAGTTGGGTACATTAGTTGGAGTGTATTTGCCATGTATACAAAACATTTTTGGAGTGATTTTGTTTATCCGTTTGTCGTGGATTGTTGGTACAGCTGGTATTGGACAGTCGTTTCTTATTGTTTTAATCTGCTGTTGTTGTGTAAGAAACTTTCTGTTTATTTATAAACCAGGAGCTTGTTAATTTCTAACTAACAACCATCGTAAGTCCCTTGAAGTTTTCTTCTGTTTATTGTTCTCAAATGATGCAAACTTTGTAACAAGAATGAACAAGAATGAAGTGGTACTACAGGCGGACTTCAAGTTTAGGCTTAAAACAAAACAATATCAATACTTGCTTGGTTGCTTTGTTTATTACTGTAGAACATGTGTCATGTTGACGAAATCTTATTTGCTCAAGTTTTTATTTTATTTTCAGACCATGTTGACTGCTGTCTCAATGAGTGCAATAGCTACAAATGGAGTCGTTCCAGGTACACTGTCAACTATTTTGCTATTTCCATTTATTCTTTGTCAATTCTCTGGAAGTATTCTTAATATATTTACCATAAGTTATCAAGACACAAAAGAAAAGAAAAGTAGAACTTTTTCAGAAAATTCTGATGCCATTCTATATTAAATACCGAAATACTTTCTCAGCGGGAAAATCGACATAAGTCACTGCAAAGAAGAGCATTTTCATTGAAGTCGTGTGTATATTACTACAGAAATGCACTCCGTTGCAGAGATTTTTCAGTAAATTCGCCCAGTTGATTTTTTTAAATACCGAAACTTTGCTTCGAAAGTTTCTGATTTAAACTATTAATTTTTTTTCACTAAAAACAAATCACATTTTTTTTTAGTATTTACTTCTACAGTGTAATACAGAAAAGTACTTGTTTATTGCATTGCCTCAAATTAGGCATTACTCAAGATGCTATTCATGATTAAAATCTTTATTTGTTACCTAATGATGTTTCTCGTTGATTATGCACAAAGGAAACAATGACTGTTTCAACTCCTTGTTATGTTAGCTGGTGGATCATATTTTATGATATCGAGAAGTCTCGGACCAGAATT